>CANTUZ010000002.1:161576009-162043509 GCA_947846985.1 Fratercula arctica
AATGATGTCAGTACTGGGGCAGACTCTGTCCATCCAGACCAGAAGTGGGAGTCCCAGTATCCAACTTGCTGGCTTGATTTGTGAGAGACAGTTCTGCTCATGGTCCTTACTCCATGATGTAGATCTTCTAACAACAGCAGTGCATCTTGTGTCATCAGTAGAGCACAGTAGGCTCCATCTGTCTCATCTTCAGAAGTGTTGTGGGTTGATTGATCCAAAGGGAGGGACTCATGGGGAATTCAGGGAAATAGTAGGAGGCGGAAGGAGGGGGGAGAGGCAACCCAAAGCTCTGTGAAGGACCATCCTTTTGCTTTAGGTGCCAAAACATCTTACTGATACCTCATGCTGAGAAGAAACTTTTTGCCCTCATATCAGTCAGGGCAGCCTCTTGGCTCCTTTCTTTGATGTCATATGAAAGCCATATCCTCATGTCAGTGATTAAGGTTTCCTTCTGATTTTAGTCTCTACAGAACTGAGATATGGAGAGCCTTGTAGTACACTGGTGTCAGACATGGTAGGGAAAAGTTAAAGCATTCCAATTCCTTTTTTCTTTTCCTTGAAAAAAAGAAAAAGCAAAAAAAAAAAAAAAAGCAAGACCATTCTAGAAATACACATCTATCAACACATGAACTAGGGAAGGAGGGGGCCCTCATCTAGATGTCCATATCCCTGCCAAAGAGCTATGACACCTGCATGTCTTTTTCTCTGTTTCATCTGCAGAATTTCAAGCACTGTTTCCTAACAACTTTCTCATAAGCACCCCAACCCATTTGAGTTTAGCTTCAAAGTACATCAAGTCCAAGATTCACTGATGTTGTACCAGCAGTCTAATACATGTGGTTGGGATTGTTTTCTTTTGCCTACCACAGAGCCATCATGCCACATCTTGCTTCACATTAAATCACTGAGATAAAAAAAAAAAAAAAAAGAAGTTGTTCTTGTGGATTAGCACAGGACTTAGCCCTAGGAAATGTTGGTTCAATTCCCATCTTGGTCACATATGCAGCAAACCTATCACAAGCCTCTTGATCTATTGGGAATCAAATTCACTGGCAGAAGGGCAATGAAACCTGCAGGTCTCATTTCTCTATTTGGGTAATGAAATTGTCATGATATCCTAGTCCCTCAGGGAGTTTGAGGATTATTAACCCTAACACCCAGAATACCCTGATATTTCCCTACTGAGTGTTATATAAGAATCTGGAGGGAAAGACTAATCATACAGGAGGTAAACAAGTAGCAAATGGATTATACGAGAGTAATTCCATGTGCAGCATAGCCTAATAAAATTAACATTTGAGTGATGACAAATAGAGAGTCTTTGGGGATGGGAGTACTGGAAACAAGGAAACAGCGAAGAGATTTCTAAGTGGTGAGAAATAAACTAAAATGAACTCTATTTTTTCTCCCTGCCCCATGCTCTTACATTCAAGATTTTGCATTCAGGTGCTGAATAATAAGTGTTGCAGGCAGAAAAAAAAAATTATCCATCTGTCTCTGTGCCAGGTTTCATTAAATGTTGGCCACAGAAGTAAATGGAGGCATAAAGAAGGCAGAATAGTAAACTAAATACAAAGCACTGAATAACAGAAATCACATTGTACCATAGGCAGCATCACAAGAGGTAGTTTCCTGTCTGGAGTGGTAATAAGAGCACTGACATCTTGACTTCAGATATTTCCGTGAGTACAAAAATCCCACAAATTGCCTTGTAGAGGGAGGGAGAGATTTCCTGGAGCCAGGGACCAACCACTGCGAGACTGAGAGGGACTCCGTAGTGGAGGGATGCAGACAAGACCGTTGGATGTCAGAAGGAAAAGCTCTCGCAAGTTTGTGCTGCAAGCAGGGCAGACCTGATTGTCTTTTCAGTACAGCCCAGTGCTCAAGTTCATGCTGGAGGTCGCTGGACATAAACCCATATCTAAGTATATATTTTGTGGGCATGGGAGGAGGGGATGTCCCAGCACCTCTTGCACAATTGCCATATGATGATTCTTGAAAAAAATTGCCTTACAGACTTTCCTAGAAAGTTCTCATCATGTAAAAATGATGGGAGACATGGAGAGCCTGAACTCAGTAGTAGTATAATTACATAAAATCCATGCTGTTACAGAAAGATGGGAGCATGACGGGCTTTTGTCTGCTCTTCAGCCACTGCTCCATCAAAAGATGTAGCTGTAACCACATAGTGTAAGGGAGACGTCCAGCTGGGAACTTTTCTGCTGTTAGTTCCCGGTCCTACCCTGAGATCCTTTGATCAAGACTTCAGGACACTGTAAGTTACTCCTCTGCCGCAGACAGCCATTTCTCAAGGTGCAGAATGAAGAGGTTGAGCTCTGACTCCACTTGGAGAAGAGCAGGACTTCTAGCATGGTCAAGGCTGGCTGTGAAAATGGCTGTGCAAGAACATTTCACAGGAGCGACACAAACTCTCTTTCTCCTATTCTCTGCAAGCCCAGATGCTGCCCAGAAATGCAGAATTCTCTTCTATCAAAAGGTGGAGGCATCGAGGTTTTGTTTTGTTCCTTATTAAAAGCAAAGGAACACCATTTGAGATCTTGGAGGGAAAGGACAGTTTGTCAGGAAAATGCCAGTTCCTGTCTTGTTTCAAGATCTAAAGACAGGGCAGGAGAGCCCTTCATTTCAGTGAGTGCTCAGACAGCTAAGCCACTGACTAATCTTGGGTGTGTTTCTAGGCTTATCTTCCAGAAAATAAATCTATGAAGCAGATAAACCTTTCCCATATCCGTATTTCATTAAAACATAGTTATCTGAAAGAAAAACAAATAAACATTAAAGAAATTGGGGTTTCTATCAAAGCAGAATTGACTAGTGCTGCAGGTGGAACCTGGGGAAGGCAAAGGACTGTGTTGGCCTGTATCCTGCGCTGCTCTTATGTAGTTACCTTCATCTTACTTAAGTCATCTTAACTTCATCTAAGTTAAATCATCTTTTTCTTGCAGCAAGTATGACTAGTTTTTTGGAAGAGAGTATAAGAACTGGGCTGGCTTCGTGAGTCATGGCACTGCCCCCAACCAAATATAGGGGTTTCCTCAGTGAGGATTACTAATGCATCTGACTTGCTCTTTATTGAGTACAGGTGAAGCCCAGGGTGCTTTTCTTCTACATAGACTCCTCTGCTGGAGGCGTTCATGGCCAGTTAGATGTATCCCTCATTGAGGGATAGATAACTACAAGTCATCTGTGTCTTTAAGAAGCTCCCCTACTGACTGTGTACCTTTAAATATCCTAAGGGGCTCCAGCAAGTCTACGCTCCCTGCTGAGACACCTCTGTTTGAACACAGAAGGAAAAATGCATTAGCTGATAAAAGGATATTAATAATGCAGAGAAAGGTAAAATTCTTTCAGCTCCGCTGTAACGTATCGAAGCTGTTTGGAATATTTGGCTCTGGTTGTTTGCGTATACCCAGCGATGCGTTTACTTTGATCAAGACATTATGGCAACAATTTCCGCTGATAAAGTGTGCTTCTGTTAATGAGATCACCTGGGCCAGTGATTGGAGAAATGACAACTGTGTATTCATTTCTAGGTTGTTCAGATATTCCCTGCTTTGTGTTCTGCCTCCGGTCACAAAGTCAAAGCAAATATCCATCAACTCAGCAACACTTCTTCTCTGGCTTTCCCCTTGAAATCACAGTTTATTTGCATTGGGGAGCTTGTCATCAAACAAAAGATAAGACAAGCCAGCAGGAAAAAAAAAAAAAAAAGTGTGCACCGTCCCTCAGCTTTCTCTTTGTACCACGAGGAATAAATGAACTTGAAATAGTGACTTTGACTCAGATGCTGGTCGTTATGTTACATTTCCAGGGGTTGGGGGAAGTCATGGGTTCAGGGTTAAGAGAAGCTAATTCCCCGTAATCTCACTCCTGTGTAGGTTGCAGGACAATTGAGAGTGAGTACAGCTTGGATTGTAATTTAGAGTTGCATTAATTCATGTCAACTGCCATCAGAAAACACCCCAGCAACTGGGAATGAGACTGAAACAGAAATGCCAGTGTAACTCTGATTACAATGTTTGCAGCAAGAAAATTTTCAGGAGAAGGATGAAGTTAGTAAAGGGTTTGACTCCTGAAGTTAAACCCCTGGAAATCCATTCTACTCTTTTAACATTCACGTTGTTAAAACATTCGAACAACTCCTAGCAGTGTATTAAGCAATATGGTTAAGTATGAATAACATCATCAGGTGTTAGTTTCCTTCTTTCTACTGTCCTTTTCCAAGAAGAATTGTAAGAGCAGCACAGAATTTCCTTTTGGGCTAGACCAATTTTCTTCCGTATTTGTGTAGGGGAGTTCTGTGCTTGGAGAAGCCAATAAGACATGTGAGGATCCTTATGTCTTGGTGGAGATCATTCTACAATCTTTGAAACCTCTGATTATATTTACATGAGAAGGTGAGGACAGACTCACCCTTTCTCCACCTCTAGCAATGTCAAGCCAGCAGCCTGGACTCCTGGTGACTGCTGCTGCTGAGCATCAGTAATCTTGGAAGGGAAGACAAACAGCTTTGGTATAGCATGACATAATAAGGATCGAATGTTAGTAGATCAGCATCATGGCAGACTGAGCCCATTTCTGCCTTTATGCTCTTTCCCCTAGGTAGAAATACCCTTCTAGTTCCTACACGGTGAAATCTTAAGCATCAAGTATTTTGTTCCCTCTTATCATGTACTGAATTTGTTGATCTCCATCCTGGAATTACAGATATGAAGATAAAGACCCAGAACGATGACAGTCTTTAATCTCATTCAATATTACGACAATGATAATATTGCAATAATAATAATAATACTGAGATAATAATAATCTGTGATAATTCTGTGATATACATAATAAATGCCACTGTGACTGAGTCTCCAAGTCCATTTTAATTTCTCTCCTGTTTTCTCCAGGACTTCATCACATCACTTTTGGGACTGAGCAAGTAGCTGCTGGTGAGGGAGGCAAGTTAGAGTGGAATCCCCACCAATCAAGAACCCTCTTTGTTTCAATTACTCGACCTGCACCAAGTGTAAGCATGACAGCAGAGCACTGGTATCAGAGGGGAAGGCTGGCAGAGATTTTCCATTCTAAACAAGAATATTCAATTATCTACGACAACCTTTTACTCTTTCTTAGGTTAACATTTTTTCCCTTGGTATCTGCCTCAACAGATCATATCTTATTTTCTTCTATTTTTAGAAAATTTAATCAAAGTGGGGTTTGCCATTTTCAGGAATGAGATTTCAGTTGTTTCAGCATTTCTGAAAAATCCTGGGTTCCTTTTGACTCCAATGAGCATTTTGAAAGAGATTTTCCATCCCCGAAAAAACAACCGAAATCTGAACAACATGGTAGTCCTTGGAGATCTGACCAACACTGGCAGTGAAATTCCCAAATATGCTATCTGTTCTGGACATCTTCCCGTCAAAAGCTGAGAAGGATTTTTTGACTAATAGTTCTGGACTATAGCAGGTTGGATATTCAAGATGAAGAGTTTCATTACAGTTCATCATGTAGGGCTATCTGTATGCCTGGGGAATATGGATCATGTTTTGCACTCACAGGGGCTTGCACAGCTTCAGATCCTGATATGAGAAAAAACATGATTTTAGGTCTCACCGTTCTCCTGCCACCATCAAATAACTGTGAAGTTTCCTGGTGGAGTTTCTCAAAGATGAAAGTAAAAAGATATTTATATTATTAAAGACAATTTGAATAATAACATAAATGCACATGGGATCTAAATTATGGTGTCATGTTGGATTAACAGAGCACTAACAGTTAAGACACACTGTATTATTTCCAAAGCTAGGAGCACTTGACTTAGTAACCATATGAATGTATTTTTATTATTATTTTTGGTGTGTAATTACAGTGTGGGCAGGTGGGAAAACAGGAAGAAATGAGTTGTTGGATGATGCTCTTTCCTGTTGCCCTATCTCCTTTGCTCCACGGTAAGCAGAGAAAACCAAGATTTTTATTCTCCTACTTTGAAATTGTCACACACACAGAATCGCAGAATGGTTTGGGTTGGAAGGGATCTTAAAGATCATCTAGTTCCAACCCCCTGCCATGGGCAGGGACACCTCTCACTAGACCAGGTTGCTCAAAGCCCCATCCAGCCTGGCCTTGAACACCTCCAGGGATGGGGCATCCACAACTTCCCTGGGCAACCTGTTCCAGTTCCTCATTACACTTACAGTAAATAAATAAATTTATAAATAAATAAACTGTCTAGTAAATAAATAACTTTCCTCGTTGTAATGCATCTTCTACAGTCCCCTGTGCTCAAGCTCCCAAATAAGACACCATGTTGCATTGTACCTCAATAAGGAGGGAACAAAGGACTGACAAAGAGCCAACTCTGTGTCTGGTATATGTTCAAGTTGAATGAATGATAAGGCTGCAGACAAGTAAACATTGTTCTTATTATTCGCATTTAGAAAACATATGACCAGCACAGGAATCTGCCATTTTAAGCATGTCAGGCATTAATACAGATTTTTTTCACACTCTGACCACATGTGTTGGGAACGTAGACAAAGACACGGAGAGGTTATGCGATATTCCCACAGCTGGGTTCTGCAAAGCAATGGCAGGCTGGGAGGATGGTTTCCTCCATCCCTGAATGGTCCAGGGATGCACTGCATCTGAGCAGAGAAAAATGACCTCTAACTCTTTTTGCAGTGAGACCTGAACTTTTTCCCCCTCAGCTCACGCCTTTTGCTTAAGATTGTGCTTCCCAGGAGGCTGGCAGGGTACTGCTTTTGTTTCTAGTGAAGTTGGAAGCCATTATTTCCTAGTCTGAGTCACCAGCAAAGCAGGTTTGGACTGTTGAAACACCTCATCATTCTCACAATGCTCATCAACATCATCATCTGTCCTTTTGCCTGGGAAACTTAATAAATGAATGAGATCACAGGTGAAAGCTTCTTCATGGGGCACAGGCTGGTTCCCTGGCAGACTGAGGAGGACTTGGTTATCCTTGTGGCACCAGAGACATTGAGCATTACAGATGTAACAAGAGTTTTACTAACCTTAAAGTAACCCTGCTCAAGTACTGCTTAATAAACCCTAAAACCAACAGTGAGGCTGAGGGAGGGTGATCCAGGGAGGGGGGTGTTTAGTCTGAACAGCCTGTTCATAGGCCCTACATCTTCTTCTTCCTTGTGTCCAGGGTGGTGACTACAAACTAAGCTTTGGTGACATGTTCGCTTGTAACATGAGAGGAGGAGGGTGAAATTCTGTTGACTTCTGGAGATAAAAGTCCTTGAGGGAGGACGAATCAGCACTCCAAAGGTGCTGTCTGCATATCAAAGTGAAACCATCCTTGCTTAAGCCAGAGGTGCTCCATCTGCATTTGTGGCAGACAGGAGGCAGCTAGAGAACTTTGAAGCGTGATAAGGTTTCCTAAATTACAAGAGAGCCTGGGGAATCCTTAAAATCTGCTGAGAAGCTTCAGTGAAGCTCATTCAAAGCCAGAAAAGCCTTGCATGTCAGTGAGGGAAGATGTTTAAGGAGGCTGTCAATTCTGAATAGTGACATTCAGATGGGAGAAATGTTATTGTATCATGACCTTGGATCCCAACACAATGGTGTCCCACAGAGAAATCCGAAGTGGCAGCTCGAATAGGAGACACTTCTCCTTTTATTTATCTCACTTCACCTTTTATTGGTTTTTATGTTTCTCTGTTTGTTCCCGATTTTGCTATCATGTTCCCACAGCTTTTTTTGGCAAAGATAAATCTCTTATCTTCCTTATGTTTGTCTGCTGTCAGAAGCTATCTCAGGTGAATCTGACAAGTTCAAAGCCCCTCATTTCCCCAGAAACTAGAAAAAAAAAACCAACCAACAAAAACTCTCAAAAGAGACCTCCTTCAAACCTTTCTGATAGGATATGTTTGAGGACTGACAAATCCAGGGAAGAAATGTTCACTGTTGAGTATAAACCAATGTTTTTTTGTTATGGTTTAACCCCAGCCAGCAACTAGGACCACTCAGCTACTCACTCACTCCCCCCAGTTGCAATGGGGGAGAGAGTCAAAAGAGTATAAGTGAGGAAAACCTCGTGGGTTTAGAGAAAGACAGTTTAATAGGTTGAGCAAAAGCCACACACACAAGCAAAGCAAAACAAGGAATTCATTAACTGCTTCCCATCAGCAGGCAGTGTTCAGTCATCTCCAGGAAAGCAGGGCTCCAGCACACATAATGGTTCCCTGGTGAAACAAATGCTGTAACTCTGAATGTCGTCATCCCCCTCTCCCTTCTTCTTCCACCAGCTTTGTATGCTGAGCATGACGTTCACATGGTATGGAATATCCCTTTTGTCAGTTGAGGTCAGCTTGGGTTTTGGTTGTTGCTAATCAGTCAAGACCTTTTCTGCTCCTCACACCGCCCCACCAGTGAGTGGGCTGGGGGTGCACAAGAAGTTGTGAGGTGACACAGCTGGGACTAGGAGAGGAGAAAACAAAAGCCCCACAAGCAAATCCAGCCTCCACATAGCTCACAAAGATTGCAGAACACCTCCCTATTTTAAAGTTGGGGAAAAAAGATTTTCAACTAGAAAAAGCAGCCAAAATAGAGCAACAAACCAAGAACAGGCACCAAAGTCTGATGCTCGTGAACACCACACTCATGATCATAGAATCCTAGAATCATAGAATGGTTCGTGTTGGAAGGGACCTTGAAGATCATCTAGTTCCAACCCCCTGCCATGGGCAGGGACATCTTGCACCAGACCAGGCTGCTCAAAGCCCCATCCAGCCTGGCCTTGAACACCTCCAGGGATGGGGCAGCCACAACCTCCCTGGGCAACCTGATCTAACCTCTAGGCCTTACCAGCAAAAACCATAACTAGTATTGGTGTTTTGAAGTTATGTACTGACTGCATTGATTCATGTAAGCACTGCAATATAACCCATTTGACAGACTTGCTTTTAATTCTCCTCTTCTTAAAATATTCCCTGTTCAGATTTAATACTTCACAAAGAAGCAGCTTCCTGGTGTGTACTAAAGGACACCCTGTCTATGTGCCTGCTTCTGAAAATTACTCCAAGAAACTTGAGCTCCTTAAAAATGTGTGGACCAGAAGAATTTATCAGGGCTATGAGGATCCCTGATTAAACATCCTGTATTACTGGTGATTTCTAATCCATGACCAGCAAGCCTTCAGGCAGACATGAGGTCAGGCTATATATGAGAAACCAAGTGCTGAAATTATATATTATATAAGCGAAGCAAATAAGCAGAGATTATGTAGAAATTAGTTTCCAGATGCTAACAGGGCACCAGATATTCCAGATAAGTATTTTTTAGGGAGAGAGTTTGCTAGCTCTCTCTCTTCTTTTTTTTTTTTTTTTTCACCTGTTTCGCTTTTCCCATTTTTTCAGCCATTTTCCAGCAGCATCGAAATGTCTGCAAAAATGTGAAAGTGTCTTGCAAATCTTGTTTATCTGTTGTTCTTCAATCCAATTAATTGCCCGTGCTGAGTGCCAGAGTTCTTATGTGATGTATTACCCCTTGATTTTTGTCCCAGGTGTCTTTTCTGTCACATCCTGATTCACTTCTTACCTTATTACTTCAGATTCTTGTCAATGCTTCATTATGATATGGCTTTTCCTGTGAAACCAAAACCATCTCTGCCCTAGTTTTGTTTTATGCACAGCAAGGATTGCACAAGAAAAGGGATATTTCAGTTCACTAACTGACCTACAAACAAATAAACAATTTGAGTTCAAATTGACCAGAAACGAACAATTTTTCATCTCTGTGGGAATCCTTATAATCAGGGCAAAGTCAAGACAGGATCAACATACAGGATAAATTCCCTGAATCAGACAAGGGTTTCCCATCTGCAAGTTTTACAAGCTCTTGTTTTGAAGGAGACAATTTTCCTCCTGCATACATGAACTGAGCCATGCACATAATTTCTTCAGCCAATAGTTCTGAAGAATTTAACCCAGAACCCAAAGCAGTCTAACTTAAGAGATCTACTTGGTCCATTCCCAAATATGTTGATTTAAAAAACTAAAGGTGCCAAGCTGGTGTCTGAACTCAGCCAGAGTAATGACAAAGTTAATTTCCAAAATCCCACTTGAATTGAACAACTGCTGATTAACCTAAATTTTTTTTTTTTTTAAATTAGAAAGCATGTTGTTTTAATTAAAAAAAATTTCGTGTTGGAAAAAAGAAAACAGATTCATTATAATAAAACAAGTGCAAGGTACTTATATTTACAATCGATGTCTTTAACTTCCAGTGAACTAAACTGAAAATCTAATTTAAACATATTCTCCTATTTTCTTCTTCTTCTTCTTTCCACTGTTAAAGATGACAGTTTCATTTCAAGCTCGATGTGAAACAGCATCTAAATTTCAGCATGCCAAGGAGTCTTGAAGAACAAGTTTGCAAACAAAGAAATAATTCGACTCAGAAATGTGTATCTACAATTTTTCAAAAAAGTATCACTGAAGAAATTGTAGTTGGTAGTGCACCACCCACGCCAAGGGTTGCTTAGTGCAATCTTTATCAGAGCACTTTTTCAGGAATAAGTCAATGGGCAGCTTGGGAATATATCGGGGAGACTGTTTGTACGTGTTGGTATGAGTTATCCAGCGGGACCTATGCAAACCGAGTCTCGGCTCTTCCTTGTCTGCATGTGTCAGGTACTTTTACATGAAACACATCGCAGCCTTTGCTCTTTCTGTTTCTGAAGGCCAGGGCTTCTGCTGACACTGTAAGTCATCCTGGAGCAATAGGTCAGGCACAAACACCAGAACTGCTGGACGTTCAAGAATTGGTAAGTCTTCACTTTTTGTACAAATGATATCTGTAAACAGGAGATTCTTTATTTAACAGGGGGAAAATCAAGGAATAATTAAGATGTTTCACTGGTGAAGTCCTAGATGTCTTTTCTTGCAACAAAACATTTTTAGTAACCTTCTCCTGCGACTTAGACCATAAAGCCACTTAAACACCACAATATTTTTGGAAGGAGTTCTGGGGTGGTTAAAAGATGTGATCTTTCTCAAGCCCATCACTGAGCCTTAGTACCCTCTGCAACCTGTTATTGCTCCACGCCTTTGTCAATCAGAATGGCCCTGATAAATAGGAGGAAAGCTTCCAGCCTTCTCATCTGCATAGAGAATTTGATTCTTTCCTCCGTTAGACTGGTAAACGAGAGAGGCGATCTTCAAGTTGAATTGCTCTGAGTTGTGAGTCAGCTCACAGCATAAATACAGCTGGAATGTACACAAATGATTCCGCTCATTCCAGTGGTGCAATTTCCCATTATGCTAATAAAAGTTACATCTTAAGAAATCCTAAATCTGAAGAGACACAAGCTCGCGTTCCTATTCCTACAAAGAGAGTTGTAGTGCAGATGAGGGCTGTCCCGTTCCCAGTGAACACTTCCCTTGCACTACAGAGCGTTCCCTTTCCAGGACCTTGCTTCGTTCACGCGAACAGTCCTTTCTCACTTCACTGGTGTGCAGTGGGATTCCCCAAGTAAGCCAAGGCTTGCAGCGTTTCCTTTCCAAGACTCTACGTGGGGAGGGAATAAAGCCAGAAGAGGCAGATTGCAACTGGATGTGCTGATATATCTTTGCTACATAGCAGGAAAAAAGGAGATATTTGATTAGCATGACATTCCTTGATTCCTGTTATTGTACCAAGTGGAGTTCCTCATGAAAGCTGACTTTCTTCTTCCAGGTCTGTTTATCATGATACGCATGGGATCAGGCCACCTGTTCTTCTTTCTGACACAGAGATATCTGACTCGTCTGTGCCGTATGACGACCGCATGCTGTTGTGCCTCTTCAACACCTACTGGTGCCTGCTTTTTCCCACCCTGCCCCTGACAGCAGGAAACATGGCCTTGAGACTCCTGATGGCCACTGCCAAGCTTGACGTCTTCCTTGGATTGCTTCTGAGGACCAGGATCTCAACTTGGTCATCACTGGCAGAAACACACTCTGCCCCAGCTGGACTTTTCATTCTCTGTTTGGCATAGGGACCGACTCCAAGGAAAGCCAATCAAAAATTGTAGCCCTTTCTCCGGGCATTAAAGCAACAATATTTTTTTTTGGTTAAGAACTTGGCAAACATCCCACTGACTGAAGTGGGAACATTCAGAGATAAAAGTGTGAGGTGACGCTTCTCCTTTGCCAGGGAAATAACAGATCAAACTTCTGCAAATCAGGAACAAAGGAAGACAGATTTTGCAGAGCAATCCTTGGCAGGGACTGCAGGAGGGCTTAGCCTGCTGTGCATATCAAAGTTTCCCTTGTATGCCTTGTCTCATTGCAGCTTTAAGAAATTCCTGAGGAAGGGAACTGCCTTAATAGCAAGTTGTACCACTTTTAAAGCTGCATTTGTATCGCTCACACAGCAAGAGCTCTTGTCACATGGAAGCCATCAAATCAAAACACTGACATGGCAAGAGAATAAGGCGAGATAATGAAATGAGAAATTAAGAGCATGAAAAGTAAATGCTGTAGAAAAGCTGACACTTCATAACACTCCAAGTGAACACTTGCCTGTATTTCAAAGTCAACCGATAAGAAATTATTTGCTTTTCTTATATAACAGAAATAGATAAAGGATTCCATTTGGATAGAAGAAGA
This sequence comes from Fratercula arctica, assembly GCA_947846985.1. Lineage (NCBI taxonomy): Eukaryota > Metazoa > Chordata > Aves > Charadriiformes > Alcidae > Fratercula > Fratercula arctica. Next base: position 161,588,636 of record CANTUZ010000002.1, read on the forward strand.
TTCCACTAGGCTGCAATTTACGTATGAATGCTCAATATTTAAGGAAATTGCTTCTTTCACTTTGTCAACTGGCATAAATGTACGCTAAAGAGGGATTCATTAGAAAAAGCCATGCAATGCATGAGCTCAGCTCAAATAATCCTGATCTTGCCAGGCAGGTGTTTTGCATCCTATTAGGAGATGGCACATTGAGCTGCAGGAGGCTCACCACATGGGTTGTGTTGTTCTTCTGTGAAAACAGAACATGAGGATCTCACCTCTCTCCCTCGGAACAAGTTGCCATTCACAGTAGGTGCACTCATTGTGGAGACAGTTGTCCTCGCTCACAGGCCTGCAGCTGCCCAGAGGTTTATGTCTCTCAGCTTGCACCCCTTTGAATAAGAGGGGAGCCATGGGGCTTCTCTCCTGCACTTGAACCTCCACAGCTGGCTCCACAGGCTGCTGCAGAGTCCCATCAGCCTCTGATCAGTGTCAGTAGAATTTCTTTGTGCCCCAGAGTGTCCTGGTTTGAGGTAAAACAGAACCAGTTTTGTGCTCAGTAATTTTACTTTTCAGCTAAGCCTCTTCTAACTGAACTCTCTGAAATTAATGGCATGTTTTTCCGGCATTATCTGCTCCCAGAGTGATAAGACCTGATTGTTGATAATTTATACCAAGGAATGGTGTGCAGAGAGGTTCCTGCTTATGCTTACTGCTATAACAAGCAAGGTCAGCTCACTTTGTTTTTTGTCCCATGGGAGGGTCGGCAGAAGAAAAGTGTAGAAGGGTCCCACCTGTGGGGATAAGCGGAAAGGACAGGTGACCCAAAACTGACCAACAGGGTATTCCATCCCATCTGCCCCATGCTCATTATAAAAGCTGAGGGATCAAAGGGTCAGCCCTCTGTCTTCAATGACCGGTGTCCGAGGAGGACTCTGTCTGTTCGTCTGCCTTTGATCCTGATCCATGTGTTCCTGACTCCAGATCAAGAATCCAGTTCCATCTCAACATGAGGAGGAACTTCTTTCCTGTGAGGGTGGCAGAGCCCTGGCACAGGCTGCCCAGAGAGGTGGTGGAGTCTCCGTCTCTGGAGACATTCCAAACCCCCCTGGACGTGTTCCTGTGCCACCTGCTCTGGGTGACCCTGCTCTGGCAGGGGGTTGGACTAGATGATCTCCAGAGGTCCCTTCCAACCCTGACCATTCTGTGATTCTGTGATTCCCACCTGTCATTGAGTCCAGTCTGGAACTTTCCCAGTGCCTGCTGGTGATGTGATCATCATCCTGGGAGCTTGATACAGTTTTGTATATATTGTATATACTTCATTATTTTCTTTTTATTATTTTATTAATATCTTCATTAAAGTAGTTGGATTCTTTTTTAAACTCATGTCTCTTTTCTCTCTCATCCTTCTCTCCCCGAGGGGAGATGTTCTTCTTTCTCTGATGGGGAGAGAAGTAAAAGAGAGCATCTGTCATTCGTTTCAGGGGCCAGCCGAGCCCAAACCACGACTGGAGGAAATCTGAAAGCCTTTCAGGATAGAGCTGTGTGTGACTGACTGCATGGGTGATTTACTGAAAGAGACAATTGTTTCCTCTGCCATGAAGTCATGAAGGCTTTGTGGGGATCTGAGGAGAGATCTACAGTAGCACTTGTGGCAACTTACAAAGGATTTATATGTACAGATTTAAAAGGATGATCCAAAATGACCTGTCTAGCCTGAATAATTATACATGAATGTGAAGGTATGCATGTCTTGTTCTGCTGCTTCTCCTGGAAAATTAACTCAGTCCCTGTTTCTGCTACTTGTCATATCCAGGTATGTTGTCACCTTTGCTGAGTTGAGAAGTTGGGTTTCTCTGTCTTGCCAAAACTGTTTTAACTCATCAGAGTTCGCTTTAATTGAGCTAGACTGAAGTAGACAAGCCCCTGCGTCCCCATAAAGGACCCTTCTGGGTTCCTAGAAGTCCCTAGGAAGGCCCAGAGTTCATGTCCACAAGACATGGTGTGTACATTTGCCCTGAACTCAGCACTTTCCTTCCCATCCACAGTAAGAGGAGGATTTGCACCATTTGTATCCCTTTGTATTGGTGGTTAGGTATTCACTGAGGAAATGCAACACCCTGGTACTTGACTTTCTCTAGCTGAAGAGTTTGAATCTATATTTTCCTTTTTAGGGAATATTGGGTTACAGGCTAAACTGATGGAGATGTCCTGTTGATTAACCCATAGAAACAGGACCATAATACCTGTGGATTAGTATATTGTGATTCTTTGGAGGAAAATGCATAGCAGGTTTCTTTTCTATTATTCTTGGTGGTTCATCCAAGCTGTTTTCAAAGGATGATTTGGACATGTCACTGGTCAAGTGTCTAACTTCTTAGTTGTATCTACCGGATGATCTTTTTGATGCAATATGCTCATATTAATGTACATGGAATGTAATAAAGAGAACCCATAAGACATCCTCTCTATAATCTGATTTTAGGGTTATACTTAGCAATGTGTGTACTTTATTTATGTTAGTGAGAAGATCTGATTCTCATCCATTATTTTTATCTATGGTGGCTTTCCCAAGCTTTGGTGACATATAGCTAGGTTAATCCAACATCTGAGATTTCTGTAGTTGCCATGCTACAGTGGAAGTGCCACCTGGATGACACTTCTGAGGTATAGCTATACTACTTCTGAATAAGATGTGGCCATACTGGGCGCTATTTCCCTGTTTGTCCACACAGAAAAACTGTTAGCTGACTCCCCAGCTCCAACCAACTTTTTAAAGGCAACATCCACTCTAGTGGAAGACAGCTGAAAGCAATGGTGTTGGGGTGTACAGAGGCATCAGATTGTTCACTCAGCAATATCTGAAATCTGTGAAGACAGTGACTGCTTTCACAGCTTGCAGATCCAGCAGCACACAAAGGAACGGTAGAGCTATTCCATGCCAGTCTATGTGTCCTTCCCCAAGCTACATGGTGTCACCTGATGGACAGTCCCCAGGCATTAGGAAAATGGTAAGAAACCAGGCACCTCTGGTGGTGGTCAGCAAACAATGGATGCCTTTGGCACACATTCAGGGAGAAGCTTTCATTTTTAGTTCTGGATACAGAGCAAAAGAGCTCTACTGCATGAGACTGTGAACTTGGGGAAAACAAGGAGGTCAGATGAAAGTCATGAAAGCTTTTCATGCCATACGAGAATGTGCTTAGTTCCAGATTAGTGACTCACCTGCTATTTTAGATTCCCACCCAGAAGGATATTAACTCAGGTTCGAGTTCAGCTCAAGTCTATCTAATTCTGGGCAGGTACATTTACTTGATCATACTAAAGGAGAAGCACCATCTTGGGGCCGTTACAAATGCTAAGGAGCATTTAACTTAATTGCACCCTGCAACAAAGAAGGTTTTCCAACCATTCACCAAACCATTTCATGAGAATAAGTTCTTTTGTGACATTATGTTCCAGTAAAGGTTTTGAAGAGACAGGGGAAGAGGAAGGTTCACAGCTCCTTACAAGTGATCTGCAGACATTTTTTTCAGGGAAGATCTTTCCTTCTTCTAGAAGGAGATGTGTTATCACGGCAGCACTGAAGAGACAGTCGTAACTTGAACTGAAGTGAGCATGGATGAGGAGCATGGGTGAGAACATTCAGGCTTTTTTGTAGTGACCTTGCTGCTAATGAGGTACCGTCCACATTCATTCTGGACAAAAGGAAATCTTTGCTATATTGATAACATCCTGCTTTTCCTGCTCCCTGAACTGTCATTTATCACACTGAATCCTGCCCACTAGATCGCCATTGGACATAGAAGATGTTTTCTCTGGAGCAGTAATATGCCTTGAGTAAATGTGTCCTAGTGACAAAAGAGGAAAGGAAAAATAAGACAAAACTGAACAAAACCTCAAAATATTTGTAGGTAATTTGAAAGATTGGATCACTTCTTAAATTCTACAGTCATTCAAATAGGCTTAGCACCTGACAATAAACCTAGATTGAAAATGATTCATCTCATCTAACTTCAGCTGCCTGAAATGAGGGCAGGTATGAAGTTGGTATTGAGAAACTGATCCGAAATGGATGGTTTTTGGATACCCCTAATATTTGCATTCTCTTTTGAGAAAATATTTAATCTTAGAAAACATAAAAACTCTACAGGTAAACAGTGTCAAATAATCAACAGAGTAATACTTATTGACACTTGGGGATTTTTTGGGCTTATGGGCCCTGCAAAAGTTACAAACTTTTTATTTTTAAACAAATTCTTGGAGTGTTCATTGGTATATTAGTTTTTGACAGAAGCTCCTCTGATGTTCATATCCAAGTTCAGACTAGATATAAGGAAGAAATTTTTTACGATGAGGGTGGTGAAACACTGGCCCAAGCGATAGATCCCCCATCCCTGGAAACATTCAAGGTCAGGTTGGACAGGGCTTAGAGCAACTTGATCTAGGTCATTGCAGGGGCGGGGGGGCTGGACTAGATGGCCTTTAAAGGTCCCTTCTAACTATTCTATGATTCTATGATTTTAAGTTTCAAAATACCAAATGTAGGATATTACAAAATGCCCTACTCCTGGCTAAGCTGCATATCTGCCTGCAAGATGTGATTGTCAGTCCAGTTTCGCCGTGAAATCTTGGGAAGAGACTCATTGAGGAGGTTAATCAAAGAAAGATGGTGATACACTAATTGCTAGATGGAAAATAAATTGTTCTCCCTGATGCTTTTAGAAATAGCTGAGATTTACATGGAAATAGGCATTTCTAGCCTGACTCCTGAACTTTAAATGTAAATTGAGCATCTGGAGTGCTTTTTACATGGACATTTGAAGTACAAACAGAAATTATACACTTGGATGATTTTTACAAAGCCCTTTAATAGCCATTATTATAATCTTAAAATAATAAGTACGAAAGCAGTGGGCTGGCCAAGGGGATCAAGAACAATTTTTTGGCTTTCTCATTTGTATCTTTTAAGTTCAGTTTGTCCCTCAATATGTCTTGGGTGAAATTAAGGGCCTTCTGGGAATAAGCTTCACTGCTGAAGTGTTTGATTATGCAGAAATAGTAACTGTTTATGACTTCTGTGATTTGCATTGCAAGAATTTGGTGCATGTCCTAGGTAAAGGTAAGTCTGAGACTTCTTACAGAGGTGGCTGTCTTGCAAACTCAATACAGTAATTTCAAATCTACTTTTTCACCCCCACTGTTCTGCACCCTTTTCTGGGCCTGGGAAACAAAGAAGGGTGATGAATCTGCACAATGGAAAAGCAGAAGTGATGCCATTTGATGGTCAGGAAAAAGCTTCATTGCAGAGATGTGATTAGACATCTTGCTTCATCTTTACATCTTATCAATGCTTATAAATACTTAAAGGGTGGGTGCCAGGAGGATGGGGCCAGGCTCTTTTCAGTGGTGCCTGGGGACAGGACAAGGGGTAACAGGCACAAACTTGAACATAGGAAGTTCCACCTAAACATGAGGAGGAACTTCTTTACTCTGTGGGTGGCAGAGCACTGGAACAGGCTGCCCAGAGAGGTGGTGGAGTCTCTGTCTCTGGAGACATTCAAAACCCGCCTGGACGTGTTCCTGTGTAACCTGCTCTAGGTGACCCTGCTCTGGCAGGGGGTTGGACTAGATGATCTCCAGAGGTCACTCCCAACCCCGACCATTCTGTGATTCTGTGACATTAATGTTCCACTCTACCCTCTGCTCCACAAAAAACTCAGCAAATGGTCCTGGGGAAATAAACGTGCCTTTTTTGTCTTTCTGCAGTTGCCCACCTTGTCTCTTTAGATGACAGACTCTCTGAAGCATATTTTTATTCTCATCTGATGTTTACAGTGTAGCCAGTATGTAAGGGGGTCTGATCTTCCTCAGGGCCTTGAGGCACTGCTATTCTCTTGCTCTGTTTGGTTTTCTCTCTCTCTGTTCACTACACAGGGTTCACAAGAGCAGTTCCAGCTGAAGAGTATTTTACCTTTTGTATCACACTCTTGGAATTGAATCTGATGAGCGATGTGAAAAGCAGCAAGAAAGGCTTCTGCAGGTACCTCTGTAGCAAAAGGAAGACCAAAAAAGTGCTACTGCTGAACTGGGTAGGGCCTCTGGTGACAAAGGATATGGAAAACGCCAAGGTACTCACTGCCCCCCTTCATTCTTACTGGTAAGATTGGCCTTCAGGAATCCCAGGTCTCTGAGACCAGAAGACAAGTCTGGAGCAAGAAAGACACTCTCAGTGGAGGATAAGGTCAGGAAACATTGAAACAAAGTAGATGTACCCAAATCCATGGGATCTGGCAGGGTACATCCAAGAGTGCTGAGGGAGATGGCCAATGTCATTGCAAGGTACTGCATGGTACCTCAGGTAGTTAACTCAAGGATCCAAGATCCGATCTTTTCCCTTCATCTTTTCCGCATGTCCTTGCTTTCACAAATTAAGCTTATCATTCATGCTTGCTCGGGGATTTGACTGGATGCATCCGTTGATCGCTGAGAGACAAGAATTTCCATCAAAACACCATTTAAAATCTCCAGCCATTCAACACATACGGAACTCAGGCTGTGGGATTTAAAGTACAAATACATATACATAAATATATATATATATATGTTATAATTATGTCTATTTGTTGGCTGCTTTCTTCTATATTTAGTACACGTACGGGATTGCCAGGAAAAGTATAATGCCTCTCCCATCACTCAGTCTCAGCTACAAGTTACTTAAAAAAGACAAAGCATTCATTTGCCTGTTCCCCCTGAGAATTACACATAAAAAATCCTGACAACTTGGGGCTTTTTTCTTTGCTTTTTTTTTTTTTTTTTTTTTTGTTTGGTTTTTATTATTCCATTCTTGTTTGCCTGCTTTGTAAGCTGAAGAGAATGACAGGGGACAAAACTTCCCATCTACTCCGAAGCTTAATGTTCTTCTTTTAATGGTTTAATATGTTCTGAATTGGTTAACAGGGAGAAGTGGTTGGAGGCTGAAAGAGTGTCTTGCATGTTGCTGTATATCTTTTATTACTGCACAGCTTTGCATGCACGAAGAGTTGTTCTCCAAGCCATCTGAATACTTGTTTACCATGAGGCAGCAGCTGTCCCCATTGTAAAGATGAAACAAGAGAGAGACTACATTAAACTCATTCATCCCTAGCAGAAAGGAAACAAACAAAGGAAAGAAAGAATCTATAACCTACTCTTACCCATGCTTGGAAATAAAGAGCCACTGTTCAGAAATACCTGAAAAGTAGGTACATTGACCTGGTAAGTCAAGTAAAAGTGCTACGAAGCAGAGTTGTCTGTGCACATTAGTATTAGGAAGAATTCAGGAGTAAAGCACGTAGCAATGGCTTTTTAAAGGTGGTATTTCTAAAAGCCACCACTTTAAGCAAACACCAGCAAAGGGCCCAAATTATGAATAACTAATATTCCCTGCTCTGTGTTATGCCTTCAGGTGGACTACAGGATCAAGTGAGTATAGGAAGACCGATATGAGAGCCTCTGCCAGCTTAATATACAAAAGTCTTCCTGGATGAGGTGATGGGTGGAGGAGATGTAGGAGGAGCCCACAGCAGGTCACCTCCCAGCAGGTGGGACAGACCATCTCTTCCCCTTCTGTGGAATGAGGCTGCAGGGGACACATATACGGTCATGGTTATCCCAGTGGCTGTTGAGGTTTCCAGAGGTCCTTGTGGATCAATTATGCCAGAGCAGGAGACCGAGCTGTCCCTGCTGGTTTGAGAAGCTGCAGGTAAAAATCTATGTCTACTTAGGCAGTAATACTTTATTTGAGTGCTGCATGGAAAATAAACCAGAGGAATAGTACTGAAGAGAGTTATCTCAGAAATAAACTTCAAAACTATTTATAATTTTCTAACAACTAAATGTCATCACAATGTCCCAGCGCACACCGCCTACGACAAATGGAGACTGGAGAAGGTTTTTCCTGACTCAATCCATCTGTATATTTTGGGGTGAGCAGGCCTGAGCTTTCTTCATTTGTATTAGCCAGGGAACTGGAAATGTGGGGATTATGGCACAGAAGAAACTGAAGCTGATGGGCACAAGCTTCATGCTCCCACCTTATACATCCATCTGGTAGTATGCTTGAAGAGAAGAGCTTATTAGCTGTGGTGGTGTTGTGCATACAAAGATATTTTGCTGCTAGATTTGAATGGCAACATCCAAATATTTTGTAGACTTATCTGGTCAGACTTTCACTAGCCAAGGGGGCACCCAGCTGTTCTTCTTGTGATGCAGAAATCCCCTGCTAATCTCATTAGTTATGTCAGGAAAATTATCTCCAGTTTAGCAGCTCAAAGATTTTGGGGTACATCAGGGTTCCTCTGGTCCTAGCTCATTTTTTTCTACTTGTCACCCCTTTCTTCTGCTTCAGAGAAAGACTAAGAGCTTCTGAACACCATGAAAACCTGCTGTGGAGAAGGATGGGCAGATTTCTGTGATTTTCAGGTTCCTGGGAGTGTCTGAACAAACTCAACAGAGCAGCTCACTCCCCCATGATGAACTATCCTTAATCATCTTCAGAGGCCTTGGACTCACTGAGGAGGATCTGCATTTCTGGCAGTGATATTCCAGCATCTTCACTAAAAATTCAGGCAACAAGAGGGACCAAACCAGTCAGAGTCATAAGACTAGCGATGCAACTGCTATGGCAGGGAAACTGATCACCATCAAAGCAATGGGCACTCATAAAAACCATCTTTGTTCAGCTAAGTACTGGGACTAGATCAAATAGTGTGAAAAGGAAACATATAAAAATGAATATTTACCAGTTTCCACTCCCTTGACCACCCAGTGAAAGTTATTTTTGACACTTCTCTCAGTGTTAGCATCTTGTACATTCAGAGAAAATAAATTTGCTAGACAGGAAAGCAAATTATTACAGTGATTCAATCATGTTGCATGAATCATTTTAGATACTGAATGGGTAATGGAACAGGCTAGAAGGTTAGATGACTTGTCAAGGTTATTTCCAGCTGGATTTTTTATTTTTCTATGATTTGTAGCATTGGCCAGATTCTGCATTAACATTTGAGTTTCTACTTGGGCTGCCTTATGGGCTTGGCAATATTATTATTCTGTGTTGCCAGCAAGTCCTGACTAATTGGAGAAGTCCAGAAATCTTCATATGATTTTGAATTAACACTTCTTTTCTTCTGTTTTGACCAACAACAGACATTTCGTAGTAAGCTTTTCTTACATAGTCTCATCCCCATTTACTGGAATTTCCTTACCAATTCAAGCTTCCTGGAAAATTTTTGTCATTCCTTCTCACATAATACATTACGTGAAGGCATTGCACCATTCTCTGTATATATGAACCAATCTAACTCCGGAAGGTGTAAGAAGCTGCAAGGAGAGAGAGAGTGAGATCTTATGGGCAACGCGTTAGGACTAGGTGTTTCACATCTGAAGCTTTGCATATGACCTTCAACAAGTTACTAAATCTCCATGCTAACGCGTTGCTTTCGTCTCCCCCTAAACCCACCACCCTTCCACATGGAAATGTTGGAACAGATTCAGCTCTTCCAGCAAGGAGGGATGCAATTATCACCTGGAAAAAGAAAAAAAAATCTTGACTTTATTTAGTTTTTTTATTGAAGGTGTATTTTTCATCTCTGTTTCTATCTCAGTATTTCATGTCCTTTGTCTTTTTTCCTCTTAGCATCGCTCTGTGTTTATCATCCGGATGTCACGCTTTGCTCTGAACTGGTAAGTGAAAAGGCTGCGTTTGATGGCCCTTTCCAGATGTGTGTGTTTGACTGCAGCTGGTGAAATTTTTTTCAGGCAAATGATTTCCTCTCGTTCATGCTCTCTCACAATGAGGTACAATATCAGTTTCCAGCTCTCAGTCTTTAGGAAAAGTGGTACTACTTTGAATTTCTGACGGCTGTCAGCTTCAGGTAGACGCTGAAAAGATGAACATCAGGAAGTCAGTGAGAGAATCATTTAAGGATATTCAAAATGAGAGATGGGTGAGCGTCAGGAAGTAATTTGTTTTCTCAAGGCATAATAAACCTCCAGGATAAACTTTCATCTCCAGTGATCACAGCAAGGTGGTGGTGATATTTAAGAATAGACAAGCAGATCTCAGTGTAACAGAATATTGCTGGAAGAGCTATATAAAAAGAGGTACTGCATTACCATCCAGGCCAGATAAAAGGCCAGATCTTCGATGAGCTGCAAAGGCAGCAGGAGCTTTGGCGGGTGCAAGTGGAGTTAAAACTGAATATTTTTTTTGAGTGATTCACTACATCTTTCTGTTTTGCAAAAAGGCATTGCTGAATCCTTAAAAGAGGCCTACATATACCACAAAGACCTCTATGTACATTTCCAGTGCTTCTATTAAGAAGTTTCAGGGAAAATACCAATTCATCAGCCCTGCAGTGTTTCCTCTGAATCTTTTTTAGGCTTGATGAACTTTGCTGAATTCGAGACAGGGTTTCCATGGAAACTTTGCTGTTTTTTCATCACTGTGCTGCTGAGGTACACAGCTCTGAGGCAAATCATTTATGTGGATTAACTAAGGACCAAGGGCTCTTTTTCTAGAATCATAGAATGGTTTGGGTTGGAAAGGACCTTCAAGATTGTCTAGTCCACCACCCCTGCCATGGGCAGAGACAACTTCCACTAGACCAGGTTGCCAAAGCCCCATCCATCCTGGCTTTGAACACCTCCAGGGATGGGGCATCCACAGCTTCTCCGGGCAACCTGGGCCAGTGTCTCACCACCCTCACAGTGAAGAATTTCTTCCTAATGTCTAATCTAAATCTACCCTCTTTCAGTTTAAAGTTGTTGCCCTTTGTCCTGTCTTGGTAAAAGTCTATTAAAAAGTCATTTCCTTCAGGGTGTCCAGCCCAGGGATGTACCCTGTCTCATGGTTGCTCTTGAGATGGAGAAAAAGAATTCTGGGGTGCTGAGGTGCTGCTCCCTAAAGAATTGGGATGATATTTTTACTGAGGAAGTATAGGGATCAGGTAACACATGTGGACTGAAACCAATTAAAGTGAAGAATAAATGGTCCCAGGTCACCTTTGAATCCATAAGCTTAGTGAGATGACTAAAATGTCACCTAAGCATTCAGTACTTACAGTGATTTTTCAGCTCTTATCCAAATTTTCCACAAGGGTGATTTCCCCAAGCAGTGTTTGTCCAGGTAACTTTTATCAGCACCGAGGTTTCAAAATGAAAGTACAGATTCTATGGAAAAAAAAAAAAAAAAAAAGAAAGATGAAAAGATTATGGGTCAACTATATTTATCAGCATTTACTTATTATATCTACTTAAAAAAAAAAAAAGTTGATTGACAATCAGCTACTCACTTTTTAGTTGGAGTGCAGTAGGTTAGGAAGGATATTGCTGACTGACGTCTTCAGAGAGTGGAATTACTGATTTATGGCTGAAAGCAAGAAGAAAAGAGGTTCTGAAAACTGTTTCTTCTACCTGAGACATCACTTCATGCAATGAAGCGAGGGTTAGAGGAAATGAGCAAATCAAAGAGAAAATAGTGTTATGAGAGGGCTAGTGAGCATTTGCAGAGTATTTTCTGATGCAGTAGTCACTCGCATGCAAATTGCAAAGTCCTTGATGTCACACCACCAGGCTGAGGGACCATCCATAATGGTCTGATAAGGACACTGAGTCTATATCTGTGTGAAATGAACTAGAGGACAGCGAGCAAAGTTGCCTCTGACACAAAATCCACTGAGCGGCATCTTTGCTGGGAATTCTAGCTGAAAGGATAACCTGTAAGGAAAATGGTTTCAAGGCACAAGCCAAAGCTAGATAAGTTCTGGGATCTATACAGGGACAAAAGGAAGTTTCTCAGTAGAAATTTATGTTAATTCCACCAGAAAACTTTCTCTTCATTTAAACTTTTTCCTGCCATCTCTGTACCTTTCATTTGGCCAAAAACTTTCAAGAAGCTTTGCCTTCTACTCCAACAGAGCAGAAAACAACAGTTGCAGGGACAGAGCAAGAAGATAACATCAAAATCAATAATATAAAATCGAGAAGATAATATAGGTATCTAGAGAAAATAATTAGATTAAGGTGTCTAAAATGAGACAACGCAACACAAAGAAGATTGGCCCAAATCTTTCTGTACTAAATTTTCCTTGCTTTCACTGTGCAGATAAAGAACTAAGAGCACATTTTACTCATTGTTGAGGGACGTACTTTGAGATCTATTGGTTTATTAAATTTGCATCTAAGTAAATTTAATGTAAATTTATTTTGTCCCTTCAACTTCTAAGCATTTTATAGTTTGAGTAGGAATTGTAGGTGTCTGCCTTGGTCCCTTTCCAATATTGTATGAAACTCAATGCAATTAGATTTGTGCAAAAATAGTGAGGATGAGGTCACATTGAGCTCCTTGGTTCATCCAGTTTAACCCGGGTACTTATCTAAGGAACATGGTCATCCAAGGATTTCTCAGGAGCCAGTGGGAGTTAGTATTTCCAGTGGACAATACAGTAGATGTACTACCCTACTCACGGAAAGAGCATGAAGTGACCCTGCCTCTGTTCTGCAGGATGAATTCAGGATATACTTTGAAGGAGGAAGTGTTTAATGATGTGCTTTTCCATGGGGAAAAGCTGGTCAGACCGTATAATTCCCCCGAAAAAGGGAAGCTCAGAACATTACATTTGCCGTGTCGTTCCTTTGTTGTACTGGCGACTGAATGGCAACAACATCATTCTTAATGGCAAATTCAAAAATTAAAATAAACCTGTGATGCTTTCTTGAACCCAGCATTTTGCCTGCAAGTAGCAACAATGATAATTCCATTGCTGTTCATTACAACTGAATGTCGGAAGTTTTTTCTATATGTCCTCCAACCACAGTAGGGGACAGGTTTTCTGATTTGAAAAGCTACACTGACTTAGAAAGTTCATTTTGTTATTGGAGATACTACACTTGGTAGAGTAGAGGAGCACTGTTGAAGCAAGTAATAGTTGTGAAAACAGAATTAATTTTTCCACTGAGGCTTCCGTGTATTATCTCTTAATCCAATCCACTGTTCAGACCCATAAAGAGTTGGTCTGGCAAAGCTGGCACGCTGCTGAGTGTAAGTGGGGTGGAAGGAGAGGTAAAAAGTGGGGTTAAGAATAACTTAAGTGAGTTTCACAGCTGAATGTTTTGGCCTGGGAAGCCATGATTCAATTGCAAATAAAAGCTATGTTATTACTAGCTTGGGAAAGCAGTATAATCATGTCAACATAGTCTGAGCTCTTTTGGTCTAAAATGATTGTCATAATGCATTTAAGAAATTTAATTAGGTCAATAAAAGTCATCTTTGCATAGAGTATTGCATCTCCACAGAGGCTTATATCAACTTACACTATTGCCTCTCTACTGGCCATACTTGCACAGTGGCCACACTTTGTCCCTTTTGACCCATTTTGAGCTACAGATAACTATCATTTCAAATCTGAAGTGTGTCATGAATATCTGATTTTGGGAGGTAAAGACTGAAAGAAGAAAGATGTAGCTATGATGTAAGAAAAGAATTATTATTTTTCATTTTTATATATGCATAAATCACAATTCTAGTGTAATTAGTTAAATTGTTGCAAATAGTACAGGTACATTAGACTTTGTGTCTCTGAAGATTTCGATTTTTTGACACACTGTCCAAAACGTAATATTTAAAAAAAAAAAAAAAAAAAAAAGGACTAAAATCCATCAGCTGACTCACATTGATGCCAGAGGCGTTTTCCCAAGAGGGTAAAGCTCTCTCCAGGGCCAAAAAGCCAGCTGAAGGCTTAGCATCACTTTAAATCCCTCTAGAAAATGACATTTCACTGATGGGTAAGTCTCAGAGCAGGCTTTTACACGGTGGGGATTTTTACAAATGTGGAGATTTTATTCTTTTGTGCTTTCTCAGTGACCTTTGACTAAATGTATCTTTTCTGGAGCAATCAAGCAACATTAGGACTATATCAAGAAAGACAAAAAACACCTTGAGAACATTTGCTTTTATTGCAAGATGTCACATTCCCTGCCATCCTGAGGAAATGAAGCCTGGGAGGGATAACAGTAGAAAGAGCATTTCATTCAATTGGCTCTTCCCATTCCCATTTCCTAACAATGAAGTACGAAACACAAATTTTAACACCTAGACAATGCATTTTGGCATAAATACATGGCTTTAAAAATTAATAAAAAGCTATATCAATTATAAAAGTGATTTACCAAGCACAATAAAAGTTGTCATCTGTCACTTTTATGCATGCGTACCTGCTCTCTCTCTATCATTGACTTTTACGCGTTCTATATGCTAAATACTCTCATGAACTTACGATAGACTTCACAGGCTTTCACTGCCAACAAGTTTTTTTTTAATTATTTTCTTTTTTTTTTTCTTTTTTGTTGTTGTTTAGGGAAATAATTCAAGTCTTTGTTATATTCTGCTTTCATTTGCAGACACTTGCAGGCAGCCAGTCACCTTGGATACTTGTCTTTTTCATTATTTATCATCAGATGTGTGGTGATGCTTAATGCAAGAAACAGAGATGGGTTCTCATTTGCCATTTGCACGCACAAAATAAGAAAAAAAAATCTTAATTCGTTTTAAGGGAATACTGTAAATTTGAAGCTAGATTGAACTATGTGATAAAATCCATCTTTATATAGCCCAAGTGCTCTGTAATATTCTTCAATCTCAGTACAATGTAAGTCTAAATGGTTTAGAGCTCAAATTTTTGCAAACATCTGCCATTCTTTCTTGCATTTATTTCAGTTTTGCAAGAAGAGGAATAGGAGTTGTTAGCACTCTATAGGGAGCTATTTTTCCTCCCCATTAATGAAACTAAGGGACTATGCTAAAGAAATTCTGTATTTTTTAACAGAATGAGAACTTAAAAAAGACAATAGATAAACTTATAAAAAGTAATTCCCCCTGCTGCCAAACACCACAACCTAGAAATACAATATAGAGATCTCTACAGAGGTCATATTTATGGATATTCCCTCGTCCTAAGTTATGTTTAATATTATTGAAACTAGACAAGCCTGAGCTCTGACTTTCTCTTTTTGAGAACACAATTTAGAAGCGGCAGCTTTTCTGCTGCATGTTAGAGATTCTCCTGGCAGCCCTGGCAGATATCTCAGTGCCATTACACCAGTCCCTATTACCGTGGTGAGGCACTGGCCCAAGTTGCCCAGAGAAGTTGTGGAAACCCCTCCCTGGAGGTGTTCAAGGCCAGGCTGGATGGGGCTTTGAGCAACCTGGTCTGGTGGGAGGTGTCCCTGCCGATGGCATGGGGATGGAACTAGATGATCTTTATGGTCCCTTCCAACTCTAACCATTCTTTGATTCTATATGTGCAGCAAGTCCTCTTTGACAAGAATCTGCTATCAAATGACAAAAACTAGTGGAGAAGCATTGGTAAGTGACAGACTTATCGATTTACTGAACCCTAAAACTCTGAAACCAACCTGAAAGAGTTTCACAATCGTTGAATGACCTGGTGACTTTTGTGAATCAATAGAGCTTTATCCTAAGATAGTGGGTCTCGGTATCACAAAAAACATTGGTGATATTGGGTACTCCATGCTATGCTTGGAGATAACACTTCGGGGTAGATACCGGAGAGGTGGCTCAGTGGCAGGACCACACAGACATATTCCTCTTCTCCTTTCTGAGCCTCTCCTGCAGTTTGCTTTCCTTCCACACTGCATTGTACCCAGGCATGTGAAGATGAGGTACCTCTGAATGCCAGACAAATCTTTCTATTATGTTTAGGTAGCTGAAAGAAAATATGAGATGTCAGCATCCACCTTCCAGAAGTTTGATGCTTAATGCTATTTCCTCAGAACTGAGCTATTACTTCTCTATGTCTGTCAGAGAACTCAATCCACCACGATTTTAGATCATTCAGTCAATAAAAGCAGACTACAGGACCTTTCCTTAAAAAGGAGGGAATTTATTCACCTCATCCCATACCTTGGAACTGCTCAATTCAACTGCTGCTAGGTAAATCCTTTCCTCTTCCTCAGCTTTTGTCAATGTAGAGGTTTTCTGCCAAAGAGATTTGCCAACAGGAAATTAGTCTCCAAATATCCTCAAATGCAGCTTGATGCAGTGCAAATTTTCTCTCTTTGGTGAGAGCTGCCTACTTAACCGCAGAGATTTCTGTGAGGAGCAGGGAAAATGTGTGTGTGCCTCATGGTATCGCTTCCCTGTAGTGACTGTAATTGTACCAAACCTCAAGGGGCCCCACTATAAATACTGAGTGATCCCAGTGCTGGAAAAAGACATTGCCTGAAGGTAGGGAATCTGTATATAACACATACATCTCCCTCATAAAGACCACTCAAGTCAATTAATGGTTCTCATCACAATTAAAGCTAAACAGCTCATGTCCAACATATATTTTTAAGTCATTAGCTTCAAAACGCTGGAGCAGGAAAGAGTAGAGCTCTTAGTGCTGAAGGTAAAGGAAAACTGAACATTTCAGGACATGCTAAGTGAAAAGGGGATGCTGGTCTTCCTTTACCACTTTCTAATAACATACAGGCATTAAAATTGACTAAAATTCAGGGGTTGGGGGCTAATGAAGTCTGAACTTGTTATTTCAACACTAACACTGAAAAAGGCAGCTCTTCTGCAGAGTGGGAGAGAGCAATGGATATAAATGGGCTCTCCCTTAATGCTTTTGGGCATAAAACCTTCAGTTTTCACACCCTTCAACTAACCTGAGAGGATGGGTTGAAATGGAGGAAGCTCTTGGAATTTGGTACTTCCCTGTCAAGCTTCACCACAACTGCTTTGAAGAGAGCAATAAAGGAAGGCGATGGCGTACTGCGTGTTCTGAGGGACACAAGGACAGGGCGGAGGGGTCTCATGCAGATATCCTGGGATCCCAACTAACTCCGTTATCTGTAGTGAATCTGCGATTTTAGAAAACTCATGTGGTCCTACTGGCTTCGATTCACCCCTTGGCCTAAAACCTTTTACAAAACTTCTATTCGATATATTCAACAGTTTTTATACAGATTTTGCTTAGAAATTACAGCTTGTGCATCGGGGAAGACAAATAGAGAACCAAGGGAGCAAAACACAACCCCTGTTTTTCCCAGTTTTATATATATATATTAATGTGAACAGTTGCTTGAAAGCCAACACCTGTTTGCAGTTAGATTTTCAATCTCCGTGATATTTCAAGCAAAATAAATGTCTCCAGTTTTGCATGGGATGGTGATAAACACTAGAGCAGGAGCAAGAAGGTATTACAACAGCTTAGTTTTCCCAAGATCTTCTTATTCTTAGGCATATTCAAGAACTGGAATCTTTAGACTTGAGATGCCATAACAGTCTGGATCAGATTTTTTGTAGAGTCGGGACTTTTCTTACAGGCCCAGGTACCCAGTTGTTTTGCTTTAAGCACATTTGATGATTTCTTATGTTTCTGTTGATATTAGCATCGCATGGACTATAAGACTCCTCAAATATATTTATCCTAGTGATAGGCTGTGGAATTTTTGTTAGCATCAGCTTTTGATGAACAGCAAATGCATAGGACATACTAGAAGAGCATGCAGGAAACAACATACATGCCTTTATGTGTGATTATGAGTCCCCATTAAGGCAGATGGGGAAATCATGAGTAGTTCAAGTCCGACTATATTATTTTTTTACAAAGAAGACATTGGGTTTTTTTAAATCCTCAAAATAAGTCAGTGTGAGAGTCAAATATTGCAAACTTTAGGCCAAAACCATTCTTGGTTTCTTTGGGTAAAGCCCCAGTTTTGGGGGCTGCAAAAGATCTTCAAGACTGGTCCTCAGCCCTTGAATCATTTTCTATGTGGTGTTTCACCAGACAGATTGTGGACTGTGACTTGTGTCACAATAATAAATGCCAGACATTTCTCATGCAGATAGCGTCTCATGAAAGCGCTTTAACAGGAGAAATGAAAGGCTAAATGTATGGGCACTTTAATTGAGGGCAGGAGCGTTGATCTTTAGCAGAATACAAGGTGACCCTATTTGTCTGATGGATGTGGAGATTGAAGAGAAGCACAATGCTTCGTCTCTTGGGTTTTTTCCTTTCCTCTCTTTTTTGGTCTGTGTTTTAAGGCTGGACTTCCAGTTCAGAAATGTAATACTTGTGCATTTTCCATATGACTATGTGTTTGCATATAACTATACTTTCCATTAAATGGAAGCCATATTCTTGAAATTACAACAATTTGGCAACCTTTCCCAAGACATTGTTTGGCAAGGTTGAAGCAGGGGCATTAATGATTTATTATGAAATGTATTCCCAAAAGCTATTTAGTGCTGTAGAGTTTTGCTCCAGACACCTGAATTTCAAGGCCAGGCTGGACGGGGCTTTGAGCAGCCTGGTCTAGTGGGAGGTGTCCCTGCCCATGGCAGGGGGGTGGGAAATAGGTGATCTTTAACGTCCCTTCCAACTCAAACCATTCTATGATTCTATGAATCTGTGGAAAAGAATAGGACTTTTATGACGCTTTCATGATCTTTGTAGAAAGAAGAATCTACAGCTGGAGAAACTGTGACTACAGATGCCATGACAAGTAGATACCACGATAGGATACCAGGAAGAAATGTAGTTTGTAATCACATATTACATTTTGTAATGTATGTAACACTATTTATTGACATGTTCTATAGTTTAGAGTAATTTATCTTTTTAGAGGAAGGCTTTTTTTGATCAAGATTCTCGAAATAAGGCCCCAGCACAGCAAAGTACTTTACACATGCCCAACTATAGGTACTATAGCCAGTCTGCTGGGATTGTTGTCATGTTTTTGTACAATCCTTTTTCAGAGTTTAAAAAATTCTGCTGTGCAATATAGTGGAGTTTAACGGCTTCATATTCAGTCTGCTGGCAGGCAGTACACAGCCACAGGAAAAAACAGGGTCTAAGAGTATAATAGGATGAAGACATAAAATGAGGATTCAAGCGGTGGGAAAAAAATTGTTATATGTAGATACCAGTATAAAGATTGCAGTAGGTACAAGAATGGGTTCCTACCCAGGAGTAATTCAAGATATATTTCAAAGAAAATGGCATTTTCCCCCCTCCCTCAAAGCAGAGCTAGGCAGGAATAAAAAATTCAAGTTAAAAGAATTCTGCAATTTAAAACTATTTTGCTATTCGGAAATGGAGTAAATATATTCTATCTCAATAAAATTTTCCAGGAAATTAAATTTTAGAGGGAAAAAAAAATTGTTTAATATATGATAACTTTTGGAACTTTTTCATTAAAACTTAATTTCTTGTGCACCAATAATGCGTTTCCAACTATTTCATTTCCTCTTTCTAAATGGAATTTCAACTTCCTTTTCTTATTTCAAAATGTTTTCATTTAAATGAAAATGGGATTGTATCATGAATACAACTTTTGACCAAACAGCCTGCCCAACTTTTTCAGAGAACCTCGGTAAGGCTTTTGAAGGTTTTATGCCAGCTTACACATCGGAGGAGCTTTATATGAGCTCCCTTTAAAGGGTGAACTGAAGAGCTTGGGTGAATAACAATAAATTAGACTTCTAAACCCACATATTATCATCTTTCCCAGTAAGTTGCAGCTATCTCTTTCAGAAACTGGTCCTTTTTTGTCAAATCTGTCAATGCAAAATGCTATCTAGAGAACCTCACCTTCAAATTAGCCAGAAACTGAAGCTATTTGGAAAGAAACAATAAAAACATTGGTTGAAATGCAAGGCAGGATACCACCTCTGGGGAAACTGGAGGACTGTGAGTGCAAATGTCTTTTCTGCAGTTGGAGATCCTTTGTCTGGGTCTGAGTCACAGCCTTATTATCTCAGCAGGCTGCACATATGGACACGATTCATTTCCATCTTTCTGAGACAAACCAGAAAGACGTACTGCACTGAGCTGGAGAAAAACTTATTGCCAAGGTCTCAATCCCTAGGAATACAGCAAGCCTGCTCATTTTCAGTTGCTGTAAGCTTGCATAACTGTAACTGGTGGCAATATTCATTTGAGGGTGGTCAGAACTGTTCCATCAAAGTAGCTTGCAGGAGAATTAGCTTTTTCAGTCCAAGGATGTTGTTCACAAAATATTCTTTGCTACCCTAGTAAAACAAATTAGTTTTGGGGTGGATTTTTGTTTGTTTTCATAAAAAAGTCACATGCCCCAAAGCCCTAGAGTTATTCCCCTTTTAAAGCATGGACTATGGCATCTCATGGGAGTCATGAGGCAGGTGGCAGGGCAGAAAATAAAGACATATCCTGCTGA
Organism: Fratercula arctica; assembly: GCA_947846985.1. Classification (NCBI taxonomy): domain Eukaryota; kingdom Metazoa; phylum Chordata; class Aves; order Charadriiformes; family Alcidae; genus Fratercula; species Fratercula arctica. Next base: position 161,608,868 of record CANTUZ010000002.1, read on the forward strand.
ATGTAAGAGAAGACCCTTCCCAGTTAGACTAGGAAAATTCAGCCACAGCAGCACCATGACTTCAACATGCTAAAAGGAGAGGCGTAATCTTTCAGGTGAGATGACAGTGTCCTTGACGAATAAGTGTTACTTTTTATTAGCCTATGAATTGTAAAGGGTAAGGCTGAAATGAGGTGAAGGATAATGTTATTTCACATGCATAGCTGAGTCCTTGGGAGCAATCTGTTGGATCTTGCTGGTAAGGGTGGAAAGAAGTTATGAATTCTTGCATGTCTAGAAACCCACGTGAGCCATGTAATGCTCAAGCATCATTGGCATAAGATGGTGAGCGTAATGAGGAGTGTTTGGATATAAAGTTGATTTCACGCACTAGAGAAAGTCTTAAATTAGGCAAAATCTGATTCCAGCATTTAATTTAAGATGCTGACCTTCAGTAACGTCTTGCTATTGTATCTTGGATTTGTTGACCATCCATTAAATATGGAGGGAGCATGACACAGGAAATTCGCTCCTGGATGGTCAGTGTAAGAGAAAGCCCAAACAAACTTTTGCTGTAAATTGCTGTTGCTTCCATTGATGAAAACAGTATAGATCATAGCAGTCTTCACCACAGGGACTAGCAGAACTACTTTTATGAATTTTTAAGTCATATGAAAAATTTATTTGAATGTAGTAATTCATCAAAATGGAGACTCTTCATGGAGACATATAAAAATTATCAGGAAAAAAAAAAACAAACCTCTAGTCTGGGATAGAATTGTCTGCTCAAAACTAGGAGAGGGAAAGAAAACCATCCCAGAAAAAAACCTCCACAGATTCTGTAAGTATGGTATATTTGGCTCTGGGTCCTAAGCAAATTCTTTTTTTTTTTTTTTCCCCTGTAATTGTATAAAATAGAATGTGTGAGACAGGGAACAATCAGGAAAAAAAATCCATAGCATAGTAGCTAGGCTGCTTTTCCTTTCAAACCCAACTCAAAGGCTGTCCAAATGAGGGCTTGAAATCAAACCTCCCACAATCTAGATTATTTCATGACAAATTCTCTGGAGCAAGGCAGTTACATTTTATCATACTTCATGTTCCAGACAGTAGACTGACAGATATGGAGTAAGTGAGCTGCACCAAAGCTCGTGTTATTTTCCAGCCTAATTGCTTGCTTTGATGCAGCAACGACTTCTTTTTTTTTCCTCCTCTGCAAAAGTGTACTATTCCCTGGCTCTGGGTCTGGAGTGTCACCCTCTAAAACAAAATTATGACATGCTTCCTTCCTCTACAGACTATGCCCCAGTGGGAAACTCTTCTGTTATTTAAAAGATTTAAATACTGAAACAGTACCTTTGTATAAGCCAGAGACACTGCTTTAGAGACTAACTGCCTGTGAAGCCCAAATGCTGATCTCCTTAGTCAAGATAATGATAGCTTCTAGTTCAAGGAGAGCTGGTTTTTTTTAGTACCACTGTTACTGATGGTGTTGTAATTATTTTGTTCATCTCACTGTCTCTAGAAAAATTCTGACTAGTTATTAATATCTCAAGATACAGCTAAAACTTTCATCAGCTTCATTTGAAAAGAAAAGCGAGGTTTCTGTTTGCAACTGAGCCTGCTATCCTTTTCCATTTGGGTTTTAATTTCACTAGAAAGTGTTAGGTTGCCATGGCAAAGCTCATATCTTCACTTCCCTGTCTCAGTAGGTGCTTTGAAGAGGGGAGGTGGTCAGAACAAGAGGTAATTTGTACTAACGAATGGCTATATCGTAATAATGCACTCCTATTGGGCTCACTTTCAAGTTCCTCCAAAAAATACCCCCACGACCAATTCAGCGTATTCTCAGCGCAAACAGCCAAGGGGATGCACAGAATTTGGTAGAAATTAAAGCCAAGCATTAAAAGCCTTGGCTTTGATATTCCATCTTTCAAGCTGGTAAAAGTAGCAGTAAACATCAGGATCAACAAATCAAACCCTCAGATCTTCACTGGTCTCTCACTGGGGCTAGGGGAAGAGCTCGAGCAGGGAACAGAGCCAATGCTCTGAGTTAACTGGTTAAGTGATGCAGCAGAGAAAATCCTTTGCCATACCAGGTTCTTGTCGAGTCCTTACTGGCAGAAGCTCCGCAGTGAATTACACTTTTTAGGGTGACTTCCAGGATGTAGCTGAAAAGACAAAAACATCAAACAACCTATTCCTTACTTAGGAGGAACATCTGGCTAATGATTCAACTTACCACGCAGTGCTGTACTACTATTAGTTTATAAGCCCTCGAAGGCATGGAATTGCATTTAGAACATGTAACATCTAAATTTATGTGTATTTTGATTTCTTCCAATAAAAATTTCTACAGCCTTGTTTTGGTACCTTCATTAATGCTATGGAAAATGAGGAGACTCCAATCATATAAGCTAACTCCTGTCCCTCAGGTAACTTCAAGCGATTTGTAGTGGTGAGACTGTGAACTCTAGTAAAATTTTGTACTTGGATGCCTCCAGCTCATGGTATGTCTATGTTTTACTCACTGATACAAGTCATAGGATTCCAAGCAGAAAAATATGTGTGGGAGCTTTCAGACAAGTGTTGACACTACTGTGAGGGGAGAGCCAAATTATTAGCAATGTTTATTTGCTGATTTACGCTGCAGGCCCGGGGGTGATCAGAGAATCATTTAGGTTGGAAAGGACATCTGGAGTCCTCTAGTCCAACCTTCTGCTGAAAACAGGGCTGATTTCCAAGTTAAACCTCCTCCCTCATGGCCTGGTGCAGCGAAATTTGAAAATACTCCAGATGTCACAGACTTTCCAGCCCCTGTATGTGTGCTTCAACATTCTTGCGATGAAGAATTTTTTTCTGATTTCCAAACAGTGTTGACATTTGTGACCACTGCCCCCTGTCCTTTCATGGTGCATCTATTAACCTCTTAATCTCTTACGTGATGCCTGTGTCTGTCTTCACTGTAACCCCTCTATATGTTTCGGGAGACTGCAGTTAGTTACCCCTTAGCTTTCTCTTTTTTTCTCTTTCTTTCTTTTCTCTTGGCTAAAAACATCCTTGTCTTTCAGCTTCTCCACATAACTCATTACCTCCATCCTTCTCACTGTTTTAGAGGACCTCTGTTGGACCTTCTCCAGCTTTTTAGTATCTTCTTTCTAGTGGGACAGTACTGCCTTGCTGCTGTTGAGTGGAGGGGAATCACCACAGCACTCAGCCTTCTGCCTGTGCTATTGCTAGTGTGGTCCAGCATGCCATTAGTTTTCATCGCTGCAGGGGTACACTGCTGACCCATCTGCAACTTGTTCCCCACCAGAACCCCACAGAAGAGAAGAAAACCCTACTGCCATCCTCCATGCCTCTCCTTACAAAAGTGTCTGTCCACCACAGTGCTCCAGCAAGGTGAGTTTCCTCCAAATCCCTGTCATTCCAATGTCATAGATCTGCACCCACACATCGGTTTCTCATTCCTCCTGTTTGTTTCTTATGCTGGGTATGTGCAAGTATGGGTACTCCAGATGCACTTTGTCAGGGGAGAGTCAGGGATCATCCCCTGCTGCCCTGTGCTTTGCTTGCTTCCTCTCACCCATGCTCTTCAGGTTGTTGCTCTCCACCCCCCAACAAACCCAGTTCAAAGCCCTCCTTGCCAGGTTAGCATGTCTCTTGGCAAAGATGCTCTTGTCTGTCCTTGCCCTTTGAAGCAGATCCAGTTGTCACAGACTCTCAGTTGTTTAGGGAAGACTTTTCCTGTCTTTTTCGTCTTTTTCTTTTTTTTTTTTTTTTTTTTTCAATTAAACCTCTGTAAAAAGCATATGTAATTTGAGAGAGTGGGGCTGAAGTACAGTCATTAATGACTAATGAGGAACTGAGGACTGACCTGCAGGAGACCTCCAAATTGAATATTTTCTCTTCAGATTTAGCATGATTAAACAAATCCATTTTGTGTCCAATCACTAGCTTTCCTAGAGAATTATTTTCCTGCTGCTCTGTCCAAACCCACAGAGACTAATTTAGATAGCATTAATTGGTAATTTCCCAGATCAAAGCCCTTAATCAAATCAATAAGGGTAGCTGTTGTGCACTGTGCTGATTATCATTCATAAAGTATTATTTGTCATGTCTACCTTGATAATGACATCAGAGGAATACCAAGACCAACGAAGAGCGATGTCCTGATAGCTTAATGTGTTGATAATGCAAACTGTTTTTTTCCCTAAACGATTTGCTCACCAGGGCATGGGGGTTCTCCTTGCTGTATGCTTCCTTTAACTCCAAGATTTATCGATAGCCTAAACATATATAAATTACTGTCAACCACCTTGGTGATTATTTTTGTAAAAGTTGCAATACCTATAGAGATATTTCAGGAGTGAGTTTATTATTTGGTTGTGGAGAAAGGGGAGGGGCTGGAAAGGCTTAGCAAGAAATGGTCATTTATCTTAAGAGTGAGAGGTGTGAAAAGTGACCCAATTCATAGGGTAGGAGCAGCTGTATAGCTACATGGTTTTCCTATATTAACATCAAATCTTGATTTTTTTTTTCCATCTTCAAAGGGAAAAGTGTGGTCTAAAAGACGTTGGTTCACTAGCAATAATTGCGTCTTGATATAAATGCCAAACAGTTAATGCAATGAATCCAACTCTCTAAACCTTTTAGAGGGAAGAGACAAGATTCATAGGGAACAGGGCAAAACCAGCTTTTGTAGAAAGCAGGTGAAAGCCATTGCTGCCGGTGAACATTTTGTGCTCTAGAGAAGTTATATGTGATATTTCGGTTGGGAGTTCAAGGTAGTAAGACCAGCTGCCCCCTTTCCTGCTTAATCTGCCTTCATGATCAGTGAGGGTGCAGGATAAGGGCGATGTGCACCATGGAACTGTGGATCCTCTGGTGGAAGATGCTGGGAAAGATGTGGGTAGAAAATGGGAAAATCACTTGTCCTGTTCCCCTCTGGCTGATGAAGATGAAGGTCTGTTAGTGGGAAATATATATACACATGTACAACACGGGTCCCTCTCACAGCTGGACTCAGCTGTCTACCCAGTAGACACAGTCTACCCAGTAGCTGCCCATCGATCCCAGTCTCTCCAGTTGTGTCCCTCACACACACACACATAGATGGGTCTCCCAGTCAATCCCAAGCCCCCATGGCAGATGATTTGCTGGTACTCACACACTCCTTTGTACACTTGTGGTCACTTCGGTCGCTGCCATGGTGGACACATGGGCTCCCTCTCCAGTTGCTACATTCAGATACCCGTACACACACATGCACACAGAATAGAGAGTCCTTCACCCAGGAAAATAGTTAGAACAGGACACTGATGAGAGGAAAGACCAGACTGTGCTGAGCAGGCACAAAATAGGACCTGACAAGCAAATAGTTTGCATGTGACCAGCCCTTTCTATCCCCTTGGACCTCTATTTTCCCACACTTGTTCCTCTCCAAACCACCTTGATCCCTCCCTTTCCTTGCCTTAGGGGCTTCCTCCCCTAAACACACCACAACAAGCCTTGTGCAATCCAAAAATGCCCTGCCTCTGCGTCCTATAATGTGTCCCATACCCTTAAGTGGTGTCTCCCCTTGGTCTGTAAGGTTTCCTGGAGAACATCTCCATTGACCCATCAGGTGAGTGTTGCCCGTGGGACCAACGCTCTTCTGGGACAGCCCTGGGACAGCCCGGGGCGGGGGCTTCTGTCTCTGATGGGGATATTGTTCCTCTCTGTCGGTGGGGATGGGACTTTGAATGGGGTGAAAGCTCCTGTTATGGGTCTGGGAGTAGTTGGATCAGGGTAAGGTTTGAGTTTCCCTATCTGCAATTATTCCTCTGCTTTGTGTGAGCAGAGACGAGCTTTTAATCACATAACCTTTTTCTAGATCCAGCATCAGCCATAATTCCTAGCTCCTATACGTCACTTTCCACCTGTGGATCTCAAAGCACAGCCAGCAAACACCTAAGCCCAGAAGCCAAGTGAGGGAAGGAGGGTAACCCATCCATGACACAACTCCTTCCTTAGATCCATGCTCACTCATGCATTGCATTATCCAGTTCTTAGTTCATTATCTAGTCTCATATTTGTGAGGTTGTCAGTGAAATTCCCTGTTTCTTTGGCAAACCTGCACAGGTGGAAGAAAGTGTTTTTTTCTGCTTTGTTTTTCTTTGTTTGAGGATTCTGCGTTGGAGAGTGGGGTAGGGAGAGGGGGAATCAACAGCCCTGTGAAAGACCAGCTGCTTGCAACATGCTTCTCTTGCAGCTTTCCGTCAGAAATCTGACAGCTTTAGTTATTGTGATGCAGAAATAATGAGGTGAGAAAAGACTTGTCAAAAAAAGATCTGTATTCTTCTTCCAAGGAAGTAATTTACTTATTGTGTGCTCTGTGGCTCCTAGAGCCAAGGAGACATGTGTAAGGATTCCAGTTATAGGTAAAACTCTGTATTCGCCTAAACCAAGACAATTACCAAAACAAAACAGAAAAAAAATCTAATTTGTCTACAAAAGGGCCTATTACTTATACTATGATTCATCTAATTAAATATGGGTGTTAACAGAATTTAGGCTAGGTTGCTATAGGTGAGCAAGTCAACATGGGTTGCCTTTTAGTTAGTGGGGAAACAGTTAACGGTGTTAGTGGATTTTAAGGTTAGTTTACCTCATCCTAAAACAAACTCCTGCATTTAGCCAGCTGATTTTCCCCCTAAATTCATTGACTGTATTAATCAGCATAGATATATGGTGCTACCTGAGATACCCTAGCACCTTCCACAGGGAAGCTGGTATATGTGACACAGAATACCTTCTGCACTAATAACTGTATCCAGGAGGGATACCCTAACACATCAAAAAATGGCACTAAAAGTCTATGTTTATGCAATTGAATCATGCACAAGATCACCATTGACTACTATAGAAACCTGGGAAACTGTCTTGCATATATATATATTTCCTTAGCTATCCGGCTTGGCACTACAAGGACAGAAGTCTCAGGACCTGGGAAGTTTTTTATGCCCCAGACATCCACAGGAGAAACCTTAGGGCATCTCACATAGCACCAGGTCACCTTTGCTGAGACAACTGAATCACCTGTAGCCAGTACAGTGATGGGGCTTGGAGAACACTTCAGATCACCTGAGACAGACAGCAAGGGTGGGTTCCAGTGGCCAAAAACTAATGGTCTAGAGCCATTTCAGAGACCTTAGGTACCCGAGCCATTCCCCTTCACCTGACAAATATGATCAAAGACTTTTGGGAGGTCCATGCCATTCTGGAGCTTCAGCTGGAGGCTGGGCAGCGTAACCTGGGGCATCTCAAATCACACTAAAAGCATAAGTTTAGACACATTAATTATGTCCCTAGCGATTTTTTAGATTATTAATCATCTAGGCTTGGTGGACTGCTGGATGGGACTTTGAGCAACCTGGTCTAGTAAGAAGTGTCTCTGCCCATGGCAGGGCATTGGAACTAGATGATCTTCAAGGTCCCTTCTAACCTGAACCATTCTATGATTCTATGATTCTATGACTGTATTGTCTGATTAGTTCTCCGCTGACTAAAATGCAAATTTATGCACTGATGCATATATGCATATCGACACATACACACCTACATTTAGGTTATGTGATACAGAGATGGATTTACCCCTGAAAATTAGTTGAGATGAACCACTGTGTAGATGACTGGATCAACACAGTTGCCTACACTTTATATAGCTAAAGAATAATGAAACACTTTTAAGTTTCAGGACTAGTTTTTTAGACATATTCCATTTAGTAACACAGTCCCTTTATACATCTGGTTATTTACACATCTTAACTCTGAGATTCCCCCTATGAGCAGATGGAAATGTAATTTTAAAGAAATAAGTCGTCATCTTAAATGATGCTTGGATCTTGAGTCACCCTCCATTGGATCATTACTGCTCCATGAAATGATGTTGCTGAAGGTAGTTAGATCCACATTTTGAAAGAAGGTCCAACACTTTTTTAGCATTTGCAACACTGGAAGTGCAAGACAGCCACAGTTTTTGTTTGGATCCTCTCAATTTGTCATGCTACATATGGAACAAAGACATGCTTTTTGTTCACAAATTAAATACAGATAGTTTAGAAAATGCACGTTTTCCTACATATGTGCCTAACTTTTGCACAAGCCTGACTAGCAGAACCAATCCACCTTCCTTATGCCATGCACACAAATCTGAGCCCGCCACTTGAACTCTAAATATTCCATGATGCAGTATTTATGCTTGCGAGACAAGCTGATTGCCATTATCCTACAAGCCTTATCTACAGCCAAGGGATCATGGCCAGTGGAAATAACAAAATTGTTTCCTATGCTCCACCAGCAGGATGAATTCTGACTGGTATTTTCAGTTTCCTCTTTTTTTCCCGGCACCTTTCAATTTGCTGGAACCAAACTCTGCCACTTCCTCCATTCCTTCTTCAAATATAACATTTCAAAACAACCTAGGACACAGAAAGTCAGTAGGCCACTCAGAATTCCCATATTCAGTATTGTTCCCATATTGTTCCCATATTATTCCCATATACAATATAGTTATTATAATTTTAGTCTGCCAGATTCTGAAATAATAAAATTTTGATTGCCTGGGGTGGGTGATAATGAATATATGATAACTTAAGCTCAGATATTGTTTTGTGATAAAGAATATGTTTTTTTTTCTTTCTTGTCATTGTTCTTGTCCCCTGTGAGAATGACATGCTTGACCCAAATTACAAATCAGAGCATCTGACTTGAACCGGTTGAGTATTCACACATAAAACAAATTCATGCTAAGGCCAGGCTGGAGCATGTCAACACCTGATTCTCTCTGACTTACGGTGGCATGTAACTGTCACTAATATATCTGAGGAAATTAGTATTACTGCTCTGGCTGAGGTTATTGACACAATGAGTTTGGTGTCACACGACATGGCTGTATGAGGAGCTATGCTGATCAACAACACACAGTCATCACCCACATGTCATCAGACAGTGCCTGTCAACTTCTGTCCAGCCAGGGCTGGATGTGAGCCAATGACATGCCTGGCTCTTTCTACCTACCCCTCGGAAAACCACTTTTATGGACAATCGATGGTATGGCTAGTGACATTTCTATTTCCAATTTTCTCTTTTGTTACTCCCCAGGTTTAGTTAGCTGCAGTTTTGGAAAATGTTGAATGAGCACAAGAACCCTTATGTTCCAGGGCCCTGCCTAATCACCCGGCAGCATAGCTTTAAGTGATATTACACTGTAATTACATTCGCTGCAGTATTGGATGCTCGTGATCATGTCTTAATTGTGCAATAATTTTGATCAATGTGTGATCTTCTTGGTGTCGACTGTTGTGATTGCAAAATAAAAACACAGTTTAGGGGCTGTTGCATGTACATCTGCTCAGTGATTCCTTCAGTGCATTTGGTTGTGCACACACACGTGTGTTTGTGTGTGTGAGAGACAGGCAGAGCGTGAGCAGTCAAGGCAGCTGCCTGCCAAAATGTTCCGTGCCTGCAGTTGGAAAGAACTGACAAAGGAGCCCTGGCTAATCTTGCCACGGTGGTTGAAGAAGTCACCTCTGTCAGTCATCAGCCTGGGATCAGATCTATCACCTCAATGGCAGTCAGTAGGATGGATGCCTGTGCCCACACCTCAGTTACTTTGCTGTCAGATCGGGCATTTTTGCTTTGCTGTCTGCTCATGAGTGGCTGCAGCTTGGAAAAGAGACTTTGGAGAGAAGGGTTGTGTTGCAAACCTGCGTTCTTTGCTGTAAACCCCTCTATGGGTGCAGAATGGCAGAGAAGCCATTGCAGAAAAATCTGGCAGAGCTTATTTCTCAGTGCCTGTGCCCTCCCAAGGCACCCTATACACTTGCTATGCTTACACCCAGGCAAAACCACTGATAAACAAAGAGCGGAATGGGTGGTAATGGACCATAAATATAGAATAAAGAATAGACACTGCAATAGAATCATAGGATGTGTTGGGTCGGAAAGGACCTTTAAAGATCACCTAGTCCAACCCCCCTGCAGTGAACAGGGACATCTTCAACTAGATCAGGTTGCTCAGAGCCTCATCAAGCCTGGCCTGGAATGTCTCCAGGGATGGGGCCTCCACCACCTCTCTGGGCAACCTGGGCCAGTGTCTCACCACCCTCATTGTAAAGAACTTCTTCCTAATGTCTAATCTAAACCCACCCTGCTCTAGTTTAAAACCATTGCCCCTCGTCCTATCGCTACATGCCCTTGCAAACAGCCCCTCCCCAACTTTCTTGTAGGCCCCCTTCAGGTACTGGAAGGTGTCCCCAGAGCCTTCTCTTCTCCAGGCTAAGATAGACACAGGACATTGACCTAGAAGGATGAAACAGCATGAAAATCAGTCAAGAATAGTTTACGCTCTTCCAAAGGTAAAACACCAGGTGGATGCACGAATTCTCATCTATTGCAGCTTCTCTACAGAAAGTCAGTGGTATCTGCTCAACTACAGGATATTCGGTGGCAACAGAATTTGAATGTAACTTGAAAAATATCCTTTCTCTTAGAACAGCATCTCGCTTCAGCTCAGGATGATGTTTGAAAAAGGAGTACCGTCTCTTGATTAAAACATCCCGCTTCCCCTTAAAGAGCTGTCACTGATTTCTCAATCTACTTATTAGAGCTGAGAGGAATTCAGAACACCCTTTGTATGATACATGCTGATCTGTTTTGAAGAAAATCATCATTCCAGACTGGAATGAATGTTTACAATGAAAGTATAAAAATCTGAAAGGGAAAAAGAAAGTTTTGAAAATGTGTGGCATTTTTTTTCAATTTCAACTTTGTAACATGATAAATTATATCCTTACGTGTCATGTATTATAATGAGCAGCACACATTTCAAAATGAGAAGTAATTACAAAACAAAAACAAACAAATCCTGCAATGAGCTGTTAAAGCTGAAAATCTCCCAGCGCAGCGTTTTCAAACAGCTGTACTGCTAAATTGCCTGTTCCCTTGATATCAAAGAACAGACAGAAAACTCCTGCTAGAGAGTTCAACCAGCACAGCCTCAGGTAATGCGCAACCACCAGAGAGAAGATGAGAGAGATGTAGCTATAGAAAACAGGGCAGACATTGTTCAAACACATGGACTTGGGACCAGCTGCATAGGGGTTGCTTGAGAAGTGACATCCAGCAAAAACAAATGGACCCACGAAGGAAACCCTTTTAGAGAGGATGTTACTGATATACATCAAAAGAGAAAAATAACAGCTGACATCGCCTTCTTAATCCAGGAAACAGGTCTTTTCTAGGTCTGTATTTACAATGATTGCTTCTCTGCTGGAGGGATTTGATCTTCAGATGTCAGTTGTGGATGTGCACCATCATAAGCTAGGATAAGTCCCACATTGGATTCCCTGTTGCGATGGCCCTGGTTACTACAGGGCAAGACTGAACATCTTCCCTCACAACCAGATTACCTGATGGATGCTGCTTAAGTACCACACCTTTGCTTGTGCCATGATGCTTTGCTGATGTATCCATGCTCTAGACAATACCAACAACTGCGTGAACAAGCTCGGTGGAGAACAACGAACCAGATAAATGAGAGAGATTTAAGAATGATAACACCCAGAGTGAAATTTCATTGTTAACAAAGACACCTTAGCTGAAATAGCTTCCATCAAATACTGAAAGAGAGGAAAATCAAATCTTTCATCTCTATTGTTTCCCTTGGCAGGACCTTAGTTTTCAGCATGGGCTAATGTGACAGAGAATCAATGTAATGACTTCCTGGAAGATCATTTTCTTTACAACAACAACAACAAAAAAGAGGAATGTACAAAGAATGAAGGCTAAATTTTGCGCAAAGACAGTTTGATTCATGTGCTGCGCAGGTTGTATTCTTTCATCTCTCCCTTGATAACCTTACCCTTTTCAGGCCTTGTAATTCTGTTTTCTCATGGCTGTCAATAATTTTCTGGTCTGCCTTTCATGGGCTCATCATTTGTCCTTCAGGGGTTCTCCCCAATCTCCAAGGGGGTTCACAGGATTCCTCCTCCTGCTCGTCTTTCCCCACACCCAGTCACAGGATTCTTTTTTTTTTTTTTTTTATTAATTGACACTGATGACTCAGCAGATCATCCTCTCTATTCTGTGTCTGTCTCAACACTACACCGCCCCACAGCTCAGCCCATCCTTAGCATTTCCCTTCCAATATCCAGAAAGGACATTAACATTGCCAATCTCAGTCCTTAATTTATCTTTTTTCCCCACTGAGGTCTTGAGAATCCCTTCTACTACTGAAAAAAACATTATAAATATCCAAGCCAACAGATCCATTAATTGGGTTCAGATTACTTTTCCGGGAAAACAAACAATAGGAAAGTCTCATGATTATTTCCTTTGTTGTACTTTTACAATCAGTCTTTCTTGTGTGCCTATATCACTCCTTTTTTCACCTACCATTATAAACAGATCTCAGTGGAAAAAAATTCTGTTGTTTAGAAAATGCACATTTTCTGAAATTTTTGTGGGAAATTATAATTTCAGTACAAAAGTGATCAAATGGATGATTTCACTTTTTCTTTTCATTTTGCTAAGCTGAAGGAATTAATCTATCACTTATGATTTCTGTATTATGTTCGATAGAACTGTAGTGTTGTATTTCTATATTGTAATGAGAGCAATGTACATTAGTGTATTATGACAATGTGCAAAAGGTTCACTTCTTTCTTGTCCACATGAAAGGAAAAATTATCTGCCATTATCTCCTCATACATTTTCATATTTCCAAGTTACTCTTCTCCTGCCCTTATGATTTTGTCCACATTGTCAGTCCTTTGTCTGCACATTCTGATGTTTAGCCAGGACAGATGGCAAGGTCTTAGAGTTCCTTATGGTATGAAAATTCAGTTTTATGACCACATTAAACTACAGTCTTCTCTGTCACCTAACTTTCTGATACTTTGTCCTCTCAGCTTTCTTTAGACCGTCTGCCTACAATATCTTCATGGCTCATTGCTCTGATTTCCTAACCTCTCTAATGGGGGTTATGAAGGACCCCTACATTGGTTCCTTCTGCAGCCCATCAAAGATTTGGTTTTCCTCATTATCTCTAAGGAGATTAGAGCTTAGATCTTTTTTTAACTTAGTTGTTTCATTAACTCATGGTGGCAGGAGATGCTGCATGTTTCCTAATGGTCTTCCCACCATCTCTGTCTCTATTTCACCTTCACTTTTCCTTTTTTTTCAGGCCAGTATGCATAAGATCTTCACTCCAATGTTGGTAAAAATCTCCCAGGCTACTTTTCAGATCTCTTAAACCTCAGACTTTTGCCTTTAGGCATTTACTAGGGCATGGATAAATAATAAAAATCTCACATACACTAAACAAATAAAAGCATATGACTGGAATCATATTTTGAAGTAGTCTTTAATTATGTGATCACATTAACCCCCAGTTTCATACTTTATTTTGTGCACAGAACATAGTAATAATTTAGAAAGAAAACAGCCAATATGTTGTTTGTGTTTTCCTGTTCAGGGGCTGGCAGAAAGTTTATCCTTGAACTACACTCAACCCTGTTCTAAAGATAAAACTAAAAATACCAGCTTGGGCTCTTCTCTTATGCTCAATAGTGTGTCTTCTGAGAGTTTTGAAAATTCTTTGGAGCTAATTTTCAAAATGTTACTATTTTTGGGATCATGCTAATTTGAGAGAGAGATGTCTGATGCACAGAAATGAAGCCAAATATTTCTTCTAATTTTTGTGTGCTGAATTGCAGTTGCCCTGTTGTGACAACCACTGCAGCCAGGAACCTAAGCTAATAAGATTCCCAGCACAGTCTTACTGTGATAAAAGAGTTGGTTCCTCTCTGATTTGTAGGAGCCATGTAGAAAGCTGGCACCAGAACCAGAGGTTAAGGACAGGGATGTGTCTCTTCCAATGAAGATGTCTTCCAGATGCTGGAAGCTCTCTGATATGCAGAACATACGGGGTTATATTAATGAGTCTCACATGCAATGGGAAGGATTTACTATACTGGAAGTGAAAATTCGCCGGCACCTTGGCACTTGCTATTTGCCGTATCAAACTCTGATCAAGAACTTGAAATTTAGGGGAAAGGGAACTTTACTCATCGTGCACTGAGCAACCGAGTAGCATTAGGAAGAAATACTGTTTTCTGTCCTCTGCAGGAGTCCTAGTCCTAGTCGGTTTATTGATTTCAGATGAGTGATGAATACATCCCCTGACATGTGTTTTCTAACATCCCTGAGGCTTCCAATCCACAAGCAATTCCCACTGGACAGGATTTTTAACAGCTTGGAAGTGATTTAGGATCCAAGTGCCATAAACAAATTGAATGGGGAAGCTGGGCTGTGGGTTTCAAGACTGGATTGGATAAAGCTGTGAGCAATTGTGTCTGACCTCATAGCTGATCCTGCTTTGAATAGGGTGTTAGGATACACATTTTAATTCTTTATAATTCATGGAGAAAACCACATTTTTCAGACAGTCAGAAGACAGAAGCTTGCCTGCTGCTTGGAACCAGCCTTGTAAGAAACAGTATCTCTTCATTGACTACAGAAGTAGTCAAGGCTAAACCAACCATTATGACTACTTCCCTCAGATGTATTTTCATCCTCCTACCCAGTTGAGTATAGATTTGAGATTAGACTTTTTCTTTCTTTAGCCACCGCATCAGTATTTTGGTGCTGTTGTTCAGAAAGTGCTATGGAAATCCTCTTTCCCCAACAGCCCCCAAACAAACAACATCATTGTATATTTGGAATCAGTTTTCTTCATTGAAAGCTAGAAGCAGCTGCCAATGTTATATTCCTGGGAAAAAGAGCTGGGATGTTATTTGTGGATTTACATTCTCCTATCTTCAATAGATCCTAATGGATTGTACACAAAATTTGGACTCAGGCACATCACTTCTTCATCCATTTACTGATCTAAAGCTCCACATTTTCTTCTTTCAAAACACAATTGGAAGAATACTCTAAGCAGGAAGTCCGAGGGGAAAGGTTTCCTTTATTTTGTGCCTTTTATTTGGCTTTCTCTGGAGGAGGCCCCCACTACATTGTCTCACCAGTTGGTAACTCCAGAGGAAATTGTCCTAAACTTCAGTGCCATTCTGCAACCCCTCAAGAAAGCTGAATGACTTTGTACAGTTCCAGTCCTTTATTACCATGAGTGTAGCAGCTCTGCTGTGGTTAATTGCAGTAACTGATGAAAATAGACAATTTGCAGCTTCTTGAGAGAACAATAGAAGGAATGGAAAGACTAATGACAACAGCCAAGTTTTGTGGCCCAGGGAAAGGAGGGCGACATCATTTTCCCATATTCAAAGTTGGACAACATGAATCCAATTTTCTTCCTTTCATCATCAGCAAATAATTCGGATGTTTCCCATCCCTTAATCGTGTCTTTGTTTCCGTGATGAGGGGAAATCATTACCGTGATGATCTGTTGGCTAAATTTTCCCCACATCTGCAGAGTGTTTCACCAAGTGGACCATTTGCTCATTCGCAGGCTAATGAATAAGAGGAATTTCGGATTCTTGGGATGAAGGCTATACCAGGAGGTTGGGAAACATCACATTTCAGAAAACAGCCTGGGTTGGGCTAGGAGAAAGATTTTACAGATCCTGCTAGAATCTAGGCAAATGATGGCAGATACAGTCTTCCTTTGCAAATCTTGGTGAAAAGATCACATGTTTTCAGGACCATAAGACCTTTTTCTTCCAGTGTTCACAACAGGCCACTGCACTGTTCCCTGTTTGACACTAAAGCCCTGTGGATTTTACTTTGCTGTCACTCTCTGAAGTCTGAGAGCCACCGCCGGTAAATCTTCCAGCAGCCAGCACATTAACTCAATGTCTGAACAACATCTGCACTGGTAGCAATGAAAACAACAGACCTCTCCAGGCTTAATTTCATTCACCAAGGCTTTTATACACAATAGCCTTTCATTTCTCTACTCTGGGACAAAAAAGAGCTGGCTCAAAGTCAAATTTTGGTGAGCTGAACCCTGCAGCCCTTTGCTTTCTATCCTCAGAGCTGCTGAAGAGCCTTAGCAGCAGACAGGCTGCCAAAAAAAGGAAAAAGATGCAAGAAATTTACTGCTAGACTGGACTTTAAGGTATTGAAGCCATTCACATCCACCTGACCCAGACTGCAGGAAAGGGAATATGGGACTACACTAAGGCATGAGCCAGACAGAGGACAGAGCGAGAATTTAAATTTACAGCCTGGCTGATGGGTGAAGCAGGTCTTCACTGTGGTAAGGAGATGTGCTTATGGAGGTACAGCGGACACAGGCAATGCCAAGCCCTTGGCAGCTCTCTGATCCTTTCCTGGCCAATGTGGGTATTACATGCTCAGTCACAGCCCCTTTTACAATTTATGAACAAAGCAACTCCTTTTGAGTATGTGGTATGGTTGCTGGCCAAGTTAGAGCTTCAATGAGAAAGTCCCTTTCAATCTCATTCTCTTATCTATCCATAAGCACTTCCATATCGCAATCCATATTGTGGGTTGCAAATAAATCACTAAGAAGGTGTGCATCATTATACTAAATTGGAGGGATCAGGTCATTCTCTGGATGAGAGAGATATAGGGGTATAGAAACACAAGGTCCTCTCTGGGATTGCTTCATGCAGACAGAATTTGGTCCCTCTTTTAAATTCATTTCAAACCCAAATCAAAAATCGTCATGGTTAAAAAGCAAGGAAATAAACAAACCCTCTGTGCATGGTATTGTTCCATGTTCTCTTTTGGGTAGCAGGTGGTTTTGAAGTCATAATAACATGAATTAAGAGTTCAAAGTGGCAAACATTTAAAAGCATGGTCTCCATCTCTGCATGCCTTTCATTTGTTCTCTAGCCCTGGGATATAAAGGAGTATGATCTGCAAGATGATACGATGCCAGCCTACTGCATGTGGCTTTGCAGCTTGGGTTACACATACTGATCTTACATTCTGATATTCTCTACAGGATATTGCAAATATTTCCTTCTAGGTTTTTAATATACTGGGATATCTTGTATATGACTTGCCCACCCCCACCCCCACCCCCCTTTATAGACCTTGAGTATGTATTCTCTCATCTCAGAGCCTTGGATTGACATTTCAGCCAGGAGGGAAAAGTCACATGAAGTCATTCGTTTCGCAAGGGAGAAGACTAATTCCCTACTGTTTTAAATTTGTGAGACTGTTTTCAAGAAATATCCCAACTGACCTCCAATTTTTCCGGCAGCAGCAATCACTTTCAGGCATGTCCGATCTCAGATTTGCATCTTCATCAGGATTTGAACACGGATGCTTCTCTACTGAATCACTGCCATACAACGAAGAGAGCTACTTTGCTCACGTAGCTAATAGGCTGTTATTCTGTACCAGATTGATCATTAGTAATAAACATGCTATTCACTCTGATCACCTGCACTCTAAGTACATGCATCCTGTTAAATCTGTGAGTGCTTACCTTTGAATTTAGAAATGGCAACATTAAGATCCTAGTTAGCAAGCTTTATAACAGAAAAGCAGAGCTAAATTTCAAGTTTTGATTCAACATCTAAGAGAAGATGATTTTAACTACAAAAAAGCCCCCCTTAAAAAAAAAAAATAAAATTGCAATTTGAATGTGCCTTCCTGCATTTAGGAAAAAAAAAAATAACAACGGAGTATCTGAAATATCATAACAGAGAAATGTGAATTTGGTGGTTCCTAGCAGTAATGGGATCACTTTAAGCATACAGACTTCTGATGCAGCAATGCCCATTTTGGAGTCTTTTACTGTAGCACCACTGGTAGCATGAAAAACATAATCACATCTCTCACTTTTCAAGGCTTGATGAATCTCCTTTACATCTCATCAGCTCTATGTGTGGCTGCTGGGGACTTATGTAGAGGCTTTACTGGGTGATGCCTGGGAAGGATCCGTGTCCCGTGTGCTTCACAGAACTTTTTTATTCCTCCTTTTTCAGGACGCCAGGTAGCACCGTCACAACTGTCATTGCATATAGTGTGCACGCTGCCAAACATCATCAGATCTACTTATGATGTCTGGAGATGGTTCTGTCACAGAAAATTGGTCTCAGTTGAAGCTCATCAGCTTACATTTTTTTCTATGGCAAAGTAGGAATGAATTTAGACTCTTGTTTTTTCCTACTTGAAAAGATGTGACTGCAAAGTACATGATTAACAGGGGATGTGACAGGGGCTTATAAACTTATGAATGATGGAAAGAGTATAATCAGAAAATATTTTTTCACTGTCTTGCTCATTGCAAGAATTAAGGATTGACCAGTGAAACAATCAGACCAAGCAAAGAGAAGTAATTTCTCAGGCAGCACTCAAGTGACACATGCATCTCTTTCCCACAGAATACAGTAAAGTAAAAAAACCCAACCTTTGTAAGGGAATGAACAGACTCAGAACAGATAAATCTGTGACTGGCTGCTAAACATTGAAATCTCCACGTGACTTGTGTATACAGGAGTCACCTGCCAGAAAGTGGGAGGAAGAATTACTCTGTTATTTGCCTGTTTACTGTATGCTTTGTCAAAACAGCCATTCATGTCTTTTATTGGAGAAAGTATGACGCCTAGCTAGACCATTGGTCCATGAAATACTGGTATTTTCTAATGTAATTCATTTTGCCACATGTGAGGGTCTCATCCTGCCACGGGCAAAGCACTCTCACTGATGGGAAGTGTAGGACATCCATGACCACTGAACAACTGTAATCAACTGCTGTGCTCCAAGGAATGGGGATGAGGAGGCCAAGCTTCCATTTCCATGGCTGCAAAACACATGAAAAATATTCCAAAGCATAAAAGAGTGGGAAAGAAATGAGGCTGAGGAAAACGAAACTCTAGTTCCTCAGTCACTGGAAGCTAAATCATAATCATTATCATTAATTAGCAATACTTAAGAGTCTTAGGAATGAATCATCTTGTCAGTAGCTTTAGTGGGCTGAAAGGCTGAATGGTAACAGATCTTAAGACTGAGCATCTCCACCTGCTCTGCAGTTGTTCCTTCCAGATTACGATGGGATGCAGCTTCTGGCAGCATACCTTTGCTGTGGATAAACAGCAGCATTCTCCCTTCAGGGCCATCAATCTGATGTCTTTTAAACAGCATTACATTAATTTTAAATTAAAAAAAAATCCCAAACTCTACAAGCTAAATCATAAAAGACAACACAGAGCAAATCAGTGCTCGGGGATGAGCTGATTAAGGCAGGAAAGAAAAGGCTTTGTGTATGTGTAACCACAACTGGAAAAATGCACACACACACACAAGCACAAACACAAATAAATTTGAATTGTTTAAGGAGTTAGAGTGTAAAGAAATGATATTTTATAGTACACCAAACTGCCAAACATGCCATAACCCTGTGAAAACCACTTACACTTTAATGGCTGAAAGGAATAAAACTGACAAAAGAATAAATTCCCTGTGCACTCTGACATCAGAATAAATTTCCTATGGAAATAAGTGCTGTTTTCCTCATTGACTTCAAAAAGGCCACTGAATAGGGTGACTTCAAAGGTATCTGCGCTTGGTTTGCTAGGGCAATATATCTTGGCTTGAAGAAGGGTGGAGAGGTGTTTTCCAGTGAGCGCTTAACAGCTGAGAATAAGAGGTGAGCAATAAAATGCTGTCACCACTAGTAGAACAAGTGGGATAATTGGTGTGGAGAATCTTAGTTGGGAGCTGCCTGGGGTAAAATCTACACATTTAGGAGCTGGAATGGTACTTCGAATTTATTCAGACCTTAATAGTGGAAAGGACCATGCTGCTTACTGGGTTCAATCTCCTTTGCTCAAATGAAAGCATGCCATGGATGTTGGATGCCAGAAAATTCACTGTATGCACCCCCAAATGCCACAAGTCATAAATCACCCTCCCCAAAATACTGTAACTCAACACATTTAAATATTTTAAAAGACCAAAACTTACATAAATAACAAGGTGCCGAAGGGAGTGGGAAGGGAGCGGGAGAGACTGGGGACATTGCTTTTGAACTTCAATTTTCAATAACTGGAGGTTTGTAAGGTGGAATATAGCCAGGTGCTCCTAGGATGTGGCTCTTGCCCTAAGGAAGAAGGTGACCTCTCCTTTCCATCTGTTCCTCAAAATTCCATGTTCTTTGGTGTATGATATGGATTTGAGGTCATAATAATATGATGAAAGGAATAAAGGACATCTTTAGTTAGAAAAGAATATTCTTCAAATCATTAAACGTTGACATGCCCATTAACCTAAGCTCACCTGACAGTCAGTGGAGCGATAATTAATATAATGCCTAGAGCTAAGCATGAGAATCATGTCTTCCTGAGGTCTAATATAGGTCATAGGGCAGATGAATGGAAGCCCTTAAAACACCTATTTCTGTCCATTTACTACAGAAGAAGTCAAGGGTGGCAAGCTCAGCAGTAGATTTTATGTTACAAGCGTCCAAACTTAAGTGAGATGAATCGTACAGTAAATGCCCTAACAGTGAGGATGCCCATTATTCTTACATGGAATAATTGACCATGGAAAAGAGGAGAAACCTGCCCGTTGCTTGCTACCTTTTAGCAAGGATGGATACAATATCCTACAGGCAATAAAGCTACAGACATCTACTGTACTATCTATTAAGTTTCCTTGATCTCTGATTTTTATTACATTATCAAAGCAGGTGAGACAGTATGTTGGCACTATATGAGCCTTACACACATTTTTCATATTTCCATCATTCTTGTACTCGCTCCCTCAACTGGCCCAATGCTGACAAGACCTGAATAAACGGCATATAACACAATGTCGCTTCACACTTAGGTGAAGCAGCAGTAAAAATGCTTCTTTCATCATCATGATGAGTCCTTGAACCTTTCTAGCACTCTGAAGATCTGAGTGGGCCTTATTGGGACATCTTGCTATATGCGAGTGCAGGCTTCCTAAGCAATCTTGTATAAAAATAAAGTCTTGTCTTCCTTTGCTTCACACATTCCCTGAGACAGGTAGCAGAGATGCAGGCAGAGAGAAGTTGTAACAAAGCAGGAGGCATTAGGTGTTGTCTTCACCAGAAATGCGTATCTTAGCCGCTTTTCTGGATAAAAGATGCAGAACCAGCACATCAGCACCTGCATGGCTCCAGGGCTCCCCACCTGCAGTGCCATTTATCCTCCACCTTCATTGAGATTAAGAGCTCTGCCAAAAGACCAAACTAAAGGCATAAAGCAGCCTTCAAGGAATTAATCAACGATTCTTTCATCAGCTGTTTTTCCCCATTGTCTTTCTAGATGCAAGTATTACCCCTTCATTCATCTGTCTATTTCTGCCAGTCAAGATGCTCGCGTACCATGCAAATTATGTACTTCTGCACTGATACCGTGAGTGGTGGCATAAAGTTTGTTTTTGAGCACAAGTCAGGAGACCAGTCTTCTACTTCTGCATCTGACAGATGTCAGATGACTGTCTAAAACATGCCTGAACTTCCATATTTTAGCAAAAGCAAATTTGTTCAGAAGTCCTCCGATGTTGTCAAAAGCTATGTCAGTTTTGCTGGAGCCGCTATAATAATGAGCTGTGCTCATAATACTATGATGCATCTCATGTTTCAAAGAGTTGTGTAACGGATGTTGTGTTATCTGGACAATTACCTGGTACAAGGGAGCTGAGACTCCCTGATCAACTAATTAATGTGAGAGACTAACTGGTGAAGACATCTTGAAGATTGCAAGGGTCCTAGGACCTCACATAAGTTTCAACATCTGACTTTTCTACAAAGCAACTCTTTTCACCGTTCCTGGGATGGGGACACAGAAGGCCACACCATGAAGCATAGTGCTGACCTTAAGCTTGCTCAAAACATATGTGTACATGCAAACTATGCAATGTCGGGCCAAGTGAAGGTCATCAGACCAAGTGGCTGTATGGATAAACCCAGAACTGAGTTAAATTATCTCACTGTCCATGTGTTCTTCCCATCCATGTTGCTTGCTCTCTGCAGTCTCTATAACTTTCAGACTTTTTTTCCCAATGAAAAAAGTGACTAGAGACATACAGGCATTTTACTCACTCTTTGAGAACTCTCCCTAAAGTGATTGCTGGAGAAAACTGCTTGCTTGGCCCTTAAAGCAGCTCTGAAGGCTACTTTGGGGTGATACTCAAAGGATCTAGTATGGCCCATCCATGGGTTCCCATTCTGGTATCAGCTCAGACAAGGTTGACTTGGGGAAGCTCTGCTCTAAACTTCATCACGTGCTTCCTGGGTGTCAGGTTCAAAGCAAACGGTCAATGACAGAAGGAACAGGTATCTCCTATTCCATCCACTTGATTTCACACTATTGTGCTTGTTTGACTTATCCTCAGCTCCCACCTGTGCAAAGTGCAAAGGAAATCTCCATGTTTCCTCCCGTAACTTCTGATAGGTTGCCTACAGGCGATGCCTCAGGTTTCACAGACAATTGAAAGCAATGTCTTTTTGAAAATTAACCTAAACTGGGTAAAACTATTGTGTGAGTTACATGGTCACTTTATATACCTCAGCTGCCTTGCCTTTAAAATTTCAGAAGTTAGGCGAGGGATGCAAAAAGAAAAAAAACCAACATACTGGAAACAAATGAAGATAAGTGAATACATCCTTTTCACTGTGAGGTTGCTTAATCTGCAATTTCTGAGAGCTTTTTGTCCATAACTCTTTTAGCAGCTTTGGAAGTTCCACAGAAATCAAGAGCATTGGTTCTTGCTGTCCACCACAAGGATTCATACCACTATCAAATAGCACAACTGGAGTATATTGGTAAAGCTGACAGAGCCAGACAACTGCTCAGACCCCAAGTCACCGTGAACCGTGTTGTGAACCCAAACTGTGCCAGGAACTCCAGCTGACTAGGACAATCTCCAATAATTTCTGAGAAGAGCCTGGAGGCTGGCACTGGCTAGATCTGCTCCCACCAGGGAAGAGTTTTGAATAAGACAAATGTGTGTTAGAACTTTGAACACGACTCTACCACTGACTTTGGAACCAGGTCCCAGTCATGGGACCAGAGAATGGCTCCAAGACCATTTTATTTACAAGTGTAGATGCAACTCATAAGTCTAACACTAGCTCTGCTAATGTGTGATGTTTATAAAATAACTCTCCTCTTGTGTGAGAGAAAAAGAAGAGAAAAAGAGAGAATATCCAGTGTTTGCTTCATCAAGGTTCTTCTGCGTTATAGGGTCACAGACATAGGGTGCATCTGAATGGCCATGAAAGGAATGAGTAACCCAGAGGATTCCTTCCCCTCATGTCTACCAGACATAAGGCCTTTCTGAGACCCTTTTTACCTTTTATCATCAATGGACCCATATCTATATCACATATCATTCCTCCCTATTTTCATTGTTGTTGTAATTCTGGACTTACACTTGGAAATTAGATGTGAATGGTGTTGCCTCTCCTTTCAAGATAAAAAACAATCCTGCTCTCTGCTACATACAGAACTTTCAATTTTTTCTTGCTTTTGAAAGAAGCAAATTCACACACACAAAGTAGGGCAGGGGACAAAATGTTAAAAGAGAACCTAGCAGATAAATAAATAAGATTGGACAAATTGGATATTCTGGCAGCAATAGGGAGTGAAAGCAGGCCTGATGCAAAACAAAACTAGAATACAGAGGTACATCAATCACTCAAAACAGACCTGAAAAAGGGAGCCAGAGTCTTAGAAGGGAGAAGATCCCTGATCAAAGTTTTATAAAAGGTGTACCTCCCTTCTCCTTCCCTGATCTCCCAATGGAAGAATCTCATAATCAGAAGTGAAACTCAAAAAACTCTCAGCTGAGTTATGTCGTTGCGTGTTCCCACAGTAACTAGGACTTTATAAACTTTCTAAAGTAGGACTCAGCTGCCCTTTCATTTTCCTTTTCTCCTATACAATACCTTTGTTACATGCTCCTAAACTTTTTTTTTTTTTTTCCCTGCTAGAAATCACTGCATACCAAATTGCATGACATAAAATAGGTGGTTGAACGAAGACTGAGGAAGTCAGAGAAATTTAAGCTTTCACTGAGGTAAGTTTCCACAGTTATTGAGATACTTTATGGTATTTTTGTATTTGTGAGGCTTCTTCCCTCTCAGTTTTTCCCACTCAATTTTCCTCTTCATTTACCAAAAGGCTGTATTTTCAGTCATTCTTAAGAAACTAAGACTATTAGAATGTCTTACATCTTCTGATTCAGTCTACATTATACATTCAGGATACAGTGTTTCCTGGTGGAGAGCTCTGCCTGCTACAAATAATATTTCAGGACAATACTGTCCTTGAAAATTGATTATGTTCATTCTGTACGTTCGTTCTGTAGGAAGATCTGGATCTTCTACAGAGAATGCTTATTCAGAACATTGGGAAGAGCAGTGAACAGGTTTTTGCATTTACTGAAATATTGCAGGACTTGGAATTATACAGAAAAGCACTGTGGTGTGAAGACGTGTCTCATTTTCCTCTTATCGCATGAAAATGTGTATTGCTCTAACAGTAGGCTAATTCCCTTCCTGAGTCCATATTTGTCTGGAGAGCAGCTAGCAAGGAAGGTAGTTGAGTCTGTCTTTGAGCATGGGCTGCAAAATCTGCCTGTGTGACTGTACTGAGAGAACCCAAGAGGTTGGGTGATGTGATGATGCTCTCGCTGAGAATGCCCAGAGAATGACAGAAGAGCATCACTGCCTCTGATTGGCGAATGAAGCCCCACTCCACAATTATTCAGCAATATTTGCTTTTAGTGGGGAGGACAGAAAGAACTATGACTTGCTTTTCTGCAGTCTCGTGAATAGCTGTGGTCGAGACGACAGCCAGGACTAGGGCGGATCTCTGTATGGCATGTGTCCACACGCATCTTTACATTAGACATCCAGCAGATAACCAAGTGTGGGTAACGCTCCGATGGAGGAGGAGGGAAATCCTGCCTTGCTGACTCTATGCCAGCAGCTGTTGCCTTCTCAGAGCCAAATAAATGTATGGGCTGCAAAGCCCTCTTCCCTCGGAGGTGTTCGGGGGGTAGCAGAGCTCAGCTTTTCAGCTCAAATCTGTTTCAGACCGTGACAAATTTGTTCCCTGAATCCATACTCTTTTTAATCTAAATGTCAGGTAGGAAATTAAAGCCCTGCTGAAATGGAGTGTATTACCAGCATTTTATTAGATCACAAACAATTTAATAACCAGATAGAGGGAGAAGGTCATTTTGTTGTCAGTCCAGCTTATCTCATAAATTAGGCATCAGGGTTTGCACAAAAGTGTCTCTCAGCAAATAAAATTATCTGGTTTGATGAAGGGCTTCTGTCCATGGAAAACAGATAACACAGATGAAAGAGGGAGCCCTGTAATAAAATTATTATCCAGGAATGTATGAAAGGAGATGGATTATTTAAAAATATTTATCACACATTTACCCCGCTAACAGTAAGTAAATGCCAAAGGAGCAAAAGACACGCCTTTCTGATGAATTCATGTGAAATAGTGTCAAGGTCAGTGAACAGAAGGGATGGCAGATGAAATATTGATTATAAATAGGGTTGCTCTTAGTGACCTCACTGGCTGCAAAGGGAAGAAACCCAGAGCATTATCTCTTCACTAGAAATATTTATGGCCCAGAAATGACAGTCTTCTGAGTTGGAGCAGGGCAATGAGTGATGTGTAGCAACATGGTATTAATTTCAATGTAACATGCTGCAAATTTGTTTCTGGGGTGGGGGGAAAGGAGTGACAAGGAAATGGTTTGGCTAGAGTAAATTTTTTCCTGAGAATATGAAGGTCTGACATTGCTCAGACTTGTCTGCCTGGAGCTCTCTGAGGCACAGGGATTTCTATGCCCTTGCCTGTCTCAAGCTGCCTTCCCTCTTTTAGCCTCGTTAGAGTGAATTCAGACCAGTGCACTAAGTGACCTGCTGAAATGTGAGGGCAAGTCGTGGTGCTTTATCTCCATAGAGGGGCTGCAAGGCAAATGTGGCAGCAGCAGCACAAGAAACAAGCTCACTTCTACTGCCACTGCTGAGTTGGAGAAACCACCATGGTGAGAACAGGGTAGAGCTTTTCCCTCCTGTGACAGTCAGCAGCTGACTTGAATCTCTTTTCCCCTTTTCTCCACATAATGTGACATTGATCGGTCCTCAAAACATAGCCATGCAAATCTTCTGCCCCTTCTCCCTATAGGCCTGGGGATGCAGTGAGCTAATGGCCTTCAGAAAATGATGAACTGGAACAAAATTCTGCAGAAAAGGAATTTTTAAAATCACTGCTACCCTCCAGTGTAGTGGTCTCTGAACTCAGTATCCAATCCAATGTTTGTTTGGAAGATCTCTTGGTGACTGTGTCTAAGAGCCAGGTCTGGTCCCTGTGCCAGAGCTCGCAGCTCCTCTAGCAATGCCCATGGAACAGCCTCTCCATCTCATTATTCTGCTTCATGCAAAATCATTCTGATTAATGCCTATTCTGATGTGATTTTATCTGCCCGAACTCAAGCTCTGAGAGGAAGCACCACACCTGGTAATTTAAACTCTATTTTTCTTCATGCAATAAAGCTGGCTCAGCCTCACCTGATACTCTTCTGTTAATGAACTGCCTCTATTCCCCCTTCTAATTCTGTTGTGTATCGCTGATGAGTCCAGCCTAGTGATCACTTAAAACAGACAAAACAGGCACATGCAGTGTAAGAATTGTTTAGGGAAAAAAATGGAGAAGCTTTTCCAGTGCATATTTATGTATCATCAGTGTGAAATCGTGCTATCTCCAAACACTTTGACTCTTTGCCTGCGCAGCTCAATGTGAGAGATGAAATATGGTTTTTTGAGAGGGAGGGAATATAGTCAAAGAGTATTTATTCTGGTCTTGATAAAGTCATCCAGACTGCTTAGTGGAGAGACGGGAATATTTAACTGACATCATCTTCTTTGGGTAGTGGACTTCCATTTTGTCTCCCGGCTGAGAAGCCAGGAGCTGGACCTACAACTAGCTGCGAGTTTCTAATGGGGTGCCAGTGCTGTTGACCCAATGTCATCCAATTATTGTGCTGCTAATAAACTACAACCTTGTTCCTGACAATAGTTTAGACATGATGCTTGGATTGATGGGGTATAAAATACTAGGTCATTTGTTCATAGAATATGGGATCTCTTAACGTGGACACCGTTAGAGAAGGACAGGCTTTTTATCGCCAAATACAAAGGGATATGTATTCCCAGGACATGGAATGGTCGGCCATCTTAACAAGAAAGGAAAGCCATATCTCAAGAGAGATCTATGGGCCACTCAAGGTTAAAAAGAAGAAAAGCTCACAGCATGGTATTTCAGCTGAACATTTAATCCAGTCCTTGGATTTATTTACTGGCTTTGTATAGATTATGTTATCATTGGTGTCAGCAAGGCTGTAGACTTCAACGAGGTCTTATAAACCTATTGCTGATGAATTGTGTGGTTAAGCAAAAGACTCACAAGAGGAAAGTAAGGATTAGGACAGGACACTCATGTTATGTAGTTTGGATCCATTGGTAGGTGGAGTACATATGAACATGTGATTTAAGGTCATTAAATACAAAATCCTGTATTTGGGCAGATGAAATGCAACCCTTACTGACTGGACAGGGGACAGCACAATTTCCTAGAAAGGCTGAAGTAGTAGTTCTGAAAAAAAGATGACCTGCTATAAACAAAAGCCTGGAATAAAATTGAGTTCCCAATCAGATATTGTGGCCAAAGATAACATCACCTATGGGTTTATTCAGAAAGGTTCGCTGAGCTGGGATAGATGGAGGACTTTACCTATATTCTATGAAACTACAGGCACTAGGATGCCACAACAGTTCTGGAGTGCCAGCCATTTATAAAGGATGTGGAAATCATGGAGAAGTTGCATGGAAGAGTCACAAGGTACTTGTCTGAAAGTGAAGGTACTGGTACTTAAAGTACCAGTTAGCTTATTGCAAAGGTGGTGAGAACCAACTTGATGGTACTGGGGAGAAAACAATATGCTCTATAGGGCTATTTAAACCAGTGGAAATATCCACAGCAATTTTCATGTCAGACAAGTTCAACAGAGGGATGCGCTTCTTTTTTAAATGTGAGGAGGATTTCTTCTGGTGGTTAAACCACCACAGAAAGTAATGAAATTTCCATTGCTCGATATCTTTTCGAAAAGTGCACAGCTTTCCTATGAGGCAGTGCTGTAGCCAAACACCCACTGTTGCTTTTCTGTAGGAGAAACTTGGTAAAAAGCGGTGTATTGCATGATATATGAGATCAGATTACATTGCCAGTGTACTCCTTCTGGCATTAAAATGTCTACATCTAAATACCACTGTCTGGTCCAGGGCTACAGTCTCTACACCCCATGGACAGTGGTGCAGCAGAAGGAAACATCCCCAGAAGTTAATCTTGTGTAAAGCAATACCTCTTCTCCCTTATGTTATCACCTTGGCAGGAGATCATACAGTTTTATTATCCAGGGTTTACTCACTTTTTCCTTTATTTATTTTATTTTATTTTATTTTATTTTATTTTATTTTATTTTATTTTATTTTTTTTAATTTATTTCGCTGTTGGATATAGCCATAAGGATGGTAGACATTAAGGTATGCAAGCAGACTGAACAGATTATGCAAAAATTTGGACATGACATGAGAAATTGGAAAACATAGCATATAACAGAATGAGAAGCCGATAAAAGTTACAGGTAGCACCATGAGGAATGTCCAGGTTTCACAGGTGGAGTTATGTGAAAGGCAATCAAACTTTGCTACTGATTGGAGGGGAATACTGGGGACATTTGGGGTCTTACAAGGCCAAGAGTGCCTAGATAACCATATGAGTAATACTAAATAAGGCTGGGATTACATGGGTGATAGTATCAGAAATACCAAATTTGGGTATGGCTATATCAAAACTGAGACAAATGGAGAAAAAATAATTAAGGGTGAGTGTTTTATCTGGGAGGGCACAAGAGAAGAGAGGAAGGCACAGGATGGATGGGGAAGAGAAAGCATGGGAGAGTGGCGAGGAGATGACGCTAAAGGGCCAGTTGCACGGAAGTGGTTTAATACTCCTGCCTGGCCAAGTCCACCACCTGAACAATATCATTTGTCCTATTTTCTATCAAAGTCTATTCCTGATTATTTTCCTGTGTGAACGTGCATATGTGGGAGCCAGTCAATGGGGAAAGCATAGGTCTAGGAGCTGGGCATTCAGCTGGGACACCAGGTGCCAGCTTTCAGATCTCATCTGGAACAGGAAATACAAAAAAAAAATCCTGTGAAAATGGGAATTCCTGTATTCTGAACATGAAATCAAATGGACTGACAGAAACCCTGATTGTTTTTTTTTCCCCAGCTCCTCTGAGGAAAAATTCAAATAAAACCCAGCCATAGGGTCACCTACAGCTAGTTGTAACTGCAAATAAGCTTCAAAGCAGATGCCAGTATCCAAACCCTGACAGTTTGGGAGAACTTAAATCCATTAAGCAATTAGGCCATTTCTCTAATTGAGATGATGCCAAGGTCCAGTGTCTGACCTTGCATAATACTGGGAAAGATTGCATTCTGACCAGTCCCAGGAGCCATCTAATTAAAGGCTAATCAAAGTAATACTGATGAAAGCTTTTTAGTTTGTTCTACAACTTTTGGTAGCGCTTTGACTTCAACATGGTGCCAAAAGTGGAATTAATTATCGGGGCTTATTGCTGCAGATGTGTGATGGAAACAGAAGGCAGAACTTCTGCTAGATTTATGAAATAACTCTTCCACTGTTGTGAAAAGACAAATACAGAAAACCATACGGAAAATACAGACAGATGATATTTAACAAAATAGCCTTTTCAGACACCTGAATATCCATTACTGTGGAGGCGATGGTTAACAGGATAAACAATTCAATCCATCTCTATCCATGCGCTTAGGCAGAGCTATATCCCTGTCTTTATTTACCTGCTGAAATTTATCTTCTTATTTGCTTTCTTATTGATACATATATCTCTTTTTATCGTGTTTCTAAAGCACCTGGCACCTTGTGATCTGAGTGCTCAGCTTCTGTTTTTGGGATCATCATGTACAAAGGGAGACACAGAGGCTCTGGAAGTGATGGCTGGGGGGTAAAGCTCCATGGTGTCAATGGAGAAGAACCTTGCAGAGGTAACTCTGAGAGTTTTTTAAACTCAGGATCCAGAGGATGAAAAGCAGGTGTGAATCCTGGCTTGCTGTGTTCAGTCCTTTCTATGGTAGACGTTTACAATGCAGAAATCCATCCAAAATTGAGCAAGCACCAGCTGAAAAATGGGACTTTAGGGCTGGAAATCTATGGGGAAACCTTGTCTCCAAAATAATAATAATAAAAAAAGTGTCCTTAGGCTCTCTATTTTTATCTATCTCCATTTTCTTATAATCTTATTTGTCTTCTTATGGATCCATTTATTTGTTTTTGGTTTTTTTTTTTTTTTTTTGTGTGACATTGACCACCTCAGCAATTGTATTCTCCTTTGATCTCATTACAGTGTTTTTCTTTTGTTTAAGTAACACACTTCCACTACAGAAACCAACCATTTACCACCCTCCACCCCTCTGAAGTACAGCACGAGGAAAGGAGTTTCTTGCTATGCCTATTTGTTCAAACAAGTTGCTTCACATATCAACTGGAGAGGCTCTACTGTTTGGTGAATGGGGTGAGTAGATGAAGCCAACGAGTCTCTCAGAGGTGTTTTGTAGCAGAAAAAAGTACCATATACAGTTATGTGAGGTCCTTAGCTCCCTGTGCCTCACTATGTCAGGCTACGGTATCGACCTTCAAAATAACAGTTTTGTGCATCTGTGTCTCAAAAGCTAACCAAAAGGAGGCCTAGATTCTTTATAAAAGGTTAATTGTTGCTATTATTGCCTACTGCAGCTTCCCCTTTGAGGCTCCCTTTATCACTCAACCCAGGCAGCAGATTAATTCTCTCCTAAATGTAAAATCTGATGACATTTTTTCCATAAATCAAGACACTATCAGGGGATTTTCTCCAGGGAAGTAGCTCTCAGCCCTCACTTTATGAAGATTTCAGTTTAGAAAGGTTTCCAGCAGAAGCTTGTCTCTGTCCCCAAAACCTTTCAGCTGCTGGAAGGCAGTGCCAGTGAAATGCTGCGTATGACAGTTCCTCCACAGCTGGTTTTAGGGTGAGAAATGAGAACAGATGGAGCAGCTGTGGCAGAAACTATCTCCAGGGCAGAAAACTCATGTCTTCTTAGTGTGAGCTGATGAACTGAAGCTGGTGCCCATGTCAGATTTTTCTCTCCTGTATAAGTAGAATCAAGCAGGGGACATGCAGTTAAACATGCAGTTTTCCAAGGGAACTACCGAAGTACCAAACAAATAAATTAAGATAGAGCAATGAATTCAGATCATGTGTTAAATATCAGTTTTAGGTAGACTCCTAGCACGTGTACTCGAGAGGACTGTGTGGATTTATATGGATATCCTCAATCAACTTGAGGCCTCAGCATTATTGTTACTGTGTCCATCCCCATTTGTAGAAAGTGGAGCCACATAAATGCTTTATTGAGCATGAATGCTTTACAAGACAAAATTCTAACATTATATTTGATAAAACAGAAATGACAGACAAGTTTCCAGTAACTCCAACCTTTAACTATCGTTGTTCTGAAGAGTAGATTCTCCTTTAGGAATTGGTTCAGCAGCAATGACAAGCGCAGCTGGGGAATTTCATGGTAATTGCCTGTTTCCATATGAGGAAGACCATGTTTGCAAATTGCAGTCCTCACCCAGAAAGAGCAGAGTGCCCAGGACAAGGAATTATCCAGCCTGCTAGTCTGCAGAAGTCAATGAACCCAAGCAGAGTTTCAAAATTACATTGTTGTAATTGTTGTTGGTTTCAGCTGGGATAGAGTCAATTTTCTTCCTAGTAGCTGCTGTGTTTTGGATTTAGTATGAGAATAATGCTGATAACACATATCGGTTTAGTTGTTGCTAAGTGATGTGTACGCTAGTCAAGGACTTTTTCAACTTCCCACAGAAGCTGAGAAGGAGCATAAACAGGACAAACTGGCGAAAGGAATATTCCATACCATAGACGTCATGCTCAGTATATAAATGGGGGTCAGCCAGGTGGCAGGAATCTGCGATTGCTGCTCAGGATGGGCTGGGCAATTGATCATTGGGTGGTGAGAGCGATTTGTTTTATATCACTATATTTTGTATATTCTTTTATTATTATTATTATTATTACTACTATTACTACTATTATTATTATTTTCCTCTTCTGTTGCTGTTCTGTTAAACTGTCTTTATCTCAGCCCACGAGTTTTTTCCCTCTCCTTTTCTCCTTCTTCCATCTACCCCACTGGGGGGCGGAGGGTGAGCAACTGCGTGGTCGTAGTTGCTGGCTGGGGTTAAAGCTCAATAATTTTTTACAGTAGTCTCCATTAATGCCCTATATACTTTCATCCTACCTCATACAAAAGATGCCACACAGCTGTATTACCCCAGGAGAGCAAAGCCAGCACCCTCACCATCATATAGTCGTTTCCATTGATTTTTTTCCCCCCCAATAGATACCATGATTCCATGATTCTGTGATTTCCCACTCTTCCCTGACTTACAAGTGCTGGAAGACATGAAAAGAGGTAGACATTTAGACAAGCAGCAAAAAAAAGAAGCTGTTCTCTTTATCTGGGCTCTTTACCTGAGGGTATCCCTGGGTTTGAAGGGCTGGGCTTCAATTTATTGTTGCCAACCAGCTTTGTCACTGTTAGTAGAGTTAGGCTTGTAATGAGTAGTTCCACTGAATCACAGAATGGTTGGGGTTGAAAGGGACCTTTGGAGATCATCTAGTCCAATCCCCTGCCAGAGCAGGGTCACCCAGAGCAGGTTGCACAGGAACGCGTCCAGGTGGGTTTTGAATGTCTCCAGAGATGGAGACTCCACCACCTCTCTGGGCAGCCTGTGCCAGGGCTCTGACACCCTCAAAGGAAAGAAGTTCCTCCTCATGTTGAGATGGAACTTCTTATGTTCAAGTTTGTGCCCATCACCTGTCACTGAGCACCACTGAAAAGAGCCTGGCCCCATCCTCCCGACACCCATCCTTCAAGTATTTATAAGCATTGATATGATCCCCCCCTCAGTCTTCTTTTTTCCAGACTGAAAAACCCAAGTCTCTCAGCCTTTCTTCATCAGAGAGGTGCTCCCGTCCCCTCATCATCTTCGTAGCCCTTTGCTGTCCCCTCTCCAGCAGTTCCCTGTCCTTCTTGAACCGGGGAGCCCAGAACTGGACACAGTGTTCCAGATGTGGCCTCACCAGGGCAGAGCAGAGGGGGAGGATAACTGGTGCATATTTCATCCAGGCTAGGTAAATTTCCTTTCGCAGCAAAAGTTGCTCAGTATTCCAACATCCACAAAAAGCTGGGTTTAAACTATCAGCACCACTGAAACAAAACACAAGGAGAAAGATTTGAGGAGGAAGACGAAGTCTTCTGATTCTTGTTTGAGATCAGCAGCAATTAAGCATGCTGCTCATCAGCCGGAATGATGGGGAACAAAAATGGGTGCTGGAAATTGACTGCCAGAGCAGATTGCATTTCATTACTTCGAGTACTTATTACTCCTACAACAAGAAAAGCTGAACTGTTCGGA
Organism: Fratercula arctica; assembly: GCA_947846985.1. Lineage (NCBI taxonomy): Eukaryota > Metazoa > Chordata > Aves > Charadriiformes > Alcidae > Fratercula > Fratercula arctica. The sequence goes on from CANTUZ010000002.1 coordinate 161,642,473, forward strand.
AGATGCTGGGGTATTACTCTGGTTTCGCAGCCAGGTGGATTATCATAAACCGTGATTGGTAATAATTTGTCTTAAGTAAATTGTGATGGCACAGGAGATGATTTCTTCTGTAGATGAGTGATGGAAGGGGCCCTTGGCTAGTGCTGAATAACCACCCCTTCAAGCCCCGCATTATATTGCATTGCGGCTGTCAAAACTCATGTTCACATGGGCCCTGATACCCCTGTATGTTGTGCTGAAGAACAGCTGGTATAAAAAAAACCTTGAGTCAAATTAGGGGGCAGAAAAACCCCATAACAGTTTCAGAACTAAGAAGCGAGTGGAGGGATTAACTCCACTATAAACAAAAAAAGGGGAAGCGCCTGCAGTTATAAAGCATTTTAATTTTTCTGGTTGTTGGAAGAGGATAAATGTTTCCTTCTGGATATAATTACCAGGTTTTGAATAGATAAAGTTAAGGAAGGTGGTTAAGAAGAGGGATCTGGTGCCACAAAAAGGAAGAAAGTCAAAACCCTAATCAAATAATTTTTACAAGAACAATGCCAAGAGCTACAAGAAAAGATGCAGTAGAATGAGCATTGCCTAGAGTATCACTGAAGGCACGAGCAAAATGTTTGGGATATGCTCTTAAGTGCAAAGTAATTATCATTGATTTTATGTTTCAATTATCTCAGACTCATTTACTCCCTTATGCCTTTAAAATAAATATATTAGGTGAAAGTCCTTTGGGATTTCATGCATCTTGAAATCAACTAATGTCTTTAACAAGCCTTTTGCCTTCAGAACCACTAGCATGACCAAATCTCAGAGACCTGAAGAGGGGAAAATTAGTTTTGTTAGAGAAACTGGTCAAAGAACATAACCCCCTCACTTGCAAAAATAAGCAATTTGGAAATTAAATAAATTAATGGTATGTGGATATTAAAGCAGCAATACAGGTTCAAATTTAACCACCTTCTGCATATGCTGCAAATGACAATTCTTTAGAAGGATTTAGAGGGGCTGGTAGAAGAGCACTGAGGCAGTGACGGTGAGAAAGCAGGCAGCTTGCAGAGGTGCTGATAGCAACACCATAATTGGTTCATCCTCGCGATCTCTGTTAATGTGCCAAATAAGCCAAACCTGTGGATGGTCACGTTCTTGGTTGCTGAAACCAAACATGGGCCCAGCTCTTGTGTTGCGTGGCCTCATTTGTCAAAGGGAGCAACCCATCTTTGTGAACTGTGTTTAATTAGAGTTTGTGATTCACACTTGAGAAAGATCAGATGAAAAAATTATTATATAAACTGTCACAGTATAAACTCCCATATTTTTATCAATCGAGAATTTATAGCTTTGTGACACCCCTCAGAAAGCTGTATGTAGGACTTTTAATCAAATTCTGGAAAACTTTCAAGATTTCTTCATCACAGTGTTTCTCTTTCATCAATAAGGTGCTTGGTGGGAAAAAGGAGACGGTGAATCTCTGAAATACAGGACTTTTCCAAACAGCCAATCAATGACATCTTGTTCTTGAGTGGGCAAAAGCGTCTCTGGAGTTAAAAACTCATTCAAGGACAGGACTTATGAGCTGCTGCCTTTCTTGGACGCCTTGAGAAGATACTACAGATTTAAGCCTGCTTTTTTTTTTTTTTGCATTTAAAATCTGCCTGTGTATAGTGGGACACTGCCCCTAGCTTTCATAATTTGGAGTCAGGGGGTGGATGCAAGCTACAACCTAGCAGAAAGAGGAAGCACAAAAATAAATAGTAATTAACATTGCTAGTCACCAGGACAGTAGCTCTTTGGACTAATCTGGGGTACTCGGGAATCTTTTCCTGTTCCAAGTATTGCTGTGACAGATTTAAATAATGGAAACAAAACTCCTTCTCCTGCTTTGTGAGTTATTCCCTGGTAATGTGTTTCTCCTGCTGCCTTCATAAGAAGGATGATTTCTTTGGAAGTCTGTAACTGAACTAATGATGCAAGAAGCGCATCCACCTGACATTCAAGTGGCTCGCTTTCTCAGGCTCCTTAAAAGAAAGATAAGCAAAGAGGAGAAAAGCAATTATTTTCATTCCTGTGACGTACTACTATAAAATATCAGCCATTGCAAATGGTTTCATTGGGGCAAACATAATATACTTTGGGACAAATCTGCAAGAGGCTGTAACCCTCCTACCAAAGGAAGCACATTTCCTACCTCAACTGAAATGCTCACATTTAAGGAGGAGTTGATTTTTACAGTTAAAAAAAACAACAAAAAAATGTTCTCATTGTATTTTTTATCCCACCAAAATAGATAACTGAATGGGAAATGGAGGTACAATGGGTTGCAAAAAAAGGGCTTTTGGGCTGAGTGCTCACTTGGAGTCCAGGTGAGCTGGGTTCTCATCTGAGATCCACATCTTGGACCTACTTGGTTTCTTATTTGGCAAAGCTGGTATTCCTTGATTTCTTTCTTTTTTTTGTTTTTAATCTCTCTCTTTACTCAAATTGTGAAAGATGTACTCTGCTTAAAAATTATGAATCATAGGTTAGGTGATTTAAAGAGAGACTTTGATTTTGTAACATGTATGATTGTTATGGCTCAGGGATGGTAACTGGATTCCAGTCTTTCCCTTCCAGCACTGCCCATGTAAGTAGCAAAAAAAAACTTCATGCTTTTGTGTTCTTTGAGAAAACTTCACAGAAGCAAAAGAAATAACTACTAGCATAATAGTAAGTAAACAAGGAAAATTAAACCTTCCCATCTGACAACTGTGCACCATGCCCGCTGGAAAAAAGAAAGATAAGCATTCAAATAGCCTGAGCCTTAGCTGCATAACGTCTAACACGGAGAATTTTCCCCTTGTTTTTCACCCTTCTTTTGTTAAAAGGAAACTGAGGTGTACAAAGTACTTCATGAGACTTAAGTACATTCTTAAAGTTAAGCGTGTCTTCAACGTAACTGTGCTCAAAGGAGGTGAAATAATCTTGGTCTCATGTGTTACATTGAATTGGATCTTTGACTATCCATATAGAAGCGTGAAGTAAAAATGTCATTTTTTCCAGAGTGCAAAATGATTAACAATTGGGAGAAAGGTAAGGGTAGGAGAGGGGATCTGTTACAAATTATCAGTATATAAGAAAAAAACATTGCTTTAAAACATTAGACTCTAAGGCATTTACAGCTTCTATGTTTCTAAGAATCTAAAAAGGCAAAAGCCTAGTTTAGAAACAACAGAAGCAGAAAGAAAAAAAAAAGGAAAATAAAGTTCTCCTTTTAGATTATTAATGTTGGAAGGATAAAAAGGTGCTTGGACACATGGCTTGAAAAGCTATTTCATTACCTGCACTGCAACCCAATCCATGTACTTATTTATCAGGATTTGAAAGAAGCTGACAAATTCAAGGCAATATTAGAATGTAACAACACTCCAATTAGCCCTGACAGCATTAATAATAATGCTGTGCCACCTGTGTCTGCTAATGTTTCACCATCTCAGATTAAGTTAATTGAAATTAATCAGCAGCACAAAAGCTGAGAGAAATTTTTAAGAGGAATGATGGACTCGTGCACTCATAGACTTCACCTGATGTCAGGGAACAGAACACGCATCTACATATACATGAAGCGATCCAAGACAATTAAAAGCCAGGAAAATGTTTTTTCACTTGTTTTCACAGGATATAAAGAGAACTGTGGACAAATTGTGTAAGAATTGGGTTGATTCCTTCCATGCAGTATCCCCAAGGAGCTGACTGTAATATCTATCCATTCACCTGTATACAGATAAATATCTAGGAAAGAAAGAGCATTTGTCTGTGTCATCACTTAATTAAAGTCAACCCTGGATTGCAAAATACCTTGCCTTGTTTCCCAAAACTTTAATGGGCTATGTAATTTGAGTAGGGATTTTCTTTCCTATCTTTCTACAGGGCTGAAATTTGCCATTAACAGATACGTTCTACATGTCCTCTTTTTCATTCAGACCGAAGATCTCTTCCTCCGTCCTTCCACAATGGGGCAGTGGGGTTAGGAAGCTCACAGCAGTTACCTGGGGATTCATGGTGAGAAGCAGAAAGATCAGTGGATCTACAGGTGACTCCCAGTTGACAGGAAGATGGATGCATGAGCAGAATATACCAATTTCACCATTATTTTGGGGCTTGAATCTCTTCTGGAAATTTCCCCTGTCTGAGCATTTTTTTCTAAATCTCCCTTTTTCTAAAGGGAGAAGGAGCAAGGTAGACACAAGTCATATGTCATTGACAGAAATCCTATTTTCATTGCTGGGAAAATACTTCAGCATCTTGTAGTTAAAGCTAGAGAGAAGACTACTTTCTATTTTTATCTTAAACTCCTGCTGCTAGAACTGATTCAGTTCCCTTGTCAAACGTTCCAGGAAAAAAAGAACTGGAAAGGTCAATGTATCCTTCCCTTTGCTATCAGAAACAATTATATAATCCCATGTGGGAAGTTCTACCTAAAAAGTGTAAGATTTCTTGACCACCACTGTTTCCTTCCCCTCAGATGTTTCCTTAAAGCCTGAGTGACTTTGTCCAATTTCCAGGCATAACCAGGAGTCTGGAGAATGTACAAAAGCAGACATGATAGAGGAGCTCATGAAGTAGGTGATGCTGACTGTCCTCTGTGGTGCTGAGGGTTGGAGACTGTTTATCTCACATAACCTGTGACTCATTTGATTAGTGGGGCAGGGGACAGAAAGAGTGACTGATGGACAGTAGAGCACAGCAACATGGTCTTTTCTTGGTCAACATTATGAGACACAGGCTCATGGACTCTGCTCCTGCATTTGGAAAGTCTCTGTCTTGAATTGAGCATTTTTTCTGTGTCTTTTGACAAATCAATGTGATAGAGGCACATTGTCATCACCCGCTCACGTGAATAAATACAGGTCTTGATCAGTGGGAAGGCAATGCTGCTGTGGTTCTTGCATGTTCCTTAGTATCTGGGCACCACTTAGAATCATAGAACCATAGAATGGTTTGGGTTGGAAGGGACCTTAAAGATCATACAGTTCCAACACCCTGCCATGGGCAGGGACACCTCCCACTAGACCAGGCTGCTCAAAGCCCCATCCAGCCTGGCCTTGAACACCTCCAGGGATGGGGCAGCCACAGCTTCTCTGGGCAACCTGTTCCAATGTCTCATCACCCTCACAGTAAAGAATTTCTTCTTAATATCTAATCTAAATCTCCCCTCTTTCAGTTCTTCATCCTATCGCTCCACTCCCTGATAAAGAGTCCCTCCCCATCTTTTCTGGAGTCCCTCTTTGCTCATTGATATGTTTATATTCTCCCACTTGGGAACATAGTTGTCCTCATTTTGCATGTGGAAGCTCCTAGACTCAGCAGTTACATGACTAAAGTTACTTAAGAAGCAGGAGAACAACCTGCGTAGTTCAAACTGGATCTTTTAAATCCCTATTAAGCTGTTAAGTCAAGACAGCGGTCTTAACCCAAAAACAGTGGGCCAGAAAAGGCTCGTGAATGACTGAAGTAGAGAAATTAGAATTGCAGTAACATTTTTATTGGCTTTATCCTCATACCTCTCTTTCTTCTTTTCTCATTTTTACTTATTTTAAAAACTGCACAGGAACTTTTCTTCAGTCTATTTTAAGCAACCACACGTGTGCCAGCAGCGTGGGTGCTGAGGTCAGCAGAGAAACCTTTCAAAGCTGACATGGTGAACGCTAATGAGACCATCAGAAGCAGCTTCACTCTCTCCTATTCATATACAGCGTGCTTAGTTGAACTTGACACACATTATCAGGGTGTAATTCATTTAGGCATTGGTGAAGAGACAACTTCCAGCATTTACAGAAATTAGTCTTCAGAAATCTGACAGAGATATCAAATCAAAACAGCATGGCATAAAAGGGTATTAATGCGTGTGTATGTGGAAGTAGATGCTATTTAATCAGGGTGGACATGAACCAAGCATCCTACTGGCCTGGAGGAACAACAATGCTCTCTAATCTGGAGTGATTTTAAGGGAAAGGGAAAAAAAAAAACGGTTTGTTTTTTAATAAACCCTGTGAAAGATGTTCTTGGAGCTTCATTCCTCAGCACGCTTTTCCACAAATAGATTCAGATGTTGGGGTATCACTTGTTTGTGTCTGAAGAGCGATATGTTCTTGAGCTAAAAATGAAACACTGAGCAGATGCTGACTTGAGGCGACGTGTTCCTAAAAGCAGGCGAGTTGGATGCTGTCAACAGTCAATAAACACATGCAGACAAGAAAGGCAAAAAAGAAGATGAAAAAAAGTAAAAAACAGTAATTAGACATAACACCCTTTAACAGGGGATTAATGAACAGGATTAATTAAACAGGTATTATTAACCCCACACACGAAATTCTCATTTCCAGTTTACAGGTGGAGAAAGTAAGACACAAGTTAGTGTCATCACATGCCTCATTGGGGGAATTGAGGTGTTTGCCCTCAGCCCCCTCCTGTGTAGACATGTGCTTCTGCAGAGCTTTTCTTGCTGCAGAAGGCAACTTCTCTTTGGCTGAGCAATCTCCAGATTTATGGTGTCCTGCGGATTGCAAGCCTGTGACTGTTGTATGCCAAGCAGCCAGAGATAAGACACTAGGGGCCAAAATTCAATCAGAGCCCATCATAGAGATAGACACGGGAGAGAAATGGAAAGAAAAACCAACCAACCAAAGCTAAACCAGGGAATGATTGTTTATCATAGAATCATAGAACAGAATCAAATAATCATAGAATGGTTTAGGTTGGAAGGGACCTTAAAGGTCATCTGATTTCATCCCCCTACCATGGGCAGGGACACCTCCCACTAGACCAGATTGCTCAAAGCTCCATCCAGCCTGGCCTTGAACACCTCCAGGGATGGGGCATCCACAGCTTCCCTGAGTAACCTGTTCCACTGCCTCACCATCCTCACAATAAAGAATTTCTTCTTAATATCCAGTCTAAATCTCGGCTCTTTCAGTTTCAAACTGTTACCCCTCATCGTATCGTTACAGTCCCTGATAAAGTGTCCCTCCCTTCATATTCCTCACCTTCCTGATGGGTTTTCTTCCCAGCCCCATCCTCATGGGATGACATTGCTGTGAAGAAAAGACCTCTCTCTGTCTCCTTCTGCTGAGCAGTGAACTATACACAGAGAGCTACTCATGGTCAGTCCACAGGGTATCAAGAATTTCATGGTGTAAACCAACAAACTAAGCTGGATAAGGCACAAAAGCCTTAATCTCCTAGGTGTGAGATTTTGGAAGAATTAACATCAGGGACAAAAATAAGTAGTAGGTCCCCAATGCCGTCATCACAAATGTCATAAAAGCAGCTTGTTTGTCAAAAATTTATATTGTTATAGACACCTAATGGGAAAACTGGAAGGTGATCTGCAGCTCTGCTGCACTTCCTCTGTACTTTTTTGCAAAATTTGCTGATGCTAAAATTTCAGACCAGGATGCTTTACCCATGTGCAGGTCACCTGTTCTCTCACCTCCATGCAAATTTCTGAAGGAATTTTCTTCCAGACACTGCCATTACTTATTTGTAAAGATTAGCTTTCCTCTTTTTTATAGTAAGTCTTCTACTTTGGAAGTTTCTATATTTTCTTGTCTTCACAGTATAGTTTTTGACACTGCGACTTCAAGGACGTGCAAATTTCTGTGAGCTTCAGTGTTCTTTTAAAATCTATTTCTATTGTACTTTTAAGTTCTTCCACTCTTTGTTTATGTCTTAAGAGGTGAATGAAGAGAGGAACACTGATTAACCTGAAATTCGTTTATTCATTGTATCTCAGTATTGTACTATCATTTTCTTTCTCTAGTAAGTATGTAGATGCAGAGAATTTTTGCTTTTCTTTATTTGTGCTTTTTGTTTGATTACTTTAGCATTGTTAGTGTTTTGTGTCCTTATGACATCCTGTAATGATACCAAGGAAATTTAATTCCATTTACTTTCTTGAAGGAAGACATTTATATAATTAAAAACAATGGACATCTTTACTTGAAACAAGAAGAACCCTCTATAATGACTGACTGATTTTCTAAAGTTCTTTTTAGAGCTCCTATCATTAGCTGAAAATTTATTTCAGATATGTTGGATTTTGGACTCTTGTCTAAGAAAAGTAAGAATCAAAACTGGTAAATTAGATTTGAAAACAAAGATGGCATTTTCCACAAGCTGGTAGGAAATTACCACCAACTTCTTTTGAAGTATTTGTCAAAAGCAAAACCTCAAAAGAAAAACCTCAGTGTTTTGGACAGATTTAGGGAAAAAAAAAATTATCTGTGACATAAATAAATATAAGGGGAATACCTTAGGATCAGACATACTTATATTTTCTGTATAACAAACCATTCATGTTCATCAGTATTTGCTCACTTAGGAACGTTTTGGTCTTCAGTGTGTATAGGTTAAGCAGTTTTATAGCTTACTTTACTACAGAAACATAAAATAGTTTGGGTTGGAAGGAACCTTTAAAGGCCATCTAGTCCAACCCCTCTGCCATGAGCAGGGACATCTTCAACTAGACCAGGTTGCTCAGAGCCCTGACCAACCTGACCTGGAATATTTCCAGGGATGGGGCATCTACCACCTCTCTGGGCAACCTGTGTCAGTGTTTCACCACCCTCAGAGTAAAAAATTTCTTCTTTATTTCTCATCTAAATCTTCACTCTTTTATTTTAAACCCATTACTCCTTGTCCTGTTGCAACAGGCCCTGCAAACAGGCCTTTTGCTGTACAACAGCACAAAGCGTACTTCTAATGACTGCACGTATGTCTGACTGGTCTATCACGGTCAGTCATTCTCTACTCTTCTGTATCATAGAATCATAGAATGATTTGGGTTGGAAGGGACCTTAAAGATCATCTAGTTCTAACACCCCTGCCATGGGCAGAGACACCTCCCGCTAGAGCAGGCTGTAAATAAATATTCCTTCTCTCTACCCACAGTAAGTCACATCACCAGTTCAGACTCCTTGATTAAATATGACAAGCAATTATTGAAGTGCCATTACAAACAGAGATTTCACATCCTGGTACATCCCCAGATAATGCTATTATGCCTCTGCAGCTTGAGCACAGCTCAGCTTTACGGTAAGTCAAACATTACAATACAAAGCAAATATTTATGAATATCATAAATGGATAGAGATCATGCTTTACAGTATATAGACTAAGTAACCTGCATATGATGGAAAATTGTGAGGGCGTAATTTAATGTTTTGAATTAGAACTGATTGTTAAAAATGTAATCTCTGTCTTTAAGGAAAACGATTGTATTGACATGCATTATGTTTGCCACAAGCTAGAATAAAAAGTCAACATGTTGAAGGTTTCAATGGAATGAAAAGATCTGACAAAATTTGATTGAGAAATAATCTTTCTATCTCAAAGCCATTTGCTCTCTGCTATGAGCTTCACAGACGCTCTACTCTTGGTCAGTCATTCTTCTTTCAAGCCTTATATCCTGGCCAAACTAGAACTCCATGAATCATTATAGAAACTAAGAATCATAGAATAGTTTGGGTTAGAAGGGACTTTTAAAGGTCATCTAGTCTAACCTCTCTGCAATCAACAGAGACATCTTCAACTAGATCAGGTTGCTCAGAGCCCCGTCCAACCTGACTGGGACTGTTTCCAGGGATGGGGCATCTACCGCTTCTCTGGGCAACTTGGGCCAGTGTTTCACCACCCTCAGTGTAAAAAGTTTCTTCCTTGTATCTATTCTAAATCTACCCTCCTTTAGTTTAAAGCCATTACCCCTTGTCTTATCACTACATGCTGGGTTCCCCCAAAATCTTTGTGCTACATTTGAGGAGACACTGCAAGTTTCACAATGGAAGATTTTGGCAAAAATAACTCTTTCCTTCTAGAGCTTTTCTAATTCAATAGAACCATTATTTTTGGTGGGAAATTTCTAGCATTTTCCAACAGGCTGTAGTGGCCACTACAGTAATGTCCAGTGCCTCAGGTTCAGGACAGTATAAGGTCAATGGTGATTTTGTGGTGATGATCACAAAAGAAGGTGTGCTCCATGCCTGAAGGAACCTCCAGTCTGATGTCCAGACCAATGCCTTAAACTCTTATATAAAATATTCGACTGTCCGCTAGCTCATGCCACATGGCTTTTGGGAGGCAGGTTGGGGGCAGGGGAAGAATAGACTGCAGGAAGGAGGTGAAGTCAGGAGACAGAGAGACAGTGAGGAGAACAGGGTGAGGAGAACTGACTTGGCAGCAGAGAGTTAGTGAATCAAAAGAAATGGCATTAAGCATGGGTTGATTAATGGCAATGACAACAGAGACAAACAGCTTACAGGCTAAATCCTCTCCTCTGTGCATTTCACTGTTCCTCTGCTGCGCAGTGCAGAGATGTCACTACTTCTGCCTGGTGGCTGTTTGCCTCCTTTTGCAGTTGAAGTGATGCGCAGTTAAGGGCAGTGATGAGATGGCAGCATTCATTCAGCAACAGCTCTAGTGGGTAATCTCTTTCCTTCATCCAGCACAACCACCACCACCATGTCCAAAGGAGTGGTGAAAGAGGGTAAACAAAGTCATGGATATGAAAGATCATGTAGGAGCTTCCAGCATCCCTCTAGTCAAAATCCTTTTCTGCTGCACTGTGATTTTGTCTTATTTTCGCAGTTAGGATGCAGTAGCATTACCAAAAAAATTAAAAAAAAAAAAGAGATAAAGTTGCTCCAATCAAAAGGTTGTAGCAACTGGAGGTCTCTCCATCTTCTCAGTCAGCTGCAAGGTGGAAAGGTCTGTGGTTCCTTGCCTTGCACAATCTGCTCTGGCTATAAGGATGAGTTTCTTTCACTCCTTCCCTAAGCTGAAGTCTTCTGCCTCGATGAGCACAACAGTTGCATGTAGGGCTGTGAAACTCTACTCTTTGCCTCTGCTTTATGTCTCCTCAGCTCAGGCACACTAACTCCTCTTGTGCACTTTTGGATGGATACGTCAAAGTGAAAACTCATTTTGGTGAATGTCGGTTTTGTTGGATGGGCAGGGAACTGTTGTTAAGGATGATGAGAGCCATGTGCAAGCCGGCTCTACGGTCTGATATTAATCTGTTTGCACTTTTCTTCAATATGCTTTTCTTGGCGACATTCATGGGGAAACTAGTCGCTGAACAACAATGTGCTTCACTTCCTTTTTCCTCCAGGAAAAAACAATTACACTTGAAAGAAATCTCTGCTAAACAATGCTGGGCAGTCTACAGATGGGAAACAAAAGTTAACCCTTGAGAGGACAAATTGAAGCCACCAAGACCCCAGTCCAACAAAACCTGTAAGTCCAGGTTTTACTCCAAGAGTAAGACTCAAATGCTTTATTTAAACCCCATCAAACATTTCACTGATGGTTAGAATGGTTTAAAACTGGAATTTTATTCTGTAAAAGTCACGGTTTTTTTTCGAAGCTGGAGATATAAAATTTTACAAAGAGCATGGAAGGAGTGATAGGATGGACTCGTCCTTTGAGGACTGAGGGCCACACAGTGACATTAAAGTAATAGCTCAGCACCAAATCTTGCAGTAACCAGTCATGAATTTGTGCCTGCATCAGATATATGCATGTTAATGTTTAAATTCATGACTATATTAGACATTTATAAGTGATATAGTGTGTAATACACTATAAAATGCAGAGGGTATTAGCTATATATACCTATTGCAGTTATCAAAATTAATATTCATAAATACCTTAATATATAAAGAATTTCCTTATTCTTGAGATGCTGCACCCACAATACATTTCACTTAAGTTTGGCTAGAGTGTGATGCATTTTTTGATCTAAAAAGCAGTTCTAATATTGAATCAGGGACTGTGTATCGTAAAGTAGTCAGTATAGCTATAACTGTATATAAGATTTGTGGTACTGTGACGTATAAAAAAAAAAAAAGAAGTTAGTTAAAACCAAGTCAGGATAATGTTTAGAAATCAGACTATTCATTAAAACTCAGTAGAATGTTTTAAATACCTGAGAATGTTAATTCCGGATCAGATCTCTCACCAGGACTCATGTTACCTCACTTTTGCTATTGAAAAGTTTGGTGTCTCCTTGCAGCTACTTGCGCGCACACCTTTGGTACAGAGACACAGAGACACAGACATCTCCAGAGCACATTCTGCTGCATCCTTTTGTGCTGAAAAGGTAAAAGTTAACTTCCAGGGCTGTATTAGATGAGGTATCTCGTTTTCAGAGAGCTAAATTGAGGTCAGAAAAATCCTGCCTACAAATCAGGAAAAAACCCAACACAACAAACACAACAAAAAACCCCCAGATGTTTTAACTTCCACCTAAAGAAACAATTTATTTAAAATAATCACCATTTTCTGCTAATAAACTGGTTGAATTTATGTATCTGGAGTTCAGTTTTCTCAGGACTGAACTTAGTCTATATTTACTATGTATCTGCTACAGTTTACAGAACTACAGGTTTCCATGGCCATTTATGGAACTATGTGGAGATTTTTCTTAAGAATGCATGAATGCTTTTGTAAGAAAACGAATAAAGGAACCTCAATATTCATCTGACCTTGTTACCTCTTGGAGTACTTGTAAGCTGAGAAGCATTTCTATTTTATTTAGGAGTCTTAGACTTGAACTATTAAAAGGTCTAGTCAAACAGATACATGGAAAAAAGGACAACAGAGCAAGATAAATGCCAAAGTAGAGCAAAAATGCTTTGTATTGAAAATACTATAAAAATGCAATTATGATAAGGAGAAAAAAATATAAACATATTTCTGAACATTCTAAATATTTTAAATATATATAAATATTCATTATGTATCCATTGCCCACACATATTTAAAACCCAAAGTCTCTGCTTTCATTAAGTGAATGCTACTGGAGATAAAAGTATGCTTAAAAGAAATAGAACAATTATTGTTGGACCAGCTGTAGTGATAAATCACAGCCAGGCAGGGAGATTAGGTTCCAAAAATGGAAATAAATGCACATTCACACTGGAGTTCCAGCAGAGAAGGAAAGCCAGACAGAGAACAGAGATTGGAAAACCAGTGCTATAAAGCTAAAGAACTGAAAACGGAGTGTTGCAAAATGATGGAGAGATTTTACTTCAGGCTGCTTTGGACTTTGACATTTTTGAAAACAGAAAGGGAGGAGAGCAGTTTAAATTAATTAGTCCTTTAAATTACAATAGCAACTCAGGACTCCAGGCTATGCCTTGTGTATCCTTTTCTTGTCCCATTGTTTCTTTGCTTCCCTGCCATCTATTGTCGCTTGTGTGAAAGTAATTTGGTGGCAGAACCCTCTGTTCTGTGTTAGAAGATGCAACTTCCTGACCCAGAGATGAGTTTCTGAGCAATCACCACTTTGCAAAATTTGTACCACTTTTACAATATTGATTAACAGTTTTACATTTGCATGTAAAAAGGAAAAGAGATGCCTGATACAAACAGGAACATGGCTTATAGACATGGTTGGAAAGCATGGAAATTTGTCTTAGAATCCTCGTTCTTCCTAACCTCCTCCTCCTCTGCCAAAGGTCCTGCTTCCCATGAGCTCCTTTAACCTCTCACATGGTGATTCCTGGCTTGTCTTTGAGCTGATTTGGGTGCAGGTTATTTGAGGTGCACATTATCTATACCAAATTATGGTCATAATACAGGTATAGCAGGTGTAGCAAGACTCAGACTATTCCCCAAAGAATAGACGTCTCTACAACAAAGAAAAACAATGGTCAAAAAAGAAACCGGAATAGAGAATTTAAGGATTTGATCCACTGGGCCATTTAAAAGAGGCAGCCAACAGATGCATGAGCCTGTGCTGGAGTTTGTGCAGAAAGATACAAAGAAGGGGGCATCTTTGATCATGGTAACTGGAAGTGCCTAAAGACTGGAGGAAAGCAAATATCATACCCATATTCAAGAAGGTCAAGAAGGAGGACCCAGGCAACTATACCCTGGTCAGTCTCTCCTTGATTCCTGGGAAGGCGGTGGAGCAGCTAATCCTGGAAACCATTTTCAGGCACATTAAGGACAAGAAAATCATCAGGAGTAGTCAGCATGGCTTCACCAAGGAGAAGTCATGCTTGACCAACTCGATAAACCTCTATGACAAAGTGACTGGCCTGATAGATGAGGGGAAAACAGTGGATAGATGAGAGGAGAGTGGATATTGTCTACATGCATTTTAGGAAGGCCATTGACACTGTCTCACATAAGAACCTCATAGTAAAGCTGTTGATGCATGGGTTGGATGAACAGTGAGGTGGATTGAAAACTGCCTGAACGGACATGGCTCAGAGGGTGTTTGGTGATCCTGGATGGTACGAGTTTTGTTGGAGACCAATGACTTGTGGTGTACCCCAGGATCAATACTGGGTCCTGTCCTGTTTAATATTAATTAATTATGTGGATGATGGCAAAGAGTGTACCTTCAGTAAGTTTTCAGATGACACCAAACTGGTAAGAGTGGCTGATACGCCAGTTGGTCCTGCTGCCATCCAGAGGGACCTCGACAGGTTGGAGAAATGGGCTGATGGAAACATCATGAAGTTCAATAAGGGGAAGTGCAAAGTTCTGCACTTGGAGAAGAACAACCCCGTGCACCAATGTACTCTGGGGGCCACCCAGCTGGAAAGCAACTTGACTGAAAAGGATCTGGGGGTCCTGGTGACACCAGGATGAATATGAACCAGCAACGTGCCTATGCTTCAAATAAGGTGAATGGTATCCGCAGCTACATTAGGCAAAGTACTTCCAGCAGGTCGAGGGAGGTGATCCTCCCCCTCTATTCAGCATGGGTGAGGCCACATCTGGAGTGATGTATCCAGTTCTGGGGGCCTCTGTACAAGACAGAAATGTACATACTTGAGAGAGTTCAATGAAGTGCCACAAGGATGATTGAGGGACTGGAGCACCTCACATATGAGGATAGACTGAGAGAGCTGGGACTGTTCAGCCTGGAGAAGAGAACGCTCGGGGGGGCGGGGGAGGGGATTGGGGAGGGTGTCTTGTTAATGTATATAAATACACTTTGCACCTCCTCCTGAAGGGATGGTGCAAAGGGGACAGAACCAAGCTCTTCTCACTGATGCTCAGCGCTAGGACCAGAGGCAATGGGCACAAACTGAAACACAAGAGGTTTCACATAAACAGGAAACTTTTTTTTACTGCGAGAGTGTAAGCACTGGCACAGGTTGCCCAGGGAGGTTGTAGAGATCCTTGGTGATATTAAAAAAAATGTCTAAACATGGTCCTGGCCAACTGGCTCTATGTGGCCCTGCTTGAGCAGACAGGTGGGACACAATGACCCTCAAAGGTTCATTCCAACTTCAACCATTCAATGATTCTGTGAAAACCTCTCTCTGCATCAGACTGAGGTGCTATTGAGTCCAGAATTTAGTTTCTAGTGATGTCTAATAGTAGATGCTTATGGAGAAATAGATAAATACAGGAATCATAAAGTTACATTTCTCTTCATACTCATGCAGATTCTTGACAGCTGCAACTAGGACTGCTTGAACTGTGACAGTATTGTTTATTTTGGTGAAATTCAGATGTCCAAATTTCCTTTAAATATGGGGCCCATTAGTTTGTTGAGGAAGGACTCTTTCTGAGGCAGCACCAGCATGACTTGAAAAGGGTCACTGTGACACCGTGTGGATTTATCAGCTGGGGTTCTCCACTGCTTATGGGACCAGTGCTAGCAAGAACACTAGAAAGCAACTGAGAAACATGTCAAGTTCCAGAAAGGTAAATGGCTATAAAGAAAAAACTCAGCTGGAAAAGTAAGGTTAAAACTCCCCTAGTTTTTGGATTTCAACATTATTTCAACATAATTTATTAAGACATAGTGAAATATTTTCATAGAGAATTAAAAATAAATAGCACTTTTCATCAATGCAGTTCTCTGATTCAAAAGTTACAAATTGGATGGACTGATGGTTAGTTCCAGGGTGTAATAACTGTACCATCATTAATGCTAACAATGATAGTTAACAAGTGTAGACGCAGAAGGTTCGAGCAATAACACGCAGACCAATATGATCAGGTTAATGCCACTTTATTCAACCTAAGTGTTACATTTATAGTATTATGATTTCTGTTCACGCGCTCTATCTTCTACTAATTGGCTGCATGCTATCTTCACAAGCTGTCCACGCGCTTGATCCTTTCTTGTCATTGGCCAACCTTTCTTGACATATGATGTTTTCAATTCCTTTGTTACATGTTTTCAATTCCTTTGTTACACTTCTTTCTGGTCAGCACCTCCTTATCTCATGTCCGACAGTAACCTTTCTTAAACTCATGTCAAGGCAGGCCTACACAGCTGCTACCAACTCCTCAGTGCTTGGAGTGTTCATAGGGTGACCTCGTTGTATTAGAAATCCTTCCACAAACAAGCAACTTTCTCATATATCTAATAGATTTTTTTTTTGCATTTGGAAATATGGTGAAAAATCAGTCTATTTTTTAAAAGCAAGCACGAGTGGTCTGAAACTCAAAATACTGTCAAGCATATGTTTAATCAGAGTATTTGGGATTTTTGTCCCAATCAGACTCTTTAAAACACTTGATAGTGTTAAAGGCTTATCATAAGCACTTTAAAAGTTGTGACAAGGTGGACTGGATTCTGAATATTATATTAGGTACGTGGCAGGTCAATAAATAAATATATTAAGAAATATAATCAAGAAAATATTGCTGTAAGAAAAAGAGATGTAGAAAAACATTGAAGAAGTGCAGACTAGTGGTTGACTTGTAGGAAAAAAAAAAAAAAAAGCAATGTTTTTTCAAAGCAAAATGTAAATTTCCAGCCTCCAAACCAAATGGAAGTAATTTCATATTCTCATGTCAGGAATGGCTTGAACTTTACACTGTTAGTAATGTTTGAGTTACTTTTCTTGGTATGACAAGGATCCTTCATTTGCCGTGTTTTCACATCTTTCTCTTCACAGATTTCTTCCTGACCTATGTAATGGAATCCTTCAGAGTTACTCTAATGGATAATAGGGTTAAAAAGTGAAACAGGGTGTCTCTCTACACAGTGCTAGAAAATGAATAAGTCTGAATCCCCTTAATGAGAATGTTCATTTTGTGCAACAGATTCGGTGCCTGCTGCCAAGTGTGGCTCTGACATGGGAGAAAAATGATGGTACCTTCAGCACCTGCTGGACTACTAGTTGTCACCATGATGCTCACAATGGGCTATGTGGGACAGAAAAAGCATGTGTCTTAGTAAGTAACCCTTCGATAAGGTACTGTCATTGGCAGTCATGGGCCATAAGCTTTGTACTGAGATTGCAAGGCCTCGTCAGGTTTGCTCTCTCTGAAATTTTCCTCACCTGCCTGTAGCTTTGTTTTATGAGGTTTAGCTGTAACAGCAATTTTTCTAACTGACCAAGCATCTACTGCTAATCCGTTCTGCGTACGTTTGTTTTTGTATGGTGCAACCACAGTTTTGCATAGACAGCAGTAACGAGGAATTATTATTATAGAATGAGATATTTATGACTCTAACGCAGTGATGTAGTGTAGAGAAATACAGGCTTATCATGGCAGCAGAGGCCTTGAGAAGTGAATACATAAGATGTGACACAAAGAAGTATAACTATGGGTTGATAAAAGATGGAACTTGGGCTTGGCACTGGATACCCAAATGGCTGCTTAAAGAAATAGAGACCTGGAGCCATATGAAATTGTGTTTAGGGGTAACAAAGAGCGCAGAGAGTAGTATCTACCCTATGTCAGAGACATGATATATAGCAAATTTGGCTGTAATATGGAGCTACAGAGCAATGAAGAAAGAGAATAGCAAATGTGTAACAATGACCCTGGGTGAATCACAGATTGAGGGAGAAGAAACCATCAATATCCTTCCCTTCCAGCGACAGACCCGAGAAGCCCTCCAGACATGACATACCAACAACTCCCCCCAGCATTCTGAAGTCAACAATTTTAAGACCCAGAGGAGCAGCGGAAGGATGAGCATAACACCAGCAAAAAGGTATAGAAACTAAGAAGTAGATGAATTAAATTTTTAATTGCATTTTTAGTCTTAATGAGACTTATTCAGAAGTATTCTTTTCTTTTTTTTGTTTTGGTTTTGGCTTTTTTTTCCTGCAGTCATTAGTTTAGACGAGTAATGATTCTTGAATTAGATTGCTATGATTTCATTTATACTAACAATAAATTCTTGGCTTTGTATACAAAGTGTTTCCTCTGCCCATAGACAAGAGTGGTAGTGGTACCTCTTATCATATCTCTGGAGAAAGAGGAAAATGGAGGAGTTGCTTCTGTAAGGGGGACAGCCTGTGGTACTGACCCCTAATGATTTCTCACATCTGTAACAGTTGGATGTTGTGCCTTTGCCATCTCAGACTAAGAATGAATCATATTTTTATGGAAGCGTGACCTGTTTTGGCAAAATCCTCTGCTCCCACTGATTAGTATCTTGCTTGATTGATCTTATTGTAAGGAGGAAGACATTAAGAGGGAGAACCACTGGTCACATCCATGTGGAGGAGACAGTGCCTCTTTTTTACACTGCCCAGGAATAGAATCATATAATCACAGACTCATAGAATCGTTTAGGTTGGAAAAGAACTTTAAGATCATTGAGTTCAACTCTTAACACTGCCAAGTGTTAACATTAAACACTAAACCATGTCCCTCAGCATCACATCTACACACCTTTTAAATACTTCCAGGGATGGTGACTCAACCACTTCCCTGGGCAGCCTGTTCAAATGCTTGACAACCCTATCAGTGAAGAAATTTTTCCTAATGTCCAACCTAAACCTTCCCGGGCACAACTTGAGGCTGTTACCTCTAGTTCAGTGCCAGGGGACAAGACTAGGAGCCTGTTCATTTCTCCAGCCACCTGGTGATCATTGTGACAGAGCTTTAAAGGTCACATGCAGGACCTTCCACTTGGCCTGGTTGAACTTCATGAGGTTTGCACAGGCCCACTCCTCAAGCCTACCCAGGTCCCTCTGATGGCATCCTGTCCCTCAAGCCCACTCAGCCTGGTGTTTGCAATGCTGTAGCATGTTGGATTCATTCCCACAAGCAGAAATTTATAGTCCCATTTTGTGGGTTCCCTGAGGAAAACCATAGACGACTAAAATGTCTGCATTTTCTCTGGAGGTTGTGTCATTTTGGATCTATGCTGATATGGGTCCCCAGGGAAGACCATGCAACATACTCTTGAGACCAGCTGCTGAGAAATAAGATTATCCTTTAGCAGGAAAACAAGCAGTGGGAAGAAAGGTGGGGTAGAGCTTTCATTGCAGAAAGAACATCAAAGCCCCACCATGTAATAAAGTACTGCAGCAAACAGAGCCAATCCTGGACCATTAGCAGAGATGGCAACACAAAAATCTGCTGTCCTTATAGAGTTTTCCCATCCCAAAAGATATTTCTGTCAGGTTTTGGGGTATATTTTAATTTACACTGCTCTCTCTCAGACATATTTGTGCAGCCCACGGAAGTTGGCTCCTTCTAATGATCTACGGCTGTACCTTGTGAAAATATGTTTTCAATTTGGCTCCTGAAACATGGATCAAGTGATACTGCCAACACAAATATCCTCTGCTGTCAAACGTTTTTATCCTCTGGAGAATGGAACACCTGCACAGCAGCTCAGAAAAAAAAAAAAAAGGACCAAAAAAAAAAAAAGAAGAAGAAGAAAAAAAAAAGCCTTGTAGTGGTGTTTCTTTTGCTTTCAATTTTTCACTTGAATTTCATTTAGCAATTAGTTGACACAGCTGTGAAATAATTTTATATATTGTTGTTACATATTAACTTGCACATGCAGGGCAAAATTCCCAGCTGGTGATTTACACCTGCTGGTTGACTGGCCTTGGGCACTGTCTTGCTAAAAAAAACCCTTTAGCTATGTCACCACTTTTTAAACTACAGAACCTGGGCTGAAGTCCTCTGACATAAGTCAGACTGGCAGCATGCCTCCTTCTGCCTTTGTATTGAACCAAAGACCCAGGCCAGTCAGCAGAAACCAGAAATGCTGACAAATAGTGTAAGAATTTTAAGTAATACTTGTGAATTCTGAATTTTTCAGAATTAAACCTTAGGGCAACCATATGTAAATTCCTCATGTGTAGGTTGACACTAATGCACTAGTCGGCTTTCAGAGTAAGAGTGCTCTTCAGTGTCTCCCAGAAAGAAACATTAAAACAAGTCAAAAGAAGGGACTAGAAATTGTTATTGGTCAAAAGCCACTGCAATGAGAAGACACTGGTGATTCTCTTAGAAACTTCCCTATTTTCTTGAAGTTTTATGTATTGATCTACAACACATAAGTGTACACACATACAAAGGGACACTATATAAATATGTTATATATAATGTAATATTATATATAATTATGTATATAATATATATTATATTATGGTCTGTATATATATATCAATAGTTATTGCCTGGGCTGCTCAGGTCTTATACAAGAATATTCCCAACCGTTCTACAACATCAACACTAGCAGGTTACTTCAGGAATAGCCTCAGTTAATTATTCTTGCTCTTGGACTAAAGGTAACAGATCAACAGTTGTTGGCAAAACTGGAGACAGTATCCAAATGGGGGCTAGAGGGGGATTATCCAGAAGGATCTACACACCCTTATTTTCCTTCCACAAGCATGGCTTAATTGGGCAGGATGATGCAGGCTAGGAGGCTGAAGGACAGTGTAGTAAGTCATATATCTTTAAATTGCATGAGAGCAGGGTTGTACTCGCATAACCAAAACATGCCTATGTGAAAAAGTTGGCGAGGGTGGTGTCAGTGGCTTGTCTCCTCAGTTTCTTGGAAAATACTTGTCTGGAAAGTTTATTTTGTCAGGAATAAAGCCGGAACAGCATTTTGCTATAGGGATTATCACATAAATTTAAGGACTGAGTTCTCAAGGCACGCACATTTTGTCATGTTTTCTTCCATGCCTGTAAGTTCTCTGTGGCAAAGTGGATTTAAGTGGTTTCCATCTTTCCCCACTCCCAGTCACTTGTTCCTCTCCAGGACTACACTTTACTAACTCCTTATCTATGTCAATGCAGCTATAAAATGGGTAAATGATATAAATTGGCTCTAACAATAAGACATTGATGCATTTTAGGGGATTTGTGGGTGGTTTTTTGTTTGTTTTTCCTCTCTTGCAGATGTTTAGTTAATTCAGTTTGCAACATGGTTCCATGCAGAGATGGGAACTAAACTGCTGTCTGCTGTCTGAGGGGAGAGGGGAGGTTTTTACACTGATGGTGCTGACAAATGTGTTAATGTGGACAGTGGTCTCAGCCCTGCAAGGGTGGGGTACTGAAAACATCTGCTTGCCCATGACTCCATGGCTGGGAGACTTACCTACCTGTACGTACACAGGCAGACCTTGGTTGGCAGTTAGGCAAGGGTAGCTAACCGGGTTCGAGCTGATGACAATAGTCTTTAAAGCATGCCTAGTAACTGCCAGCTCCTGTTAGTGCATGTTTCTGGCCCCACCGTCTGAATTGTCTTGCCCTGCTCTCTTGCGTAGAGACACAAGTGGGTGGTTTTTTTTCAGACATCATTCAAGTGTTCTTTCTGTTCTTTGTTTTTCCTTTTGGATCAAAGTCACAGTTTATTCCCAGCAGCAGGAAGATCTACCCCGATAACCTTGGCCATTCAAATTCAGTAGTGATGGTCTGTTCTTGTTGGAATCAGAAGCTGCAGCCTTCATGTCCTCATAAATTCACTTTGCTTGATTTGATTACCTTTATCTGATTTCCCATCTCTTGTTGTAACAGCATAAAAGTATTCCTCCGTTCCTACTCAAGCTGTGCAGTGGCATTACTGACTGCCCTAAAACATCCTCCCTGGAAGTAGTGGCAATTCTGCAGAAACTGATAGAAAAATCAACATCACACTGAGCCTGTTGGTGTTGCAAAATAACAGAAGAAAGACTGAATGAGACCACTGGATCTTGTACTTCAGCATCCTGTCCCTGATGTTGGCCGGTTGCAGATGGTTAGGCAGGAATACAAGGAGATGTCAGTCAAGTGCTGTTTCCCCATAACAGCCTCCCAGTCTCTAGTGACTTGTGGGGCTCAGATGCTCTGAGCAGAGGCCTCCTGTGGATCTCGGTCAATTTCCCTTTTTCTTAATTTGCCCTGTTTTCTGAGACTGGACATTAAAGATAGTAGGAAGTACATTCAACTGTGTACGCAGCAGAAGCTTTCATATCATAGAATCAGAGAATCCCAGAATGGTAGGGGTTGGAAGGGACCTCTGGAGATCATCTAGTCCAAGCCCCTGTCAGAGCAGGGTCACCCAGAGCAGGTGGCACAGGAACGCCTCCAGGTGGGTTTGGAATGTCTCCAGAGATGGTGACTCCACCACCTCTCTGGGCAACCTGTGCCAGTGCTCTGCCACCCTCAAAGTAAAGAAGGTTTTCCTCATGTTCAAACGGAATTTTCTGTGCCCATTACCCCTTGTCCTGTCACTGGGCACCACTGAGAAGAGTCTGGCCTCATCCTCTTGACACCCACCCTTTAGATATTGATCAGCATTGATAAGATCCCCTGTCAGCCTTCTCTTCCCCAGGCTAAACAGACCCAGATCTCTCAGCCTTTCCTCATCAGAGAGGTGCTCTTGTCCCTTGATCATCTTCGTAGCCCTTTGCTGTCCCCTCTCCAGCAGTTCCCTGTCCTTCTTGAACCAGGGAGCCCAGAACTGGACACAGTACTCCAGGTGCGGCCTCACCAGGGCAGAGCAAAGGGGAAGGATGGCCTCCCTTGACATGCTGGCCACGCTCTTCTTGATGCACCCCAGGAGACCATTGGCCTTCCTGGCCACGAGGGCACATTGCTGGCTCACAGTCCTGATGGAAGGTGACTGAAGTAAGTTTGAAATTTTTTTTTCCTGAGTTTTTCTCTGTCTTCACTACATGTCGTTTGCTTGCTTGGGAAACAGTCAATTCCCTTTCAAAGACAGGACTTAACTGTCAGAAAGGTATCATCCTGATTGCTCGGAGTGTTCGGGCCAACCTAGAGCAGAGGCAGTTTGCCCTTCTCTCAAGAAAGTGGATTTCAGGGTGAAGCGGGGAGAAGGTTAGCCTTTTATGCTTATTAAACTTCCCCCAGACTTCAAGGTCTGACATGAAATCCCATTAAGAGGCACCCTACACACAAGCAAACTGGGAAAACAGCATCCCTGCTCCCTTCTGCCAGGAGGTGTCCTTGAGGAAGGTCGTGGGAGACACTCGTTAAAAGCGGTGACATTTGTGCTCAGGCAGCACCAAGTGCAGGCTGCAGCCGAGGAAAGCTGCACCCTTTCTGCTCTTCCCAGCGGTGAGGAGTATTTTGTTGTCACCATGAATAAACACCGAGGATATATTCCTCTTTAAACAGCAAATACCATCTCAAGTACAAGAGACGAAACGCTGCTTCTTCGGATCATGACTGGATACAGGCTGATAACTGTGAATAGTATGGAGAAATATTCTAATTTGCAATAGATTTTTCCTTCCCTTTCGCCCGTAGCTTAGAGATGTACTTAAAAACAATAAAACTTTTTTTGTTGTTGTTTTTAATTACACTGATTCCCGAGGCTGGTACTGGAGGGCAGCCGTTTTGCTGAAAAATAATCCCACTTTGACAATGGAAACTTGAGAGACTGGTGGAACAGATTGCAAACCATTTCCATGCCTGGTTTAACTGCTTGACTGCCAGCCTGTGTAACTAATTTTCAGTTGCATGTGCATTTACTTGCATATGCAGCGCGTTCTAGTTTCACATCGCTATTGGGCTACAACTACATCAAAGAAAAAGTCTACTCTGAGTACCGCTTTGCACAGGCACAGATGAGACGCAGGGAGATGGTGAGTGACTACAAAGATGAAGGTTTCTGCACTCACCATGAGAAAAAAAAAAGTATGAAAAGATAGGAATTTGAACAAAATAATAGTAATAATTAAACAAAAGCATTAGGAATCTGTAGTACGTCATCTCAATAATTGCTCACACATCCCAGTTGACCAAGGGAGCTGGGGAAAGGGGAATGTCAGTTTTAAAGGGTTTTGAATTTCATGCAAAACTCTTGAATTTATGTTCATTGAACTAAACTTTGGCTAGGTAGAAGACAAGCAGCTGGTCTAACCCGGATATTAATTTACTCCTCATCAGCAGTCAGAGAAAAAGTTGTCCACAAGGCAAATTATTTTTTTGCTGCTGGCACTGCTTCAGAAGTGACTGTCTCTCTCCACTGACACTTGTGGGGATTCAGTTGCCCAAATGCATTGTATAAATTATTTTCAGACTGCTAAAGTGAAGAGAGATGAAACTTTCCATAAGTATCTATGTCAATCTTGTGCACCTGTATAGGGAGACTGAATTTGGCAGTAATAATAGCCTTATCTACATCTGTAGGAGAACCAAGCTTCATCTTCACTGTTGGGCTGTGGAAATTGTGTCTGTCCACCGAGTTCAGAGTGGGAGATGAACAACATGTCTACATGGTGGTGAAGCAGTGATTCTGGCTGTGGTGGATACGTCAAGAAGCTGGTATTCAGTGTATTGCCAATGGGACAGATGGCACACTCCAGAAAACCTCACGCAATATTACAGTAACCTGATCAAGACAGTAGTGAAACGGATTATATGAAACTATTGCTTTTGAGGAGGAAAATAAAGACCCCCATGGGCTTGTGATCTCTCAGCCCTTCCCCTCTCACGGTCCTTCTCTTCATCCTTCTCATCTCATTAGATGGGCAGCAAAGGTGAACTCAGACAAGATAAGAAAATATGATTACTGTGCTGCGTGAATGATGTGATGTTAATGTAGATTTAGTTTGGTTTTCCAATAATTCCCACTCCATTCCACTTCCCTCATCACCACAACAGCTCTTCGGGCCTTTATCAAGTTGATGGGCGCCTGTAGCAGAATGCTGATCTCTGAGCAGACATCACTGGGGCACAAGATAATGGTTTTCCTGTTAGGGAGAAAAGCAAAAATTGAACCCTACAGTCTCTTGAGTGCTTTGTCCACTTGCTTCAGACTTTCCAGCATCTGAAGTGTGAGGACATGAAGAAGGAAGAACAATTCACTTCCAGGGTGAAATTACTCTGAGAAAGAGGGTGAAAATTAACAGAGCAATGCACAAGTGTGCAGAGCAAAGCACGTGTCAAGGGAAATTTCTGCCTTCTGTTACCGGCCCCCAAACAACCCTTTCATCAGTTGTAAACACTCTCCAGCTTCAACTATTCTCAATCAGGATTTATTTTTTTTCATCCTGTCTTGTTAGCCAGAACTGGGTTACAAAATATAAACGCAGCATATCCCTTTGCTGGGGTCTTCCCCAGTGTAAATGCACTTTCTGGGTTATTTTTTTTTTTTTCTTCTTTTCTTTCCCTAGCCATCTCTTGTTCCTTCAATAGCTTTCTTAGTAGTCACAGCTTTTTCAGGACTGTAACTGCCTTTTCAAAAACCTGTGTCATGAGAACATGCCACTGTACAAGTGGTATGAAACGATCTTTAACTGGTAAGCAGTTTCCAGAAACTGAACACATCACAAGAGCAGGACTGATGTCAGAGCTGGTTTAAGAGTGTGGAAAACCTTCTCTAAAGTCTCCTATGTTCTGAATATCATAGAACTGTTCATTTTTAAAGAGGATGTATGTATGGATGTATCTTAGATATGAATCGGTTTGACCTGGAAATTAAAAAGCAGTTCCTAATTGCTAAAGACATGAGGTTTTAGAAGAACAAGATTCAGCTTCTTTGCAAAGCAAAACACTTACATACTTTAAGATGGAACTTGAAATATTTCAAAAGGGGGTATGTGACATATGAATTAGATTTTGGTGACTTAGGATCTCCCTTCATGTTGCCAGTCTGCCTAAAGAGGAAATATCAGAAGACTCCATCTGGATCCTGCGGGAAGCAGTTGAACGGTGAACTTACGTATATCTTTGGGAAAACCCAGAACTCCCTGAGCAATAGAAAAGATCATTAATTTCTATATTTTTTCACATCCCTGCTTGCAGCATTCAGGTGGACTGCTTCAGTTCTCTTAGTTTGCACACACAAAGCTTCAGGAAGCGACTCCCTCAACTTCTTACTTTTGAAACTTGCAAGAAATTATAAATGAAGATGACAAAATCTCTTCCTTGAAGGATTATACATTTCTCGTTAAACTTTAACTTCATTTAAAATCCATCCTTGATCCTCTTAAAGTATTTGCGTAAGTGAATGAGGGCTGTAAAGCACGACTGAAGCTTTCCTCCTTGGGGAAGCAGCTTGACCAATTTACATATTTATTAAATATTTTATATTTTACCAGATTGTATGCACTTCAAAATGTCACATCTTATTTTTGGTCTGAGCACTGCATAACAGTAATGGCTATTTCCAGTCCCAGGAGAAAAAAAAAAAAATAATCTGCATCTCCTGATTTGGCCACTTCTTAAGAATCTGAGTTTTTTATTTCTACGTTTTACTCTGCTTTGCAAAATTTTAGCTTTCGGTGTTACAAAGTTTTGTTAGTCCTGTGCAAATGCATGTCTTGTGGGGCTACACAACCAGCCTCTCATTTTTCCTCTGGGAGGAGATTCAGCTTTGTGAGCATCCAAACTGAACTCCTGAACCTGTTTGAGGGTAATTTTGGCTTTAAAGAAAATAAACACAAAGCTCTTGAAAGCCAGAAACGCATATGAAGGTGTGCTTCCCCTAGAGGTACAAGGATCTAGCAAAGCAGCGTTGATATTTCTAGTGTAATTTCCCCCCCCAACCCCTTACAGTTCGGCTGTCAGCATCTGGAGCAGAGAGTTTTTCCTTTGTTTAATAATGTACAAGACTAGGGCGTGCATGAGATCTCATAACTAGGTCTTCCTATGAGCAGCCCGGAGTCTGGAAACAGAGTGGAGTAAAGCTCCGTATGAGATGCAGAAGATGAGGGCACAAGCCCAGTTTTGCTGCTGGACTCCTCACTGTTGGAAAACAAAATCCTTTCTTCTGTGTCCCCCCATTTCTAGGAAGAAATTCTTGACTGTGAGGGTGGTGAGACACTGGAAGAGGTTGCCCAGAGAAGCTGTGGCTGCCCCATCCCTGGAGGTGTTCAAGGCCAGGCTGGATGGGGCTTTGAGCAGCCTGGTCTGGTGGGAGGTGCCCCTGCCCAGGGCAGGGGGTTGGAACTAGGATGATCTTTAAGGTCCCTTCCAACCTGAACCATTCTATGGTTCTATGATTCTATGATTCTATGATTCTAGTGCAACCAGCCTCCTTTAGAGAGTGCTTTGACGTGCAGCCGCTGAGAAGAGAATTTGAAAACAACTTCATTTAGAAGTCAGGAGGAATTTCTGTGACTAACTTTTCTGACGACCTCTATGATGCATGATTTCCCCAGACTTCCCCCTGATTCAAGTGTATTCATTTTTCTGTAGTGGGATACATTCTTTAGGGGGGGGGGGAAAAACCAAACAACAACAACAAAACCCCACAGCACATCAGTAAACAGATTTAGAGATTAAAATATCTAACAATGAGAGTATTTGGTACATTGTTTCAGTGTACAAAATTTATTTTAAGGTCATATTGGCCTTGTCTATGTTTTCAGGCACTGGATTCTGTTGTATTATCCTTTCTGTAGAAGACAGTATTACTATTATAACTTTTGCCCCCATTTAAATTTTTGCATGGTCCTGTTATGCCATTCCTTGACCTTGTCTTGATGAAATAAAAAGATCAAGCTCCTCATTGAAATATTTTTTTTTTCAAATGCAGAATAGTAGAATAATTTAAGTTACTCCAACTGGACAACAACCTTGAAGCATAAATATTAGTAAGTGGAAAAGATTTTCCAGTTGCAGACAAAGTAGGTAAAAATTCATAGGTTATAGGCCTTTTCTAACCCTTAAAAAAGCCCTTCGAGCACTCAAGGACCCCCTTGCCCTTTTAGCCAACGTGCTTACGTTTGCAGAGGGAGCAGAAACTCTGAATATGTCTTGGATGTTTGGTGGAATGAACTGTGGCCTGAAATATCCCTCTTTGAAGGAAAACCCAGGCCAGGGTTAGACCCCGTTACTAGTTCCTCAGCCCGATTGAGGTCAGGACAAATCTTTTTCAGAGTCATATCTTCTCTGGGGAGAGTCCACATTATTCATCCTTTCCTCTTCATGGGTCCTCTGACAGCCTTACCAGTAAGGATTTCTTCCAGGTCACTGCACAATGAGCACAAAAGACAGTCTTTAGGACTCCACTAGAAGCATACGGTGCTAAAAATAGTTTTGCATTATAATTGCAAGATATGAAATATCTGCTGGCCAACAATTGCTCCATCTGATCTGTGCCACGTTGCTTTCTGAACTGTCCACTTCCTTATTCAAATTTTACAATGAAACAGGAGTCTTATAGGAGTTAGGTATGAGATGTGAAAAAAATCCTATAGGGTGATAGCAGTGGCCCACTTAGCCCAGGAGCCTGTCTTTAACAGAGGCAGTGGCAGATGCTCTTTAAACAAATACTGTAGATTAAGTGCCATTAGTTTTCTTGCATTATAATCTCACATTAAATTGATGGTATTTCTTTTTCATAGATTTATAATCTTGTTATTATCTCTCTTTAACTACAGATGCTGCGTGACTTTGACTGGAGCTAACACAGGTCTTTTAATATGAGAGTTAGTCAGGTGTGGATCTACACTCTCAGCTTCTTTCAGTGATAAAGGTAAATCATATGCTAACTGACCAGAACCAGTCACTCTCTCACAATATGTCCGAGCCAGTAAAAGGAAAGAGTATTTCAGATGTTCCTTTCCACCACCTTAATTTCCTTTGAGCTGATAGGATACATTGCTCTCAGGAGATGGCAAAGGACAGGATGAAATTTAGACGCCCTTGGAGGCCATGAGCGAGCCTAAGACATTTTTGTAAAAAGGAGCCATTCAGATACTATAAGCACCTTGTGAGTAGTCGTGGATACTCAGCTTGCTAAACGCTATCTGGGCTTTCAAATCAACATACAGAGTAGCACGGGCAAAAGGGGATGTTGGCAAAGATCACCTCTTAGGCAAGGAAAGGTTTAGGGGAAGGCTCCAGGTTGAAGGAGAGACCATTGCAAGTACAAGGTTCAATTACCATGTAAACGTGCCCTGAACCCTCCAACTACAGCAGGAGGTTATGCCTTTGGTTTCTGGTGTTTTTGTTTGTTTGTTTGTTTGTGGTTTTGTTGTTTTTTGTTTTGGTTTTTTTTTTTTTGGTTTGGGTTTTTTTTTTGGTCTGTGACAGTTCCAAAAGTGATTCTTCTTTGCCAACGAGTCTGCTTTTTATTGACACCATGTTTAGTAATCCTTCATTGCTTCAGTGCTGGCAAAACCACAGGCAGAAAGTGGATAAATGGAAGCTATGGATATATGGCCTCCCCTCTCTGACAGACAGGGCAGCCTCAGTCTGTGAGCTCAGACCTGGGCACCAGTGCCAGAAACACTGCTAAAGTGAATGGAGTTTCCCCTAGTGTCATGTAAAAGGGGTTTTTCCTTTGCATTTAATATTCCACTGCTAGCGGAAGAGGTGGGAAGCTCGATTTCCTTTAATTACTGAGCACGTAAAAAGCACAGCGTCTCTTAGTGAGCCGGGTAATAGATGTAGGCAAGCATTTACCCTTACTGCTGTACATGGCATCTGAGCTGTGATCCTTCCAGCTGCTGCTATCGGCATGCGGCCCTGAGAAGGAGGTGGGAATTTCTCTCTGATGGGCGTTTTTATGGTTCTCCATATAGAATCTCAGTGCCTCCTACTCACAAGACCCTCATAAGGTGAGGACCTACCAGTCCTTCCTTGGGGAGCTTTAATCCTCTGTCTGAAAAACAGCATTATTTTGAGTCACTTTAGGGCATTTGAGACATCTCTGCAGGGCTGGCAGGTGGAACAGAGGATGTAAAGAAAAATCTTTCTGGAGCACCAGTGGGAGGAGGGTCAGTAAAGATAATCTTGAACGCTTTCATTGGCTCCAGTTAGCTATATCTAGGTATATGAATCGTATCCAGAAGGGACTAAAATCAGCACAGAAGTAATTTTGTGCCATGTTGTACACCTAGGGTGGGCTTCATTTCAAAATGAGGGCACCAGAAGCTTGTTCTTTCCACCAGCTCCTTTAAATTAACTAAAAGGTCTTGGGCACTTGGCCTGGAGCTTGCTGTTAGCATCCAAAACCCAGTACCATCATGCGTCTGATGGACCCAATGTGCTGTCTTTACTGGAAATAGCATAACTGTTTACAACCTTAGGAGTGGTAAAATGATCTTGTTCAGCCCTACAGCCCTACACAGAGGAAGAACCTAAGGCTGTGGCTCTGATTCCTGACTCCCTCTTAATTTACAATAGCAGAAATCTAAGTCAGGTTTTAGACTTTACACGACTGGCATTGAAACTATTCTGACTAGCAGTCACCACAGGCTTTAAAAAAAAGAAAAAGCAAAAAAAGCACAGGAGTACAATACATCAGTATGAAATTAAATAATAATCCTGATTTAGGAAAGCATTTAGATACTCGTGTAACAATAACAATGCCAAAACGCCTAAAGGTGTGTAACTACTGAAGGGGAGATATCAATTAGGACCTATTAAATTAATCTAAAAATTGGAAAAGCCTGATCAGCATCAAACAGTTATGTAAACTGTGTTCTCTACTGTCAGAAGCTTTATTTGACTCGGTTTTCCCCTGCAGACAGTAGGTTGGTCAGATTCCTTTCCTGACTGAGAGGTGTAATTAAACTTTGCCATGTCTCCCAGCCCAGCAATGCCACTTTTCTCAGAGCATTCATTCCCTGATGGTGGAAGATACACACTCCCCTTAGGTTGCCCAGGTTTTTCTATATAAATAATACAAAGAAAGGTTGTATCTCCTCCAACCCCGGAGAGCACTGAATTAAATGTCAGTATATGACTTGATTTTTATTCTCACCTGGCTGAACGGCAACTCTGGCTTTAATAAAGGGATCATTGTCTTCTGTTTAGGAAGCCTTTGCCAATGCTACCACCATAAAGTCAGAGGATATAAATTGCGTGAACTATTTACCCAGACTCATCACTGCCCTGATGAGCGAAAGAAACCTGTGAATACTAGAGGGAAAAACCCTCTTGCCTTAATAGCATCTATCATGTTATGTGGGGTTTTATTGAGGTTGCCCTCAGGCTGTCAGCCTGCCTTCATAAGCAAAACTCCTCACTAGATAAACCCTTTTGCCTGCTTCATTTTCCCTTTCTTTCAGGCAATAGTATAGAGCTCAACAAAATGAGATTGGGAAGTTGATCCTGTTACAGCTAAATTTGGGGCAATTGCTTTTCTAAGACTCCTTTTAAAATAATCATAATATTCTGGAGCAACAGGGTGCTCCTGGTAGCTGTTCTTGTCCACAGTATTTTCAGGCACCAATGTCAATTATTCCTGTGTACCTGTATCTTTTTTACTTAGGCTAAATCCAAAATTTGCATCCCAGTTTTGTTGCGGGTGATGGGTTTCGTTCCCAGGAATGACATGATGTCCACATGTTAGCGCTCAGAAAGTGTGCATGCAGGGCTTTTATGCATTAAAATATGTTTTGAAAACTGGCCTCAAATATCATCGGAGTGATTAATCTGTCTGATCTTCTCAGTTTCTTTAGTAAATGCTCTGTGACACACACAATTAAATCCTGTAATAAAATATCCTCCACTGGGATGCCTGACATGCTTGAAGTTAACCCCATGTTGGAACGTTTCCTTACCTGATGGACCTGTTGCAAATTCACGGTGATCACTGTCTTTCTGTGAAAGGTGCAGGAGCTCAGTACTTCTCTTGATGTGGCTCCTGGCATTTAGACACACGCAACAGAACACCCCAAAAATGAAACAAAAAGCAACCCGAAGCAAAACACCCCCACACCAGCATCACTAGACCATCTACTTTATTCCTCAGTGAAGTGTGGGATTCTTTCTGCCAGAATATTCCCTGGTGCTGTGTCCAGAGCAGTTTTAAACGCTTTAAGTGGTGATGTGTTCACTGCTTCCATGGGGCCATCATCACTCAGGCTGATAAATCAGTCTAATAGTGCCTAATACCTGTCAGCATAAGCTATGTTCCCAGTTTCTCAGCCTTATCTGTGGTAGAAAAAAAAATGTACTTATCCTTTTGCCTTGCTAGTGGTTGACAGAAAGTTAATTAGAGCCAGAAAAAATCTTTTTCCGCAGAAAGTTCACCAGAAATGGTTTTGACTGAGGAGTCCAACAAGTACTTTCAGCACTCTCCACATAGGCAAAAGTGCTGAAGTTTCTGATACACATATTTTTGAAGGAAAGCTTCCCTTTCAATATTAAAATGTGCATGAAATGACATGTAGCATCTCAAGTCCCCCTGGGAAAGCAGCAGCCTGCAGAATTAGTCCTTACAGTGCAGCATGGCTAAGGTTCAAGTTATTTCATCTGCCTCTTCCTCTTGCTGAATTGTGTTTTTAAACTGTAGCATCAACTCTAACCAGCTTGGTTGAAAGGTGGTTGATGCTGACACTGTCTGTGTGAATCTGCTAGGAGAGTAAGAGGGAGTTGGGCTACCCCTGCTCCTCCATAAGTCCTCCCAGGACTGGTGGCTCAGGCCAGCTGTGGCATCTCATCCTACTTCCCCAGTGTTGGACATGGTGTCATCTTCCCCTGGACTCACCCCCCATACTTACAAGTCTTGCTGTTGCAAAGCTAGAGTAGAAAATGCCTTTCTAACCTGCAGTGAAGGTGCAGCTGAGCTAATGACTGTATTATCCCCCAAACTCATCAAAATAATGCTAATAAATCTTAGGCCAGCCTCTCATTAGTTGGACATGCATAGAAGATGAATCCATGGTCATCTTTATGAAACAATTAGAACTTTTCAAAGACTTGGGAGGTCACCTTGCAAGGCAGGTGATGGAGGTGGAAAGTGATGGTCTGGTGATTGAATGGTTCTGTTGGAAACCAAGGAGACCTGAGAGTGATTTGTTCTGCCACAGAAGCCTGTGTAACCTTGCCCAGGTCACTTCATACCTTGAGTTGTACCTCACTTTGAATGAGTACCAACAAGGTTGTTTTCTTCTTGTCCTTTTTAAAAGGTCTTAAATTGCGATGTCCCTAATAGGGTTACTTTTTCTTACTAGGTAGTTTGACAGTGCATAACAGAGAGCAGCCTCCTCCCCAAGCACTGCAGCGACCCCCGTGCAACAGCAGCTTCACACTCGCTTTTGGGGCCCATGTCCACACTATGGCTGGAAATTGTTCTGCATAATGCAATAGGTGAAAAATAGGCAGAAATGTCATGAATTACGACCAATCCTTCTGCAGACTGTGCTGTAAGAAGTCCTCATCCTCTGGAGCTGCTACCCCAAGATATGTTCAGAGGTGATGTGAAACAATCCTGCGCTGCTGCTTGCCTAACAACGTCCAGATGCTTCCACAATTTGCACCAAAGAGAAACAAGCTGCATCCCCTCTGCTTTCTACTGAGGAAGCCTGAACCACCCGTAGGAACGGGATGTTTCTGTGCAAAAACAGAAAAGAGCTTGTAGAAGGAAAAACACTGTGTCAGAGGCATCAAACTGACAGCTGAAGACCTTCTCCTTGAAGGAGGAGTGTGGCGAAAGCAGTCTAATGAAATCTCCATGTTTGATGCCACCTGAGGAAATGCCACTGATATCTGCTTTGATTTTGGAGGCAGGGGTCATTACCTTGCAGCATCACTGTCACTCTATGACAATCTGCTGCTGCTGAGACTTAATCGGAGGGTTGTGAGTTTTGATTTTTTTTCTTTTGGGATTTTAAGACTGATTTTTAGATCTTGGTGGCTTTCCCAGACATGAGGGGTATTAAAGCAATTATGATGTAAAGCTCTGGGTGAAATATCTAGGTTAGCTCCTGAAAATAGGTTTGTTCCCTAATGGGTGGTGTTCGGAGCAGGTTTTCAGTAGGTTTTGTGAATTTCAGACAGGATTCTGGCCAAGTTAAGCACCATGGCTCATTTTCTGTGGTGGGAGGAGATAACCCAGAACGCAGATTGGTGTGTGGGTGAATAACCCAGATCCAAGTCCTGGTTTTCACTGGTGGCCCAAAGAGAATAAGGTAATCAACCATAATATTTAGAAGTCCAGAATGAAAAAGAGAGAGAAAAAAAAAAATGCCTTTTTCCAAGTCGGTATCAAAGCTGCCTAACTGCCGAGGCAGCAGCCACAGGGGTGAGAGAGCAGGGATATAAAGCAGGTCATCTCCCTGTGCAAAGAGAAAAGTAGATATTTTAGAAAGAGGAAGTGTTGGACTGACTCAGAGTCAGTGAATTGACACCAGTAGGATCAGGAACATCTGAAACCAAACCAGGGGAAGACAAGATGTGCACTGAGGCCTGGGTCTAGGCCTTTAAGAGAAGAGTTGAGTGGAGCCACAAGAGGAAACATAGGTGAGAGATGGGCTCAAAGGAGTTGAACAGGAACCTGGAAAAGCAAGAGATGGTCATGTTCAAAGACCTTGAGGAAGTCCTGTCATCTGCTTGACCACATGTTTTCTGCAGACATTGGCAAAAATGATGACATTCCTACTGTTCAGAACTGGCAGTCATGTTGCACAGTGAATTGAGAAATAGCAATTAAGAGATCATTCTTTTTCTCTCTCAAAAAACTCAGGTTCCTGCGAACTCAGGAACTCATGCCTTTGTCAGTAGCTTTAAGATGATCTTTCAGAAATGAGGATACAAATTAGAGAAATGTTGCCTTCGTGTCTTCCATGAAGATTTTTCATGTGGAGTTTGCTGGATGTAAAATGCTTGCTCTGGGTTTGATTTAGAGATCAGATTTAATACCACAGCGCTGATGACTTTCTCAAATGTCTGCTGGGTTTTATTAAGGCAGATTTTATTATTTACAATATGACATTACAGGTAGGTGTCAGGGAGGTGTTAATTTGTGAGAAGGCTGTGTGCGTGCCTCTGTTCTTCCATCAGCACCTGCTGGTGCTGGAGGGTTATTGCTATCTTTCTGTTATTCTGCCATTCAGCAAAATTCCTCCTCAGGCCAGTAATCATTTTTGCCTTGAGCAGTCCAGCCTCTGTTTAAGCACCAGACCATGGAGAAAGTTGGACTACCCAAAATTAAAAAAAAAAAAAAAAAAAAGAAAAAAAAAGAAAAAAAAAAAGGCATTCAGGGCTAACTATTCTCTCACAGGAATTTGCTGGATTAGAGTGCAAAGAATTACAGTGGAGGCTTTGTGAAAGAAAAAGAAAAGCAGAAAAAAGGTTACCAGAGTTTATCTGGGAAGGACCCATCGTACAATGTTTTATTACACAACGGTACAGCTGGAAGATGAAACACTTGCCAAGTAAAGGCCTGTAGGGATGCAGGCAACATCTGGAGGTTATGCCAGGGAGAGGACATGTAGGATGATGTAGGAAAGAGTCAGATACAGTCACCCAGCACTGTCCTGGGACCAGTTCATGCCACATTGCCTGGCATGTTTCACGCTAGGAATACGTGACTGTGGTGTGCTATAACACAACTCTTAAATTATTTTACACACTCTGGACTGAAAGTAAAAACTCACCAAATGTGCTAAGAGATCCTGAGACCAAAGATGTCCAACAGAGGACTCAGAGGAGACCTGAAGTCAACCATTATCTGGTGTGGAGTAGCCAGTGTGTCCTATAAAAAGGTGGCCCTGCACGATGAGGACAGGAGCACGCTCTGCTGCCAGTCCTGAGGGTCATCAACCAGACCTGATGTGGCTGGAATTAAACCATAGGTGATGACCCAGCCAAAGCCAATAATATTCAGCAAATCTCTGTAAATGACCACCTCTAGTGCTATCCCATTTTGGCATATGTATATTTGTCTCTTGGTCACCATGCACATAGACAGAGCTTGCTGAAAAGTTTTTGATCAAGAAAGTTTTTCTTAGATAAAAAAAGCACTTTTTTGAAATACTGCAATTTTGAACTGTAAAAACAGATCAAACCCCATTTCTATTTATTTTCATAAATAGAAATCTCATACTGCTAAATGATTTTAATCATTCTAATTTTATCTCAAAATATGTTTAACATAATTTCTTTTTCTGAATTAGCTCTAATATTCTGCTTCACAAACTAAAAATATTTGATGGTTGAATCAGTTTTGATGGGCAATTTACACTATGTGGTAAATTCTGAAATTTTCTTTGACAAATGAAAACTGTTTTCTGAGAGGCTGAAATTTCCCAGAGGACAGAAATTCTATTTCCCAGCCACCTCTGGAGGAAAACTCATGTGAAAATGACAACTTTCTCTGCACTGTAATAAAACATTGTCTCAACTGGGTGCTATTTATGACCAAGCCTAGAAACTACAATACTTTTGGGAAGCATAAATAGCGTAAAACAAAAAAAGTCTCTGTTTCCTTAAAAGTGGACAACTTACTTCCAACTGATTTTTTATTAGCATTTCTTTTTAAAAAAAAAAAAAAAAAAAAAATCCCTTCTTTGCTGTGAATTGAATTATAATTTTCCTGTGTTTGGTTTAACTGTGTGAGCTGATACAAGACAATAACGCAAAAACGGCCATCCTTACGTCAGATCAAAGGTTCATCTAGTGTTGTATGTTTTCTCTGACATGGGCCAGTAGTAGCTGCTTCAGAAGACAGGATCAGGATAGAGTATCTCAAGTTTTTTACCCTTCTAGCAACTAGCGACTTGTACCACAGATAAACTAAGAGACAGTGGAAAGAAAGAGCAGCAAGGAAGGCAGTATCTCCTTCCTTTCCCCAGGTTCCAATTGCTTTAGTTCACTTTCTTCCCCCTCTCAGGGTGAAATGGTTAGTGGAGAACATTTCATACCTCTATTAGTACAATCCCACCATTTAAAGCTCCAGTTCAGAAAGTGCCTAAGCACCAACCGAAGTCCCCGTTGCACGCTCCAAGTGGAGCTCCTGCTCAGAGAAGGTTTCCATAATTGACACACATAACAGAGGGAGTGTTCATTACGAGGTCTGAACTATATACAAAGTCAAGAAGGGGTAATTGTAAGAAAATAAATGCAGAGACAATGTTTGTAGAAGTGCAAATGAGGACCAAACTGCCCATGAATAAATTTAGCCTGGCAATTAGAAGAACTGTTCCTAATCATTAACACACCCATGTTCAGGAAACAGATTTTTGTTAGGAACAATGGGGCAAAAAGAAGCCAAAATGGGACTTCGTGGAGATTGATAAATGTCTGCAAGGAGTCAGGTCATAAAGGCTTGCAATAACAGAACTGGATTGTGTTACCCTGAGGGTCTCAGGAATTGCTTTCACACAGAAACATCTCTTGAAGCAAATCAGGGTGGTACAGTATGGTACCTCGATATTGAATGTACATCAACTGAACTAAATTTCGGTGAAGCTGTAAGTGGTAACAACCCACGTAAGCCAGTTTACAACAGCTGAGGATCCGATTCTATAACTTAGAGTTTACAGGCCCAGTAACAACTACATTGAAGAAGAAAAATATGGAACATATTTCCTTGAAGCTTTATTGATCTGCAGCCTTGTCTTAGTTCAGTAGCCAGTACAAATGACACCTTACTGACAGGCACGAAAGAAACTAAAGGTGGCTTGGTGCAGAAAAGAAATTAACTTTCTCAACTCTACGTGTGAAACCTTTGAATCCCTTAATTTACCTGCCCAGGCTGGTTGCCTCTGAAGTAAATTTTTCTTTTTTTTACCAATGACTTCTTTTCCCAAGCGTGGGACAGTAGGGGAGAAGTAAGTGTCCTTTGCCTTCATTTGTCATATGCTTTAAAGATTTGAACACTGATTTTCAAACCATAGAGGTAAAATACTGGTGTTGGAGGTACACCCAATGACCTGTCCAAAGTCAGTCCCACCTCTGTTTTCTCATGCAAGGGAAATAATGTAAGAATGGTTGCCTTATTTCCATTATATAGTAGAGTTTGCATAGGTACACAAGAATGGACATGTTGAGTAAAATCAAAGTTCAGTTCAGCTCATTCTATTGTCTCTGACAGCATCAGAAGAGCACAAGCTCATACGCTGTTTCCTCTGAGGAAACAGTCATTAGTGTCTCGTGGACTTGCTGGATTGAGTGTGATTGCTGTTATGTATTTACTAGTTCACAATTGATTTTTCTTTCATACATATACCCTGTCTCCCCTTAAGCTCATGTGCCTTTTGTAATGACATCTTATATCATCCCCCTGCACTTGGCAGTGGTGAGGCCCCACCTCGAGTGCTGTGGCCAGCTTTGGGCCCTTCACGACAAGAAAGACACTGAGGTGCTGGAGCGGGTCCAGAGAAGGGCAACGAAGCTGGTGAGGGGTCTGGAGAACAAGTCTTATTAGGAGTGGCTGAGGGAGCTGGGATTGTTTAACCTGGAGAAAAGGAGGCTGAGGGGAGACCTTCCCGCTCTCTACAACTGCCTGAAAGGAGGGGGTAGAGAGATGGGGGTTGGTCTCTTCTCCCAAGTAACAGGTGACAGGACAAGAGGCAACAGCCTCAAGTTGTGCCAGGGGAGGTTTAGGATGGATATTAGGAAAATTTCTTCACTGAAAGGGTTGTCAAGCATTGGAACAGGCTGCCCAGGGAAGTGGTTGAGGCACCATCCCTGGAGGTATTTAAAAGATGGGTAGATGTAGAGCTTAGAGGTATGGTTTAGTGATGCTTTTTGTCAGAGTTAGGTTGATGGTTGGAGCAGATGATCTGAAAGGTCCCTTCCAACCTAGGCAACTCTACGATTCTATGATTCTATCAAGCTATTCCTTGGATGAACGACGCACATGCGTAAAGAGGGCAGTGTGTGGTTAAGGTAACACAGGACATAAATCCCAACCTCAGTCTTTGCCCTGAGTTTCTCAGCATGAGTCTCCCAACAATTTTTTTTTTTTTTTTTTTTTTCCCAGACATTCACCATTAGAGAGACTAGAAAGATTCACTTTTATTATCTTTGAAGTGTTAAGTGTGACATTCACATTTCTGGTGTCCAGATATCTTAATGGCACTGTTCTCCATGCTGTATTTCTTCACAAACCATGTAGCACAATGTCTGGTGATAGGAAGCACAGAGAGACTTCAGGAGTGCGTGATCACACTGTGATCAAAGTGACTTGAGACCCATTATAAAATGTACCAGGGAGGGTCATGCCCCAAGTCACTTAATGAGCCTGAGGGAAAATCCCGCTTCAGGCTGGCGCTTTGTCCTCATTCCTGCAGCCTCTTTCTCTCCCATGAAAAATCCTTTTGCTCAGGCTTAGAAATAAGTCCTAGGGTTGGGTGGAATAAAGCTATCAGGATCACAAAATGAACACAACCTATGCTTAAAATCAAAACCATAGCAGGTTTCCCCAGAACGGGATTATCTTACAGGAAAACACAGTGCAGATAAAACCTTGAATTCCCTGTGGCCTCCCTAGCTTACTTTATGTATAATTCCTCTGCTGATTAGTAGAGTTAATAAAAAATAAAAATGTCTCCCTTTAAAACAGGAAGAGACTCACGTACCTGCATATACCTATCTCCAGGATAAAGATTTAATTACCTTGAGAAAAAGCTGGAAGAAAGATGAAACTCAGGCACCTGTTACAGCTGGGAAGACAGTAAGGAGGGCCAGCATGCAATAATTAAATCTTTATCACTCACAAAGGAGTCTGCAGCCTGCAGTGTCTTCCCGGTGAATATCACCATGTTTATTTTTAAACCTACTCCCTGCCAGCATGTCCCAGAGTCATTTCTTATACACAGCTGGCTGGGAAGAGGCGGGCTGGAGCTTGAAAAAGCAGGATCTAAAAGGAGAAAGGAAGGGGCTAGCTAAAAAGTTAGCAGAAAAAGGGCTGGGATGGAAGCCATCCAAGCCCAGCAATAGGTGACCTACATTTTCAGACCTGCCTGAAAAAGCCAGATTTTCCAGATCTTGGCGTCCCTCGTTCCTGAAGGATCTGTATTTTCTTACTCTCTGCTTTTCAGTTCTTCTGGAAATTGTGCTGCTTTACATGAGGCAACAAGATATGGATTTAGGGACTGGGTCCTCCCAGAGGAGGAGCAACACATCCACAGCTGGCTGAATTTTCATAGAATCAGAATGACAGAATGGTTTGGGTTGGAAGGGACGTTAAAGATCATCTCATTCCAACCCCCCTGCCATGGGCAGGGACACCTCCCACCAGACCAGGCTGCTCAAAGCCCCGTCCAACCTGGCCTTGAACATTTCCAGGTTATTGCAAATGGTGGAAAAACTAGGCAGAGACCCTTTTCCTTGTGTGTGAGAAATTGCAGTGACGACCCTGTTTGGCCTCATCACACTCAGCGCAGCCCTCCCCAACGTACCAATGTGAGCCTGATCAGCCCAAGGGGTTGATCCTGGTGGTGACCCTGAACCGCAGCTAGTCCCACAGTCTCTCCTTGTTCTGGGCACTGGGCTGCTTTTGTGCAGAACACCAAACAGTGGAAAAGTTAATCATTCTGTTTATGTGTATAAGGACAAGGGAACACACATCACATTTATTTATTCATTCATTTGTGCACACGAGTCCATCTACCCTCAGAAGACATATGAAGTCATGTCTGTGTGTATGTACATTGGTTTGTGAGAGCATGTGTTTGTTTAAAAACTCTGCTGGAGAAGTCACAGCCAACCAGCTGCATTAAACAGCCCAATGCCTTGGGGCAAAGGGAAAGATTACTCCCTCCTGTCTGTATTTAGGTGTTCTCATGGAACCAAGCTGCACCAAGGAGGCATGTGAGCTGCATACAACTTTGAGGTTGGCCCTACTTCACATGACAGGTTGTGTCAGGGACCTCTAGAATTCCCTTACAACCCAAGCTATTTGATTCTCTGGTTGTTTTTTCATCAATGAAATTCGTATTAATGACAAGGGGGACCTTCATGAGACTGCACGGGCTGGAGGGACTGTTGAAAGACTCCGGGGTCCCTTGGAGAACATCTGAATCTCAGCCAACTAATTACCCCCACATTTGTTTTCTTCTGACACCTCCCCACTCTTTTCCCCTTGAGCACATCTCTCGTTCCTTTGATGATGCCTTCTACAGAGAGTGGGAAGAAGGTCCTAAGGCTGTGTTTAGATCCAAGCTGCAAATGGCATCATGAACGTCTGATAAATCCCCACAGCGAGCTCTCTTTTCCCACTCTAGCTTGGACCAGTCTTTTAGCTCACCCTCCCTCCACAAGATGCATGTGTTTTGGTTTTTGGTGGAGTTTGGTTGTTCATTTATTTATTTTCCTAACAGTGGTAAAATAGATTCTTTAAAAACGTGCTTAGAAAAGGATGGGCAACCTACAAATTGGAGGGCATAGCTGCAATCCTGAGAATATATGCCAGGAGCTGAATATGTGTTTAAGTATAGCTGTGTTGTTTCTTTCTTTACCTTTCTCTGTGCGTCTGTGTATGTGTGTGTGCGTATGCGTGTTCTACAGGGATTAGTCATGGGTTCACAAAATGGATTTTCTCGGAAAAAATATTCTTTCTGCGTCTTATTCTTTTGATACAACTTCAACATCTTTTTCAGTATAAACTTTTCTTCTCCTCCTCCTCTCTGTACATTTGTGTGTGTGTGCTTGTGGGTGTGTATAAATATGTACATATATTGTGGTTGGCTGGAAGTAGGAAAATCCTTTTTCTTTAACAGTCATATCTCTGAGAAGCAGACTCACAGAAAAGCTTTTAAATACTAAATTAAAAGACTTGAACTGCTTGGCTTTTCTGGTCAGCTTCTCCTTAATTCTTTTCTCTCTCCCTCTTGCTCTCTCCCTCATTCTTACCCCTGTGCTGAGTTTTCTGTTTAATTAGGAGGAAAAGAAATAGTGACATCAAGTCAAGGACATAATCTCTTTCCAAACTGGCAAAACTGGAGTTTAATCCTCCTGGCATAATCCCATCCAGAAAAAGGAAAATTCCCTCTTAAGATATGAAGCTAAGAGCTAGGTCCCGATGTAGCACCTGTTGAAGGCGGTGAAAACATTTCTTTCTGTTTATATATGTTGCTTTGGATGCTGAATCCCTTTGCCTGTGAGTACATAAGTGCCCTGTTGAAACATCTGGAAGCTGAGGATTGCCATAGCCAGAGATATTCTCATGCGATGTCTGTAGGACCTTGGCATCAGAGGGCACAAGCTTTGTTGCTGAATCAGTAGACCATTTCCCTTAAGTAGACTCAAAAAAAATGCTCCATGATTCAGCCATCTGGAGAGGACAGGACCGTACTCCTGTGTAGTTTTCTATCTTCAGGGTGGGAGACAGCTTTCACCACTTACTCATGCTGTGCTACATCAAGCTTTTTTTTTTTTTTTTTTTTTCATTTTAACACCCTGTGTTTTGATTCATATTCAAATTTTCCCTTTCTGGGTACAACTCATCTCACTCAACATCAGCAATGAGGAGTCCAGCATCTTACATAAATTATCTATAGTAGCTTCAAGGAGTGGACAGTATATTCGTATTCTTAGACACCCATCTTAGGAAGGGATGGTTTACCTATGGGAGTCTTGCTCTTCATTGATGGCAGAGTGCATCTTGAAACCTGCTTTAGATTAGATGTAGATCTTCTAATTGTCTAAAATTAGACAAGATGCTTCCGTTCCATAAGAGAATAAAGTTGAGGAACGTAACTTCCACCTTCAATTCCATGGAAACAATCTGAAAAAAACACTGGGAGATCTCTCATCATGCTTAATGTGGGGAGGACTCGGATCTTGCCATAGGAATCGATGATAGTATCATGAACCACCTTGTGTTTATAGGAGAACGGTTTGCTCTAAAGTCTGATACGGCCATTTTGCATTTCTGAATCATTCGTTATAATGTTTTATCAGAAAGGAAATTAGGGATGCAATCTGTCAACTCTATTTACCTCTTCCTTGCTGCAAACTGTGGCAAACATAAGGTGCCCATATACAGCAAATGACAAATGACTGCAGTTGCTCTTTTGTGAACTATAGCACAATATTCTGTACACTTCCTAAAGAAGTCAACTGTCTATAGCATAGTGAGGGCTTCACCCAGGTGCATTCCATGAGCAGGCATCTTGTGTAGTGCGTATTGGACTCAGGTGCACAGTGTGGAAGTCTGAATGACGGCGAGTCTATAGAAAACACTTACTTGCACTAAAATGCAGCTATTTTCTCTCTGCAATGTGTCAGCTGAGATCACGGAGCAATCATTTCCAGGCAGAGAAGTGTGGAACAATGTCTCCAAATGAAATTATAGCTTGAGGAAAGGATTTCTTTGAGGCAGGATGGAATGTAATTACCCAAGCTGGACTTTTGCCAGGACACTGACGTTTAAAGCACTTTCAGCTCTTGCGGAAAGTGCCACAGGATCTTTTAACGACTGCAAAGGAATGGGCTTTGGAATTTTTGTGGTTTTTTTTTTTTTTTTTTTTTGTTTGAGTATCTCATCCAAAAGACAGAATAATAAAATGAGAAAGAAAAAACTGTCAAAGAAAAAGCTAATCTTTGCAAAGTGATGGAATATGTAAATCCCACTTTGAAATGGTAATTTATTAACTTCTTTTTTAAGATAAAAATGCAATTAGTTCATTCTTTCATTTCCCCCCATCCCCAAAAATGCACATATACTGTTATCACATCTTTTGCTCCTCTGTCAAATCTGTATCATTTAATTTTGTTTCAGTGAAACTTGTGGGTTTTATGAAAGGGGCTTTTGGGGAAGGGGAGGGAGTGTCAGCCTTGTTTCACTCCTTACTGTAAATAAAAGAAAATATTACTAAATTCAGAAATGATTGCTGTCAAAAATCTGCACTTTGTTGAATTTCATAAAGGCTATGGGCTATTTTTATATTAGATGCAGTGTCAGTGAAGAGTAATCAGAGAGTGAAAGGGACTTTTTATCATTCCCAGTTTATTCACAGAAATACTCTCTTGAGCTCTGAAGGAAAGAAAAGAAAATATTATATGTGATAGAAGAGC
The DNA here is from genome assembly GCA_947846985.1 of Fratercula arctica. Taxonomy (NCBI): domain Eukaryota; kingdom Metazoa; phylum Chordata; class Aves; order Charadriiformes; family Alcidae; genus Fratercula; species Fratercula arctica. The sequence continues at coordinate 161,686,345 of CANTUZ010000002.1, forward strand.
AAGCATGCCTTATTTTCCATTTGATCATTTTTTGGTAAGGGAATGAATGTAGCTGCAGCTACATGTATCTATGCATCTCTATACATAGCACATGGAATATTCCTAGGTAGTCAATCCAGCATAACTTTTCTGAATCCATTGTATTTTTACCACCTTGTTTTTACATTTCATCAAGATTATGTAAAGCTGGCTTCAACTGTCTGGTCATCTGTATTGGGGTAAATACCTGTAAATGTTAAATAGAAGGTATAAATAAATAAATGTTAAATAAGTAAATGTTAAATGAATCAAGTATTGCAGCACTGTCAGACTTTATTTGATAACAGTAAAATCTGGAGATTCCTGTGTCTACTAATTTACTAATTTGGATGTTCATGGAGGGTGCAGTAATTGTCGGGTGAGACTGTTTTCTACCTGTGGGAACTTGAATTCACATCTGACTCTGTCCAAAGAGACACCTGTCCTCACAAAGCTGTTGAATAGTCTGTGCTGCTGCTATCATAGTCCACCTTCGCAGAGCTGCTTCACGTAATTTAGGATATTTAAATAGGTACCAAGTCTGAAAGAAAAAGAGTGAGAGGGAGTCACTTGTAAAGAATTAATACATTTCTTTGGCAGTGAAGACATGAGCATTGGGATTCACCTCCTCTGCTTTTAGGTGTCTATAACGTTAATGTCTCCATCTGGATTAAATTGTCCAAGCTCCCATTATAAGCAACAGAAAACCAGTCCATAGGCTTGAGGGACTGCAAGTCATGTCATGATGAAGTAGACGTGCATTTAGAGCAAAGAGACACATCTCTTCCATTCTCCATGTCTCATTTTGAGCTCCTGCTCCACAGTGATGCCTTTAATCCTGAAACACAATACAAAGAGATATTTATATGTTATATGTGGTGGCTGAAATGAAGAAAAATTAAAAATAAATTAAAACTAAATTACTGAACTCAGTAGAGAAGGCAGACTGTGGAGACTGCTTCTCACAGAGCTCTGAGGTGAGATATCAGATTTGGCAAGAAGTAGCCCACAAGCCCACTGAGATCTGAGTTCAGCGTATGCTTGGCTACTTTACCAGATGTTGTCTTTTGGAACGTCAGGGTTGGCTGGTTAGAAGCAGTCTCCTACTCGGAGTTCACAAGGATCTGCTGACTTTCAGCCATGAGTCCTGGCAGCATCCCGTTACCACCAGTCAGTTGACTTCTTTGAGCAGATTTCTTTCCCCTGCTCTGGATGTCTTATATCATTTCATGAACCAAAGCAAGCCCTGGATGGATGGTGTAAGATGTGCACCACCTCTCCACAAGAACCATTTATGCATTTATAAAGATAATTCTTTTAATTCGGATCTATATTTTCTCCTTAACCTGAGTGATGCCCACATAACTCTTTTTTTTTTTTTTTTTATTTCCAGAGAGAGTATTTTTCCTGCAGTCTCTGATATCAGCCTCAAAGAAACCACACTAGGTTCAAGCCTACAGAGCCTCTGTTTCTTCAGTTTTCCTCTATGAAATGCTCAGTGGAAAACTTACACCTTCCAATTCAGCCTGGTGTTGGAAAGCCATGATCCTTCTAATCTGACACACGATAATTGCCATTTCACAGGCAGGATTTTTAAGTTTCAGCATGTTCTAGACATCCTATCTCCTTTCGGTGGTGTGACTAAGGCAGCAGAAGAGGGGCAGGGAGATGGCACGTGTAATGATGAGCCCCTAAATTAGGAGTGAACCGGCTCCATTTCTAAGGGCTCTGTTGGTATTTTATTAATTGCCTCACCAAGGAGATGGAAGCCTATTTCTGCAGCAAGGGTACAAATCATTGATTATCCCGCCAGCTACGGGGGTGATGAAAGCTCAGGATTTGTGCTCCCCACCCTCATGAATAGCATTGCTGGTAACCATGGTGTCCGAATGCGTGCGAACGGAGCCTGTCTTCTTGCATAATGCTTGCAGCACGGCAGCACCACCAGACTTACCAATTAAAGATTTGTCTTGGCGAGCAGGGATTAAATACTTTTCATTAGCAAATTTAGAGATTCTAAAGCCCTATTATAGAGATTTGCCACCCACATTGTGAGCGAAACAGCTGTACAATGGGCGATTATAAAGCAAGAAGATGAAGTGTCGTTTCAGCTAGGAACTTTATTGTCTCTATACTCTCAGCCCTAAAATCCCATGGAAACAATTATGTTTAATAAGAAGTATTGTTATTTCCTTCTGAGCGGGTGGGCTACTTGCTCCGTCTCCCCATAAAGGTTAAAAATAACAATGCGTGACTCTTTGGGCTTTGTTAAGGTAACTTCACATTTCCATTACCTTCAAAAAAACCCCGACATACAATATTCATAATATTGTGCTATATAAAGACACAAGAGAGAGCAGAATTATTATTATATATTTTTATTATTCAACAATTATCACTGTGAGAGTTTCTAGAATAAAAGTTTGTGGAAAAAAGATGGAAATTAAATAAACAGTCACCTTCTTTCACAGTTTGACTCTGTGGAGTTTTAATTCCAATCAGCTGTAGCAAAACTGATGACAGAAAGAGCTTTCAGCATGTTAATAGCATAGCAACATACTGTGTATGCTTGTAAATCCATTTGCTTTGAGATACTTTGATCACTTAATAGTCTACAAGGAAAAAGGAGGGGTTTATGAAGGCAACACCCAGTATATGAAAGATCTATGAAAGGAAATAATCTCCGTCGCTCCTCAGAAATTCTCCATTTGCCCAGCAGTGCCTACAGTCACCAGACGCTCCTGAAGCCCCACGTTTTGCAAGATTCAGAGGCAGGCACCAGCCCCTGAGCACACCAACTCAGCTTCTTGTTGCAACTACTGTAACATCTGTTTTCACACAAATGTTGAGTGTTACAGGTCATCTCCTACCCGGGTGTCCAGAACCCAAGTTCTCATACAGTGAGGCTATAAGTGGACTACTGCTATACTGGGAAATAAAACTCTCAGAAAACCTTGCTGGGCACTGGAATTTGCTGATAAACATTTTTACAATGATCTCTGGTGTGGGTTTAGCCTGGGTACTGTCCTTATAATTCCTGGATGCCGGCTGATAGCTGGCACAGCCACAAAACCATTCCCAATTGGCAGTCTGGATGCAGCACCTTCGCTTTACAGACTAAAAGAGTTTAATTGTATAAACACAGGTCATGGCTGGCCTCAGCACTGGAAAATGCTCTCAGGCTGCCTTAATTTACTTGCGGAGATGTTGCCTCACCAGAAAAAATGTAGTTACTAATTTAGATGCATGCAGGACACAGATTTAGCTACAGCCCTTAGCACTAGGGTATGTAAAGTCGTTACAGCTGGAACTGGCACAAAGCAGAGACACAAAACACTCCCCCAGTGACCAGGAGGGGCTGTAAAGTGCCTGCTTCATGGCAAAAGTCAGTCTCCAGCGATGGATGTTAGTAAGTGCTCTTCCTTCAGGGGCTGCTCTTCTGCAGCTGCTGGTGGGTCAAAGCCAAGTGTGTGGGTGTACGTATTTACAGCACTGAGATTTACTGCTCACGCACCAGCAGTGCAGCCCAGAGCTCGGCATTCAAATAGAGAACGACAGAGCCTTTTTAAGCCCACATCGCCTCTAGGGATGAGATGGCCAGTAACACCGTGCAGACACCAGTCGGAACCTGCACTTGCCGTCATAGCCCCTCGGTGTTACCCAAGAGAAATGAGCCTCTCACTCAGGCTTATTAACTTGGGCTCAGCAAGGGAGGGAGGGAACCCAGAAAAGAGGTGACTGGTGTTTGACTGGCCTACAGTGAAGTCAAAACAGACGCTCAGTTCCCAAGAAGTGGAATCCTAAATTAGGCCAAAGCAGGACGCTTACAGAAAAGCTTATATATTTCATTTTAGATGTGACACAGAAGGTTCAATATGTAGGTAAAAAGCTCATCAGTTCATTGCATTACCCAAAAAAACACAGGTTTTAAAGAGCACTTTCATTTTTAACCTCCTTTGTTTTCCACTTCTATAGTGATATATCTGGCCAGGAGACTCATAAAGTTCTGTATTTTAAACAAAGCTGGCTGTAGCAGGATCCTAAGGTGGCTTGTGGATGTTGATGCTTATGCTGTAGACGCTACCTGTAGTCACGTGAGAAATAGGCATGGTCCTAAAAGTCTGCTTAAATGGCCAGAGCTAGCTGAGACGAATTTTACAGAAGCTGAAATACCACTTAATTCAGCACCAACTTGACTTTGCATAATGTGAGAATATAAGATAGCAGGACGGCTGTATGGGGTGCAGCACTCATTTAGCCTGTCCCTGACTGTGGCTGGTAACAGATACTTAGTGGAAACTGAGTAGAAAGCAAGGTATGTTTTGGGTATAATATTCGTTCCCTGGTATAAAGCCTCCCAGCTCCTGCATGCAAATGGTTTGGAGATTTGTTGAGACAGTGATTTCCTTCAGACCATGGTGTTTAATAGAGTTTAATGGCCTGGCCCTTCACCATGCTTGCTCTTTTGCATCCAGACATGGATGTAAACTGATTATTGTCGTCCCAAACATACACAGTAACATATGTTGTGTCTCCATTCAGGGGGTTCTAACACTGAATACTGGCACAGCAACAAGTAGGTTTGAAGTTCATGTGAATGAGGGAAGCTGGCGTGGATTTGAGGCAATGTGAGGGCTGGTGGCTAAGAAGGATGAGTGGGATTTTAAATTTCATCTCTCCCCGTCTTTCCTTCTGCTCTCTAGAAATGACCTTTCCCCAAAAATCTCACTTCCACATTTGGCATCTATTCCAGTGCCACTGGGGCCTTCTCATCAGCTGCTCAGTTATTCATAAAAAATAAAAATAAGTCCATTTGTGGAGCAATTTTACATGGACGGTGTGATTTGCTGGTCTTTTCATTGAGCTGGCTTCTGAAATAAGAAACGTACGGCCTTAAGTGCCAGTATTATTGACTGTGCATACGGGACTGGAGACAGATGTACGGTTACATGCACAGGAGTGTTTGCTCTTGCTGTCAGCTTAAGTTAGGTCTCTATGAGTAAAATGTGCCTGATGCCTTCATTGTATTTACTTCTCACCTTGAGCAGCAGTGTTAAAGAAAACAGTCAATACTTCAGCAAATAGTGGAGAAGGCTTGCAGTACGTGGAATGGGTCCCATTGCAAGAACAAATGGGGTACATCCTTCACTTTGAGAGTTTAAACAGCAGATTACCCTCTGCTCTTGGGTGTATTTCAGTTCGACATTATTATTTGAATTTTGCTAACACTAAAGGCATGGTCAGGGACTAGGCTGCTATTGTGTTGGGTGTTATACAGACAAAGAAGGAGAATAAAATAGTCTCTGCCAAAAAGATTATCTCCAAATGCATTTTCGCTATTGGAAATCATGTTCTCTGTTATTTTCATCCAATTAGAGGATGTAAGCAATGCCGTGTAAACTGCAATGCTAATCAAAATAAATCTCTGATTTTATCCCAGCGGGTCACATGACTATAAGAGATGTCACTAGCAGCAAAGCCCTACAGATAGTTACACCACTGCAGCACATGGAGCAGGAAAAGACTCTGAATTATTTATAACAACTGGGTCAGCTTTTCAGTGGGAGAAAACTGGCAGAGCTAATTAACTGATATACCCCAACTGATGTTCCACTCCGTATTTGAGGACTAACTCCAAATAACAGAAATTCAAGGAAATCATAAGCTGATTTTCTTGCTACAGGCTGCTAGTTCAGCTTTGCTATCAAGTTGGCGGGAGGAGTGCATGGCAGGCTATAAAGAACAAGTTGTCTGGGTGGTTTGTAACCAATATATACACATGCAATTCTGCACTGGAGGTAAATGGGATGCATTACATTTGCCTTCCTTTACCCCACTATGGAATAAACCTCAAGTGCTGAAATAAAGGCCGTATTTTATAGCAAGTACGTTGCTAGGGTCATTAGCTTTCCCATTTGGCTTCATCAGATGGCTACACAGCAGGATGCATTCCAAATTTATTTCATAGCTTGTCAATAAGCAGCTGCCTTTTAATAGTCGTTAACTTCATTGACTTGAAAAACAAAATGCCTTACACTCACATTAAACCAAGTGGTCCATCACGGGGATCTCAGCTTTTTCTGGCATACAGGGCAGAGCAGAAAGTACCCTCTGACTCCAGCTATCACCATCAGTTTTCTGAACACTCATCACCACCGAACAGAGACATGGAGACCTGCTGGACTGGGAATTATTATGCTGAGGAGAAGCGTGATGAATACTGCTAGCTATAGCTAGGCTCGGGAGTGAGGCAGGGAGGAGTGGGAGTGCGGTGAGGAGCGGGAACTTCAATGTGTCCCCTCTTTAAGTACGGACAAGAGGGTAAAGTGCTGAGCTTGGCCATTTTATTTAGCACCACTGATTCAGCAGTCAGCTTATCTTAAAGCCCCTTCTGCTGGGCCACCTCCTGCATATTCTGGAAACGGTCAAGGGTGATCAAGACTAAGTATTTCAAGGGAGGACGGGAAACTATTCACCGTACCCTGCCCCGTCCGTGGACAGGAGAGGCTATTCTGCTTGTGTGCACGTGCAAGTAGTGCTGGGCTGGGTGGTTGGATTCTCACAAGCACATTGTCAGCTGGAAACTCATGACCAAGGGTCAATACTTACAAGATCAAAACACAAGAACTTGGCAGTTTGTTATAAAAGGGCCAAATGGTTGCAAATCAATGACACTACAAGGTAACATTGTAAGGTGCATTGCTTGCAGGCACTTTTGAGTATTGAATTGTTTCCCTTTATTGTCCGTCCAGTCTCCAAACTCTTTGAAGACATGGGTTTCTACCCTTATGCAATAAAAAGTCTCTAGATATTGAATTTTTCTCCTCATTTTACCTACAGAAGAACTGGAGAGATTTGACAGCCTCTGTGACTAGTATCTGCCTCTGTTACCTACCTACAATTTGAATATCAACCAGAAGATTTGAGAGTGAATTCAATTTCCCTTCTGTCAAAAGAATTTACATTGCTTTTATCAAAAGAGACCTATAAACACTGAAATTGGATGTAGGAACATTTTATTTTTAAAATAAAATTTCTAAGCCAGACATCCTTGAAGGACCTAAAAGGCATTTTTGCTTTTGTTTTTAATGCTACTTGCTAGGTAAGAGTGGGGGTGTCAGGAAATACTACAGAAGCTGTTGGGAGTCAGGGTGATGTCTCCTGTTGCTGGTGTGCTTGGCAAGAAGAGGGTAGGCAGGGCTGAAAATTGCAGTGCTGCCCATTGCTATACTTTTCGGTGCCCAAACTAGCAGCATGCCAGTGACTGTTCTTACAGTTTAAAAACATAAATTGATTTTCAGTACCATACCCAGCATTACGTCTACTGGTTTGGAAATAATCTACAGGCACCCCCCAAAAATATACCTTGTGCTGAAAGGGTAAACTTCTATTGTTCTCCCCTTCACACTCCATTCTGACTGGGCACAAGTCAGTGCCTGAGCAGAAAACGTGTAGTCGTGGTAAATGGTGAATCTATCAACTTAGAAACATACTGTCTCTGTTGGGTTTTATTGCTGTGAAATGAGAACTGTTGTGCAGCTGGCTGGTACGAAGTACAGGCAGAAGAGCTTGGGTTTGTCCCTGAATAGTAAGGCCCCTCTAAGGCAGCTGTGTGGATTTCTTTTGGGTTGAGTTTTGCTTGCACGTGCCCAGTTGAAGAGGAAATTTGCATTATCGCGTCTGCAACGTGCTAAGTGCCTTGATGATGTGTCATAAACACAGAGGGACAGGAAAAAAAAAAAAGTAAGAGTGATAAAAAGATGAAAAGGAAATATTAGTTTCATCTAAACCATTCTCCTGCTAGCGTTTGAATACTTTCCAAATTATTTTCTTGAGTCCCAGCTCAAATGACTCCAGTAATTGGTCTCCTACCATTTCCACTAAGTGTGTCTTCTAAAATATAGAATGGAATGGAATGGAATGGAATGGAATGGAATAGAATAGAATAGAATAGAATAGAATAGAATAGAATAGAATAGAATAGAATAGAATAGAATATTTCCAGTTTGGAGGGACCTATAATGATCTTTTAGGTAAACTGCCTGACTACATCAGGGCTCACTTCCTTCAAAAGCCATTTGCAATCAGCTCAAAGGCAATACATGAGGACAAAACTGTTACTTTTAAATGCAGATCATATTCCCCAGCCTCTTCCAGCCGTATCCAAGAAATCTGTTACTGTTTTGCCCCACAGCTGCAACCCCGAAGGCACTACTACATGGTCCAGTGGCAGGGGGCTGGGTGAGACCTTGGCAGATACAGAAGTGAAGAAACAAACAACGTGAGAGTGTAGCTCAGGACACATATGAAAGCAGAAGAGGAGAATTACCAAGACTAATGGTATATGACTATTCTTTTTGTTCCCCCTAAATCATCACCTAAGATTATAGAGCATCCGTTTTTCTTCCAAGCTGTCCCTCACCCTAATTTCATTCTACTTATTCTTTCTTATTATACTATGATTTTTATCACACCTTTTAAACCGACACTGAATAGTCTTAATCTGAAAGTATAAATTTACTCTTATGTATGGATTTATTTGTTGCTGTATTTTATACTTCCCAAAATATCAGCAAATAAAACTCAATTAAGCTTCAAAACAAACTCTGCTGTCTCCTTCCTGTGCCTTCCCCCTTGCTCAGTTCTCTCTTTCCACTCTTTGTGACCCACCCAGAGGCAATTAGTATTCTCATCTGCTGTAACCAGGGTTAATTTAACTTCTGTTTCTGATGGGCTGTGACAAAATAGGAAGCATATCCAGTAAGTAGGCATATACCAAAGTGCAACCATTGCGATTCATAACTGTAGGTTACACCAAGTGCTCCCGCTTTGGGAGGGTGAAACCCAAGCGGTTACCCGATGCCCAGTGTGAAATGAGGCTTGAATTTGCCTTTACTTGAAAGCAATTCATGATGGTTTCAGCCCAACTGGTTGGAGACAATTTAGAAACACACTCATTAAATTTCCAGGTAGAAGTGGGCGCTGACCATGCTTTTTTTCTCTACTATACATTGTGACACAGGCAACACAGGGAGGCATCAGTGAGCTGCGAAGTGGAGTTTTTACAAGGCCCTGACAAAGGGAAAAAGATCATGTCGATATTTATTAGACTTTCCAGCAGCTTGTTAAGTCAGTAGGAGAGCTGAATCCCAAACAATCTCCAATTAGATTTAGTTTCAATTTGAAGGTCTCTTCCTGAAATATCCAACAGGGAAATTCCGCTGGCACCAGTATGTGCTTCCTTCTTAGGGAACTTTTTAACCCCGTATTATCTATCGTTATTCCATTGGTCAAGGCTTTGATGGTACTAGTACAGGGAGCTTTGCTCTCCAGAGGTTTGTTACACAGGCACGTATGAAGTGTTTGTTAAAAAAAACCTAAATTTGGGGATTCTTGGCATAAAATAATGCTCACATTGGAAATCTATGCTCCCAAAGAAGATAGTCACTTGTTGCATAGATAGTGACAGATGTCTTGGTTGCAAAGGTCCTTACAGCAGCATCTTCAGCTGGATTGAAGGGGACTTGAAGTAATCAAAATGCCTGTTTGTGAGCAACTGAAGTTCAGTCAAGAGAAGCCCAACAAGATTTCCTTTTCGGGTCTCATAAGGGGCAAAATAGTTATCCCGAAGCTGTATTGTTGCTGCATGAGGCTTGCATGATGAAGGAGTGGAGCAGATCTCAAAGGAAGAAACTAGTATGAGACATCTACTTTCTGGACCACTTATGGAGTTTGATGGCAAATGTAAGACATACTGAGTTCCTCTTCTCAGCTTGCAGTTGAGATGGACAAATGCATTTCCTTTGGAGACCACTGTGAATTAATTGCAAAGAAAATAGTTGGGGAAAAAAGAAGAGAGAGCAAAGCAGCAAGGCCCTGTTCCTCCAAGAGTTACACCCAGGGAGAGCTTTAGGGGTGAAAAGGTGTCACTTTGCTAAAGCAGGTGGCAGAAGCAACACTCTTCCTTTGCGTATTAGCAAGACAACCTGAGCATCCCCTATGGAAAATAATAATAACAACAATAATAACAATACTAATAATAAATTAATTCATATCAGCAGTCATTTCTTCTATTCCTGTCTGTCTTGTCACTGAATCCTTTTTATGTGCACGTTAATAGTCAAAAATATTCCAATGAGAATTTCATGTCCCACTGCCTAAAAAATTGTATTTTCATCTGCCTAGATTTCATTCCAAAACCTATTCTGTTGCCTTGAAGGGTTAGTCCTAAGTCACTTTTGAAAGTAAAATTTAGCCATTTCAGCCACATGGAACTTGCATTGCAGCCTGAAGTTACAAGGAATAGCCCTCATGTTTACATAATGGGCACTTCAGACTCTTAACACTAAATACAAACCAGGGCTCTATAGTCAAACTTCTCTTTCTTGGCCTTTCATTTACATTATTATATCAAAGCCACTACTATAGTAAAGAGCAAAACCTATATTTCTTTTGGAATGTCTCCATTTTGCCATTTAGGACAGTTTTACTTTACCTCCAGGGCAAGTATTTGAAACCAGATTGAAATCCATTTATTTGAAGTGTGCTTGTTGAGATCGGTTTATTCTGTTCCCTTTCTGGGAGCACAGATAGAGAATATAATCCACCTGGGAAGAAAATTTTTATTGATAGCTTCATTTAGCAGTCCTCTTGCAAAAAACCCACTTCTTTTACAAGTCAGGATATGTTTTTCATGAAGTTTTCAGTTCATATGTTCAAAATTTTAGATGTGTAAATAAACAAATCAGGAGTCCTCATCTCCTTATGCCCTTCATATTTTCCTTTTCCACCTCTGACCTTTTCTTGCCTACAAATGTGATTACTGAAACAACCTTATTAAAATTCATAATTTTCTTCGCAATTTTATTTCTGAAGAGGAAATTTCCACATAATGTCATGTTCAGAGTGAAGAAGTTAATGTACTTCCTTCCCCTTTGGACAGTGATTTGTGAGGAGGGATGAATAAGGAGAAGTAATATGATATAACTCTTTGTGGAAGGCAAAAAAGACCTGTGATCCTGGCACCAATCTAGTAAATCTGAATTCAATGTAACAGTTCAGCTATTGCCTGTGGGAAGCATCAAGTTGAATTTTAGCTGCTTGACGGAATTAAAACCCAGGTTACCCTCTCTCTATGGTTATTTCAACCTAAGTTAAGATTTATTTTCCTCCCGATAGCATTCATGACCTATGAAAATTCATCTCTGGCATGGCAAAACAGAAGAGAGAAAATAACTGAGTTTTTCCAGTTCCTCTCAAGGGCCTAGTCATTTTTCCTACAATCATCTTCTACTTTTGGTACATTTATTTCTTCTCCAGGATTTTTTTCCCACCTTTCACTGTTGATTTCCCTGAAATATTACAGAACGTGGTAACCTGTCTCTAACCCTCAGTCTGCATCCCCTGCATCCCCCAGGGCTCGCTACAGCTGGAGATGGACTGACTCCAACCCTCAGAGCACTGACAAAATGTGACATGAGCCATTTGAAACCTGGCTAAGGTCTAGGACTAGATGAGTCAATATATGATCACAAGATGGACTCAAGGTACCAAGACTGAGCCCTGATGTAAAACCTGGGACAGAATAACAGCAGACCAGATAATAAGGAATGCAGCTGAGTTGCAAAACTCCAGAAGGTCCTGGGACTCAAACAGTAGTGAAACTGTTCAGAGAAATTTAGCTCCCTACTTTACCAAATCACAAATTTGCAAAAAATAGATATTGAAGTCCACTCAAAATAATTTCATTTTTTTTCCCCCAGTTGATGCTGAGGTGTTTATTCGGAGTAAGCTGCTGCTTATTACCTTGAATGCTGTAAAGAGTATCACTCTCATTTAAAAGGTGAAAGGAACCTGTCCTAACTAGGTAGCATAATTCTACAGAGCCAGGCTGGAGTCTCCTGCCCCATGGAGACTAGAAGTTAGCAGAAATTACTTGGTTTGTTTTTCTAATTGGCCATTGTCACGCTAATTTTTCAGCTTGGTGACCGACTGCTGCTCTGGTCTACAGAACAGTGACATGAGGGGAGGCTACCTGGAAAGAAGAAGACCGAAGGGACTTGGAGTAGATTATTATTATCTGTTATTTACTATTTACTCAGTACCATATATGAAATTAAGTTTTTTAGTAAGTAGCAGAGCAACAAGTAGCTCCCTGCTCTGAGCTATTGTGGCTCAAGCTGACTAAAATGCAAAACTACAATCACCTATTTATATTTTGTTTTGGCTATTGTGTGACAAGGTACCACATAGAATCATAGAATGGTTCGGGTTGGAAAGGACATTAAAGATAACCTGGTTCCAACCCCCCTGCCAGGAGCAGGGACATGCCAGTGCATCCTCTGATATCTGATTCAGCAAGATGATAATAGTCTACTAATGTTGTTGGCCAGTGGGATTTCTTTTTCAGTTTGCATGATGGGGCTGACAGCTCTGGCCTAGGGACCTACTGTGCAGGTGTAGTGAAAGACTGCAATAGACTGCAATAGCTCCCCAGAGTCTGGATCTGGGAGCAGAGGAAGACACCGAGGCAACGATCAGAAGGGAAACTAATAGCAACAGCAGCATCGTTTCCTCAGTGTAGTGTCTTGGGGTCTCCAATGACATGTGCAGGTGAGGTCTGCAATGTCAAGAGTGAGTCCAATGGACTGTATTTTTTGGACATGCTTTACTGTGTGCTAGAAGATAAAATTTGTAATATATGCATATGTATATGTAGATGCGGATGCATATGTACATGCATTACCCACACATAAACAGTTATTGCTTGTGTTCCTACCTGGGCATCATTTGGGCAGGATTGTGTAATGGAGAGGATCAAGCCTTGACCCTGCTTTTTCATGCTCAGGGCAGCTGGATTGTCCCATGAGCCACCATGTAATGGCAAACTGGTGAATTTGTGGAAGAGCACCAGGACCTTACAGAAAGACACATGAGGTGGTCCCAAACACCAGAAATTGGTCCACAAATTGAGATACAAGCGACGTGACAGCCAGCTTGGTGACACTGAGCTAGTCTGAGCCACAGCCATGGCAAAATTCAATAATGCCGTGCAGACGCTACTTTCCGTCTCTGATTTCTGTCTGCTACTGTTTTGGCCCTCATTTTGGGGGAATAATTCTTCCCTTGAGCTTGCAAAGCCATTTCCTTATCCTTCAAAATTCTCCATTGCTCTGCAACTCAGGAAACTTGACAACAGCTAGCTTGTCAGCGCATTACTAGTCTTTCATGTCCGGATAAACAATAGCTTCTGCCTGGTCTCCACCTCTACTTGTTTGTCTTTTATTAACTACTGAGTCTATTAGATTTCCAGGACTGTAACTTTCTTTTTATTTGACGCTTGTACAGCAACTTGCACAAAGACTTTGTCCCAAGATTGGGATTCTGAGTTAGTGCAGGTAATTTCTCTTGTTTGTTTTACCTGCAAAACAAAGGATAAAAAAGGATTTGCCTTGAGGCATTTATTGATATTGAAGTTTTCTTACGATACAGTTTTTCACTGTTTCTCCACAGCAGACATGTATTGGTAAACTCCAAATGTTCCAGATAAATGAATTATCATTGCAGTAGAGTTGTGGCTTCCAGTTCTGCTCTTGCCATCAGATAGAGGAGCCGTCTCTATTTCCTGATGTGTTGATTTTGTTGTTGGGTATCCTTGTTTCAGGATGAAAAAAAAGTTAATTTTCTTCCTCATAACTATTGTGGTTTGGATGTAGTACGAGAATAATGTTGCTAGCACATATTGTTTTAGTGGATGTTAAGTAAATGCTTATATGCAGTCAAGGACTTTTCAGCTTCTCATACAGACCTACCAACAAGAAGGCGGGGGGCACCCAAGAAGTTGGGAGGGGACACAGCTGGGACAGCTGACCCTGACTGACGAAAGGGATATTCCATACATCATGATGTCAGGCTCAGTGTATAAAGCTGGGGGAAGAAGAAGGAAGGGCGGGGGAACATTTAAAGTTATGGCATTTGTCTTGCCAGGAGGATGATGGAGCCCTGCTTTCCTGGAGATGGTTGAACACCTGGGAAGTAGTGAATGAATTCCTTGGTTTGCTTTGCTTGTGTGCATGGCTTTTGCTTTACCTGTTAAACTGTCTTTATCTCAACCCATGAGTTTTCTCACTTTTATTCTTCTGATTGTCTCCCCTACCCCACCAAGGTGGAATAAGTGAGCATCTGCGTGGTGCTTAGTTGCCAGCTGTGGTTAAACCACGACGCTAGGAAATAGCCTTTTTCCCCCTTCAGCAAGTGTCAGTGAAATAATTCTCTAATTTCATCAGTTTCATAGAATCATAGAAACATAGAATGGTCCAGGTTGGAAGGGACCTTAAAGATCAACTAGTTCCAACCCCCCTGTCATGGGCAGGGACACCTCCCACCAGACCAGGCTGCTCAAAGCCCCATCCAGCCTGGCCTTGAACACCTCCAGGGATGGGGCAGCCACAGCTTCTCTGGGCAACCTGGGCAGGGTTTCACCACCCTCACAGTAAAGAATTTCTTCCTGATATCTAATCTAAATCTCTCCTCGTTCAGTTTAAAACCATTACCCCTCGTCCTATTGCTCCACTCCCGATCAAGAGTCCCTCCCCATCTCTCCTGTAGCCCCTTTAGGTACTGGAAGGCTGCTAAAAGGTCTACCCGGAGCCTTCTCTTCTCCAGGCTGAACAACCCCAACTCTCTCAGCCTGTCTTCATAGGAGAGGTGCTCCAGCCCTCTGATCATCTTTGTGGCCTCCTCCGGACCTATTCCACCAGGTCCATGTCTTTCCTGTGCTGAGGACTCCAAATCTGGATGTGGTACTCCACGTGGGGTCTCACCAGAGCAGAGCAGAGGGGCAGAATCCCCTCCATCACCTTATTGGCCACTCTGCTTTTAATGCAGCTGAGGATGTGGTTGGCTTTCTGGGCTGTGAGCGCACATTGCCATCTCAATGTGAGTTTCTCACCCACTGGAAGCCCAGTTTAGGTTTTTATTGAAAAAAAAAATAATTGGGGTTTGTGGCATCGAATAATAAATTGGGGTAAAGTGCTAAATATTTTTTTCAAAGCATTTTTTTTTGTACATTTAGACATGGGATTTTCTTCCCCATGCATCTCCCATGACATACCACCAAAATAGTGCCCTTTTATCAGCCCTCCACTCTCTTTCATGAGAAGAGGGTCTCTCCAAACAGCTGCAGCTCGGTGGAGAGCTCCCCCACTCCCCTTCCACCGCAATCAGACTGGTTCTTCTGCGAGGCATCAGCCTTGCTCAACTTTCTACCCAAACACCATTTTTCATGAGTATTTTCAGCCAGGCTTCTCTCTTTTAAAAGTCTTCTGCTGAGCTGTCCAACTGTCCAATGTGGATTTCTGAGGCTGTCTAAAATTCTGTCTTGGGATATCCCTGCCTTCAAACTGTAAGTCTGGAGAAGGAGAGAGCAGGAGAGAAGGATTTGGCCCCAGAGACTTAGGCAGATCTTCAATCAATCTCCTTTTTCTTTCCTTTCATTTTACTGCTTTTGCTGTTGAGTAAATTGAGCAGAAGATCGTCTGAGCAGGCAAGCACACTCTGCTCATTACAGAAAGATTCAAATTCCCACAACCAACCTTCTAGCGTAGGGGTCCAGACCCCACGCAAATGGGTCTTGGGCAATGAAATCATTAGATTTTTTAAAGAATTTTTAAGAGTAGGGATATTCAATTGCTTCTTTCTACTTCTTGTTTTTCTTGGCTTTTTTTCTTAAAGCAAGTGGAAGATTCTTAAGGATGAAAGCTTTGCGCGGTTGTGAAATTCCAGGCAGTTCTGCGAGAAACACGATAAGATCACAAAACGGGTTATTCGGAGGATGAGGCTTCTATTTTGTTTTACTTTTGAGATACAGAGCTTCAGAGCAGACTGTTTGGCTCTATTTCCTTTCCTTTACCGGAGGTTTCTTGTAGGTGAGGTGATTGCTTAGCTCTTTGATTAGGCTTAAGGTATCAGTCTGCTTCTGATTGATCTTCAAGGAAAAAACCACGCAGCTTTCCAGCCCTTTGCATCAGAGTTAAATTCAGAGTCAGCAGTAAAAGAGAGATGTTGAGAAAGCTGGGAAAAGATGCTGCACACCTAATTACAACATTAACCAGTGAAATATTAGCAAATTTATTGGGCTTTTTCTATTTAAAAAAAAATTAAAGGAAGTTCTTTATGCTCTGTAATCCTGCTTAAATATTCATCATGTTGTTAATGAACCACATTCATTTTTAAAATGTTCAACCTGAGATGCCGTCTAACATGATTTGATAATAATATAATTTCTGTATAGCCATAAAAGGGACAAGAACAGTAAAAATAATTGTATCTCTAAACATCCTACCCAGTTTTCTCCTGACTAATGAGCAGCTGTTTTTCATTAGCAGCATCGTTTTATCTCTAGCCTATCAACCTGCACAGCTGGGCATATTAGAAATAGCTCAGTGCACTGTGGAACGTATGTTTCCTAAACTGCAGAAACAAATGAGAATGAGGTATTGGAGGTTTTTTTTTTTTTAAAAAAAAAAAAAAAAAAAAAAAATTGGTTCAGGGCTGATTTCACTTACGCTCTGTATTATTCACCATGGTGTAATATCTGGAGGCTTGATGTGGGAATGGGGTATTACTGCTCTGTCTGCTGTAGAAATACAGAAAAGATAGTTCCTACCTTGCAGAGTTTGCGCTACAAAGAACAGAAACCGAGTCACAGGGAGCTGAAAGCCTTTGCTCAAGGTTATGCAGTGAGTAAGGAGCAACAGCTAAAGCAGAAATTGTTGCATCTACCTCCCCCCGGGGCCTCCAACCTCTCTGATCACTCTGTATTACCCAGCAATTCAGGTGAAAGAAGACTAATGGGTGAGTTTGGATTTTGAATGATGTAAAATGAAATACCTTGCAACTTTCCAGGGAGTTACAAGTGAAGTCCAATAGGCAGCAACACAAGGTAACATTTTTGATGATTCTCATAGTCTAATCTGGCTCCTGTCTCGCGAAACATAGAAACAAAGCCTAAGGCCAACTTCAGATGACAAGAGGTAATTCTGAAAAAAAAGAAGTTAGGAGACCCAACATCACACTTATTTATTTTATTTCTTTGTTACTTATTTCTCTTTTGCCTGGCTCAGGAACGGTGATAGTGCAGGCTATTCCAAAGAAGACCACGACGGACAGTGCCCATTGACAGACTGATCTGAAAAACAGGAACAGGCTGTCCTGCTGAAAGGTCTCCTTGTCTTGCTGGCTTCCTTCAGTCCAAATCAGCTCAAAAAACTCCTTCCTTTTTCTTTTTTTTCCCCCCACAATTGTCCACAAAAGGAAAATACCAGGTGAAATAGGCTCTGGAAAATGTGAAATAATAATAATAATAATAATAATAATAATAATAATAATAATAATAATAAAAATAATAATACACCTCTACAAACAAACCCTGTCTGGTGTTTCTGCAGTGGATATTACAATGGCAGGAAAGGAACTGGCAAGAACGTAGGTTTTCATGGAGCACTTGCCTTCAGTTTTGCAGATTCAGGAGTGGATTGCATTGTATGTACTTTATTAGCAAATATCATAGAAAACCTGTTTGTTGGTTAAACCGTTATGAAATCCTATTATTTAGATGGTCTGAGTAGTTTGCTGTAGTTGATTTTGGTAGTAGCAAAGTGCAGAGTTAAGCTGTAATAACACTAAAGCCATGGTAATATGATGCTAAGTGCTGATGTAGGTTTGATTTCTGTAACCAATTGCAACTATACTTGGGTGTATGAACCAGTGGCTAAGTGATGCTTCGGAAATGAATACATTAAATAAATCAAATAAGGTAGAAAAAGAATAGTCTCTGATGTTTTCTTCAGATGTTGTCTCTGGATATCCTGATATCCTGCTTTTACCAGGCCGTTAGGAGAGACAAATTGTAAAACTGTTTTAAATTGTAACTATAAAATACACTTGTTTTGTTTTGTTTTGCTTTGTTTTTTGAAGTATAAATGGATGGTTTTCTGTAATGAGTGCAGTGTGACTGGCAACAGTATCTGTTGTGACGGTAACTTGCTTTTGCTGGGGTCTTAATGTCAGCTGAATCTGACATGACCCCCCGCAAATTGTCCATTATGATAAAGAAAAAAAATCTTTAGTTCCCTTAAAATGTAACAACTTTACCTCAGCTTTAGTGTAGGACAGTAGCACAAGGAACACTCCTAGCTGTCTCTTCACTCACATGTGCCTCAGTTTCCCTGTTTGTAAATTAGCAAACATATCTTCATTTGATATAGAGAGCTGTTGTGAGTTATTAGTGTTTGGAAAAGATCTGCACTCTCAACTCTTTTGGAAAAGAAAATTGTTGCCACCAAAGGAAAAGAAACAATAAAACATCAAGCTCTTCAGTATGGTGGATTAAGTCCATAGCTACTCTCAAATGTGCCCTACTTGGGCATCTGGCTTCATATTTGGAAATTCATAAAGCACGGGCTCAAAAAGACAAAGCCTGCTGTATGGAAGGCTCTTGTCTTCGTTAAATTGCATGACCTCTCTGGAAATGCTGATTCAGGTGGGCTCCCACCTCGGTCCAAGGTACCCTTCCACTCCTGGGACTTCCAAACCGTACATGCAGGAGCAGAAAGACCTCCCACCAGTAATGGTGGAGCACCTGTTGAAATGTTCACACTAAGATTTAAAGAAATGTTGCACGATTCTCCTTGCAACATGCAGATAATCCATATTAAGTGCCTCCAAGCAGCTTCATTATACCATGTCCTCCAAAGGAAGAATTTTCTCTGTCCTGGGAACTAAACTGAGATCTAACTGATCCTTGCAGAGGCAGTGGTTTAATATCAGTTTGTGACACATGAAATGAAATAGTGGGATAGTCAAATAAAGCCACCTCCTGTCAACATGGACGTGATTCTGCTATAGATTGCAGCACTGGAGGGAATCACTGGGGCTCAAAAATTCAGGTTACGGAATCAATCCTTTGCTTATAAGGAACATCTGGATGTCCCTAGACATGTTGATAATAGGATTGTAGCCAATGTTAAATGTGGTCAGCAGTGGTCTGGTCCAGACAAGTCCTGAAAATCTCCAAGGGTGCAGATTCCGCTGTCCCTCTGTCAACCTGTTTCAGCATTCCCGTTCCTCCTAGTGAAGAAGTTTTGCTTTCCTTATATCCAGTGCCAACCTTCCAGGTGCAGAAAGCCTCCCGACGTGCCCCAGTATGCGTTTTCAGGTGCTCCCAATGAGAGCACACTGCTGGCTCACAGCCAGCCTGACGAGCGCTGTAACCACCAGGCATTTCTCTGCAGGGCTGCTACTCCAGCAGCTGATTCCCAGCCTGTTCTGCTGCATGGGTGTACTGGTTTTGACTGGAATAGAGTTAGTTTTCTTTATAGTAGCTTGTATGGGATTATGTTTTGGAATTGTGATGAAAACAGTGTTGATGATAACACAGGGATGTTTTAGTCATAGATGAGCCGTGCTTACGCAGCATCAAGACCTTTTCTGCTCCTTCTGCTGCCCTGCCAGTGGGTAGGCTGGAGCTGCAGAAGAAGAGCACACAGCTGGGACAGCTGACCCCAACTGACCAAAGGGATATTCCATACCATATGGCATTGTGCTCAGCAATAAAGCTAGGGGAAAGAAGGCGGGGGGGGGGATGTTCAGCTTTATGGTGTTTGTCTTCCCAAGTCACCATGAATGAAGTCTCCTGCTTTCCAGGAGATGGCTGAACATCTGCTTGCTGACGGGAAGTACTGAATGAATTCCTTATTTCGCTTTGCTTGCACGCACAGTTTTTGCTTTAGCTATTAAACTGTCTCTGCCTCAACCCACGAGTTTTCACACCCTTTCGATTCTCTTTCCCATCCCGCTGGAGGGGAGTGAGTGAGCGGCTGTGTGGGGCTCAGGTGCCTGCTGTGGTTAAACCACACGGTGGTTGTCGCACTCAGGTGTAGAGCTGTGTATTTCTCCTTTCTGAACCTCAAGAAGTTTCTGTTGGCCCAATTCTCAACATTTTCAGTGCCTGAAACCCTACTGGTGAGTCAGTCCTTCCCCCTGATTTAATATCATCTATAAATTTGTTGAGGGTGCATCTGGTGCTTTCACCTTGATTGGTGATAAAGATACTGAACAATAGTTCCTCTTGAATATGATGATTGTTACTAGATAAGACCTTGCATGGAGTCAGATGGAGGTAGGGAGGATGCCTTCCCTGGCCCTCCTGCAGAATCATGTACCTTTACTTTTAATTACAGTGACAAAGCAAGATATTATTCCACAGTATTTTGTTCCAGAACAAATATGCTAGTCAACCTCCCTATTAAAACAAACAAACAAAAAAAGATCTCTACTTCTCACTAACCCTACTTGCTGGCTGCTTGTTTATAACAGCTCAGTGTGTGAAGGTAAGGTCTCATTATTTACTTAATCATTACTTGGTATTCCTATCTTTAAAGACAAATACATTTAAAGAAGACCTTGAAATAGGTCTTGTGCTTTCACTCAAAAGTATAATGTACTTGTCTCCCTGTATACTTCTTGCTCTAGGAAAGCAATCAAAATCTTATTATACTGAGTTAACTACCAGCTGCCAGCTTTGTTGACCTTGTTTGTTTGGAAATTAAAAGGCACGCCATGGCAGAGCTGAACTGAATAACCTGGTAGCACAGAGAGACAGACTGAATAGAGGTGCTCTGCTTATTTACAGAGTATCAGGCAGATTACGCCCCACTAAGGCACCGACTCTGGATGGGAGTAGCGTTTGGAATCATGAGAGAAATGCAGAAATTTTATATTTGCATGTGCTTTGATAGAACAACACAGTTTTGTTCGGTTTTTCTTTTTTTTTTTTTTTTTTCCCAAAGGACCTGTGAAGCTGGGTTTATGCTGAGCACCCACAAGCATATTTATAGATCTATATATACATTCTGCTGCTAGATGGCAATAGTTAAAGTAACTACCACACTTTTATTATCAGGAGTGCCACAGAGTATTGCACACACCTCTGTTAAACACCGGCACCCAGAAAGATGCAACATTGTGTTTTGAGAATGGGCAACTGATGATGTACAAAGAAGAAAAGATTTAAGGAGGTAATTTATCATAGGAAAGCAGAATAGTAAAGAGATCAAATAAATTAACCATGAAATAAGAAATTGTCTTCTGCTTTGTGTGGGAAAGAAAAAGGAGGAAGTTACATTGATTTACAACAGAGAATCCACAGCTCCTCTCAAATCCAAATGTTGTGGTGGACCAGGTATTACTTTTAGGTAGAAATGTAGCCATTCTGCCCAGTATTAGTTAACCCTTTGTTCACCTGTTCCCTTTGGGTATGGCACAAGGACCTGTATGAGACAGTCATCGTCTCTTAGGGCTTGTGCTGACTGCAGATACTGCTGCACTCACAGTTTCAGCACTCGCTCCCCCTGGTAAAACAAGGTCTTGATTCTTCTCTCATTGTTCAAGGGTTACTTTCATGGAATTGGTAGGTGAGAAAGAGCATGAATGGTCTTCTTTTTGGTGTACTCCATCACTACTCTCCTGGAGTACTGCCCAGAGACCTTCCTGGTCCATCCCTGTACCAGGAGCTGTCTGCAATCCCTACAGGGGATTAATTTGACTGAAGTGGCACAGGTTAAAGCAGTGAGGTAAAGCAAATCACATAATTTCACTCTTTCTCCTCCCTTTTTTGAATCACCCATTTCATCTACTGTAGAGCAATAGGAGTCCTTTATGGAGCAGATCTATACAGCCCATAATTCCACCCTGCACTGCTGCAAATTACTTTCTGCCCATAGGCCCTTTCGTCTCTCCCGTCATATTCATCCTATTAAATGTGGAATTCAACACGTGAGCTGGAATCTGCTTCCCTTTTCGGTCAGAGAGGTCTAATTGTTACAGCTAAGGTGCATCCTGTTTTAAAGTTGATGAATTGCACCCTGAAAGGGTATGTGTTTCTCCCCATCGCTTTTTCAAATGAACCTGGGATGAGTAGGTCGAGTGTAAATATCTGTATTATATACACATGAGGTTACTCTACAGTTTAACTTGTAATGTCAGCTTTTTGCATCCAAGGTATCCTCTCCTTATATCCGCTTCTCTCCAGACTACTTGGGTCAGCGGCAGCTGGGGGCATTTGCCACCTCTGAAGAGTTACCGGTTGGCAAGGTGAGGAGGTTAGCGAATGTATTCCCAGATGACAGGCACCATTTGGGAAAGTAAAACTGTCGTGGGGAGGAGAGGAAGAGGGCTCATACCTAAAAATAGAGGGAGGGAAATGAAGCAATGCATCACAGTATAAAATCTTTCTGGAATAGCAGTTTCTCCTAAAAATCTTTGAATGATATTTTCCAACTGAGCCTCAGAATACTGGCTAAATCGTCTTTATAACTCCCACGCCCATTTTTTTTTTCTTTTAGATGAGTAAAAACTTCAATACAGGAAAAACTCAATGGTTAAAAATTACAAATGTACCGAATATGCAGTACTTTGATGCAAACATTTTTGCAGTAAAAGGACAGGTGCTTTATTAAACAATGTTTTAATCTGTTCCCCATGGAAAAAAAAAAAATCTCTCTAGAAATACAGCAAATCTTTCATTTTATAGAAAGTTGTGAATTCTAGTGATTTACATGGTTGCAACAACTGCATTCAAATGTTAATACAGCTTGGGCTAAAGCTGTGGAATTGCCTCCTGCTTTCCAAGTTTATATGGGGATCAATTTTCTTCTGACCTTTCAGAGTTCCTTACAATAGCTGAGTACCAGACTCCAAACCTCATCACTGGTACGGCTTGTCCAGTGGTATGTAATTGGAGGTGACGTCTGCTCAGTCTTGGCTGGAAACATTGATCATATACATATATGAGGGCTGTAATTACCAGTTAATCTACTCATTATTGGAGATAATTCTGTCCTTTATGCTTTCACCATGTATGTATTTGTAGCTATATCAGATGAAGGGTTGCCTTAAGCAGCAATATGAGTGCTCCATAAAAGATCTTTCTAAATGGATTATATTAAAAAGCAGACTTATTTATGATCACTTTTTATGCCATGTTGTCTGCATGGCTTGCCTAGCTTCCCAGAAATTCAGTTTTCTTGAGGGAAAGATTATATTTTAAAAATATTTTAAAAAGATATTCAGAATTGTAACAGATTTTCCTTTAGTAGTTTTAGGGCAAGTTCTTCCGGAGGGTGTGTAATGAAATCCATTCATTAACAGACTGTTCGATGTTACACAAGTCCATCAATGGGGCAGTGTGTGCATATACGCTGAGAGTCTGAGGACTGAGTCCACTCCAAATGTTAGTCTCTGATGTTAGAAGAAAATTGTCGAAAAACGATCAGAGAATAACTGTGCAGTTTTCAGGGACCCTGACATGGGAAGTCCTAAGTAAGAACTGCCACTTGCCGTAACACAACTGCTAGCATTTTCCATCGGCTTTTACTCGTGCATGAGGTGTTGTTCACTAAGGAAGTGTGCGAGAATAACTGGGAGGTGGTAGAATGGGATAGAAATAGAGCAAGGGCTCAAACTCACAATCAGCATTTTTAATGGTGTGTTCACTTCTCACACCTCTGCTAATCTCAGTAACCGGCTGTGTGGGCTGTCACACTGCCAGGCAAAGGCAGGAAGATCCATCTTAGCTTTAACCTCTTCCACCATGGGCTAAACGAGGTCACATTGCCTCACAGTTACCTTTGGAGTGTACCTGTTAAACGATGACAGTCTGGTGGTGGATTTAACTGCCCTATTTTCTTTTTTCTGTTTTCCTTTCTCTGCCTTATGAGGGAATCAAAGCTGAGACTGGCTAAGGAGGGGGAAGCAGGCAGAGCAAGGCTAAGTGTCATGATGTAACCTCTCAAAAGGCTTGGAAATCCATAAGTAGCAGCATTTTTCAATGACCTCTTATTTGCTCTCTTTGGCTTTTGGTCCCTAATCACTTGTCAGTAAAAATGATCAAAATTCAGCGGGCACCATGGATCTGATGGCAGCATCAACTGTGAGGCTGGAACTGATTGTGAGATCACTGTGAAAGCCTGGATGGAGACCAACCTGCCACCGTCATGAAGGTTCTGACCTGCAGACTGTGGAAATTGTTTGGAGGGAGATCACGTTTTTTGAAGAGTTGTTCAGAGAGGTCACCATTGAAACCTCTCTTTGTCAGTCCTGTTTTGCACTTGGCTGTACGATTCCCCACCGCAGCAGACCAGAACATAAAATAAGTGATATCCAACCAATGACATTCCAAGTGAGACCACAGAAGCCAAAATCAGCCAGCCAACAAATAAAGAGGTTCAAACATCTCCCCACACATACAAATACAGGGGAGAAATATACGCCAAGTAAGAAAAAAAAATATTTTTTTTGGTTGAATCAACCTGGAGAAGAGAAGGCTTCGGGGAGGCCTTACAGCCCCTTCCATTACCTGAAGGGGGCCTACAGGAAAGATGGGGAGGGACTCTTTGTCAGGGAGTGGAGCGATAGGATGAGGTGTAATGGTTTTAAACTGAAAGAAGGGAGACTTACATTAGATATTCGGAACAAATTTTTCACTGTTGGAGTGGTGAGACCCTGGCCCAGGTTACCCAGAGAAGTTGTGGCTGCCCCATCCCTGGAGGTGTTCAAGGCCAGGTTGGATGGGGCTTTGAGCAACCTGGTCTGGTGGGAGGTGTCTCTGCCCATGGCAGGGGGTCAGAACTAGATGATCTCTAAGGTCCCTTCCAACCTGAACCATTCTATCAATCTTTGTTTCTATGATGCTATTGTTCTGTGAATCTGAATGTAATTTGCCATTAAAATGTAACTAAATATGATGACTTTGAGGGTTTTTCTTTTCATAAAAAAACAAAAAGCAAAAAACAAAACAGCTGGAGGTTTTTTTTTCATTTGTTTTAGGGTTTGCATTTTGTTTGTTTGTTTGTTTCGAGTTTTTTTGGGGTATTTTTTTGATTGGAAGTACCTGACAAGCACTGGTCTCGCTAAGCTTCTGAACTCAGTCGCTCGGAGGGAGATCCAGGCTTTTGAAAAAAGCAATTCTTATCTCCATTTCACAAAGTGATGCGCAGGTTCCACAGTCACACAGATTGCGTGGGAAGGTGAAGCACTTACTGAACCAGTGGAGGAACTGCTCTTCCTGGTGCAGATGTGCACATATTGTCTGCTTTATTCTTAGATATGCTCCTAAAGGCTTGTACATGCTCTTTAACTAAAAGCTCAGATGGGTGGAACTTGTCTGCTTTTAGCAGTATTGTAGCACGCTTAAAAAAAAATAATTCAGCTTTACTGTTGCAACTGAAGTGACAGATGGTAAAAGAGCAGGAGGGTTAGCAGGAAGAATATTGTAGGAGTCTATGCAGATATAAATACTTAGCTAATAAACAATATGGAGGTAATAATGCTTGTGAATATAAAAAAAAATCTAGAAGCAAGCTTGTTAATATCTCTCTTTTTTTGTTTTAATAATGATGCCTAAATCTAGCAGAGCACTTTTTGTAAGTATATTTGATGGAGGAATCACTGTGTGTTGCCATGGTGTAAGGTTTTCTTTTTCAGGGCAGAACTATACATTTAAAAAAGAAACCTTTACCTTGTTGCTATGCAAACACTACATTGTGTTATTGTATCCCCGGAAAGTAGAACAACAGTATTGCAAGAAAATCAACATCCTGATAAGATAAATGCTCCCTCTCTTTGGCCTTTCACTCAAATGCAATGCTGCAGTAATACCTAAATCTGATGAATCCTCCGGAGGATCCCCAGTTCAGCTGAAAGATAAAATGAATGATACCAGCTTATACAGCTTTTCCACTAGCTTATGTACACGAGATTTATAATACTATACGTGTGACTCACGCTTGGGAGGTCGGTGGCCTGTTAAAGTTCCTGGGATGGAAGATCCTATCCTATGAGGACAGACTGAGAGAGTCGGGGTTGTTCAGTCTGGAGAAAAGAAGGTTCCGAGGAGACCTTATAGTGGCCTACCAGTATCTTAAGGGGGCCTACAAGAAAGCTGGTGAGGGACTTTTTAGGATGTCAGGTAATGGTAGGACTAGAGGGAGTGGATTAAAACTAGAGATGGGTCGATTCAGACTGGACGTTAGGAAGAAGTTCTTCACCATGAGGGTGGTGAGACACTGGCCCAGGTTGCCCAGAGAGGTGGTGGAAGACCCATCCCTGGAAGTTTTTAAGGCCAGGCTGAAGGGGACTCTGAGCAACCTGATCTATTGGGAGATGTCCCTGCCCAGGGCAGGGGGGTTGGAACTAGATGATCTTTAAGATCCCTTCCAGCTCTAACAATTCTATGATTCTAAGATCACCGACTGAATTGAGACTGTTTAAGCAAATTAAGTTGAACCCGATCCTCATTTAGACTCTGTTGAATTATTGTATCTTTAAGCCTGCTCAGATGAGAAAAACATTTAGCCTGCGGATTGGTTCAAATTCTTAATTATCAGAAATGTAGAAGAGCAATTGATGTACAGTATCCATTCTGAGAAATGGATTTAGCACAGATACAGAAAAACAGTTTCAAACACAATCATAGGATGGTGCTTCCGGCAACATTTTAAAGTGGAAATTCAATGGAAACTGGAGCACTTCCTCCTTTTCCCCTTTATGAAGTAAAGGGCTGTGTCATACCACATTTGTGACACTACAGAATTATACTCTGTCATAATGTGTGTGCCAGGGCAGCATGTCAAAAAATGTGTCACCAATTAGTCCAGACACTAATTACATTTTTCCTCTTGCTTTGCACAGGGACAATAACTAAGCCATGAAAAGAAACATCCCACCCTGTTTTAGGAGTTAGTGAAAGCAATGGATTAATTGGTTCCATAGCCTATCTCCTTCGATTTACTTCATTAACCAATGAACTAATTAGATTCCTTCCTTCTAAAAACTCTTTCTGAGAGTCTTATTGTGGCAGTTACAAAGTCTATCATGAATTTTTCAGCGCCAGTTTAACCCATTTAATAATGGATTAACATTGAAATGGTTGAAAAGAATAATCAGTGCTTAAATAGTAAATATTGAGAAAAAACTCATCAGCCCCAAAACTTTGAAGTTTATGTTTCATCCAAGTCTTTTTTTTTTTTTTTTTTTTTTTTTCCCCCCCCTGCAGGGCAAATGTTTTCACTGTGGGGTGTTTATTTCTTTTTCATATTCCTCTGAAGTGTCTTTTCAGACACATCATCAGAGTAATTGGGCTTATCTGAGTTTAAGCGGCAGCTGTTTTCCTGGAAAAAAAAAAAAAAAAAAGATTGCAAAAGTTAGAAATTTAACTTCATCTTCTAAACCTCTATGTGTTTAGATCAACTCTCTTTTCAGACAGGCTACATCTTACCAGTCCTGAAATGACCTACTAATGAACGTGCTGCTTCCAGGGATGGCATCCCAAGGGCCATCCTTTCTAGCAAGTTAATGCTAAGAAATTGTTCTTGGAAGTCATTGCTTTTGGGATCTTAACAATTTTGAAGGCAAGACGAGCACCAATTTCTCTCAGATGAAAGCTAGGGCAACACGCAGCCCTGGTATGTCTGGATAGGCTTGCTCAGCCTTGAAGCCAAAACACACAGTCTGGGAGCTTCGTGCTTACAGGAATTCAGAAGAGAGACCTCGAAGTGTGACTAGCCCCCTCACATCTGTGTTGAAAACCAAGGCACTGTGAATTCACAGTAGGATATACAGCGACATTTAACCCAAGATGCCAGTCCTTACCATCTTGCTTTTCTCCATTATGATATTTAGAGTGATGATGTCACCAATATCCCATCTATATGACTGGCAAACGTTTCCAAAGACACCTCCTTCTAATCCAATCCCCACATGATCATTAGGCAAAGAGGCATTCAGTCATGTTGCTGCCTGTTCAGTGAGACAGCTATAAAATGATACAGCAAGTAAGATGATAGAATATGTAACAATCCAAATAAAAACGTAGGGCAATGTCTCTTACTGGAGCTGGTGAACACGTAGGAAGGTCTAACAGCACCCAGCCCCCTCTCTCTCAACTCTATTCATCCAGGTAGTATCTGTTTCATTGGTGAATATGCAACATATACTGTCTGCAGATAATGAACATCACAACATGACTGTCTTGGTGTACGTTATGTATTGCAGTCCAAGGAAGAAAAATAACATTTGTATGCATTTTTACGGCCATCCCATATTAATCTCTCTGATACTTTCTGCATACCATTTCTGTAATTTACTACAAGAGCCATTCTATTGCTTTGCTTCTCATCCTACAAGCAGCCTGCCTTGAGCAAATTTCCTTTCACGAAGACTGCAAGACACATAAAGTCTTGGATACCTTCCCAAACAAATAATCTATTCAAAGAGACTGTGAAATACAATTTCTCTTTCTTTCTGTATTTTTAATAAACAATTATGTCTTTCATCTGAGCTGTCTATAAATCCAAGAGTGAGTGTCATGGTCTTGATTCCCAAAACTTACTGAAGATGAACAATTATCACTGCTTTCTACATTCATTTCTTCTCCAGGACAAGCTCTTTTTGGCTGCTGTTTCTCTTGTGACGTTGTCTCTATTTCTTCTATATCATTGATCTCATATTGACTTAATGAAATAGTAGGATGTCAATAAGAGAACAAAAACAAATTATCTGAACCCCAGTGTTACATCTAATTTAACGCTGTGCCGTTGAAAACAAACCTCTCTGAATGTGGCTCAGCAACATTTCTATGTATAAAAGAAACATGCCAATACATAGGAAATCTCTAGGCATGGTGCACATACAGAATACGGGGTCAGCAATTTCCTTCTCCTAAGTGCTTGAGTGACTGACTGCATGAAAAGTGTTTCCCATTGAATCCAAAACATTGATAGCAACTTCTAATGAGTGCCTGGCCTGTCTGAACCTCAATTCTGCCACTCTCTGAAAAGACTAGTAACATTTCCTTTCCTCATCAGAGTAAAATCTGAAGTTTTTGATACAACACTAGAGGATTTATTTATTCCTAAGACAAGCGGATAAACTTGGAATCTATGCTAAACCACTGAGGAATGGTCAGAAACTTGGCAGTGTGGCAAGAAAAAACATCACGGAAATCATACAGTAAGAACTTTGTTTCAAGGTGTTAATCGCAGTATTGCAATATCCAACTTGTAGTTAAGTAGGTGGTTACTATGAAGCATCCAGTGGAGTGTTTCGGCTGTCTTAGCCAAAGGTTTTGAATCACAGAATGATAGAATCATAGAATACCAGGTTGGAAGAACCTTAAGGATTATCTGGTCCAACCTTTCTTGGCAAATGGTGCCAAGAATGGTGCCAATGGTGAAAATTGGTGCCCTGAGTTCTTTTTAAAAACAATAGATACATAAATGTAATTGTGATACAGTCAGATAAATCACAATAAGAAAATTACCTTTGAATTTCTCTTAGGGTTTCCCTAAAGGCCAATTTGGTCGTATTTTACTATACAGATTTCTTTTGTGGAACATCAGCACTTCTAATGATTGTAGCTCAGCAAAAGTCAAGGGGAGGTTACACGGCATTTTCTCTAAGATTGTTAGAAGCGTCATCCAGAAACTACAGGTTGCAAACTGCTCTCAGCTACGCTGTGCCCGAGAGGAAAAGCTTGCTGTTTCCTGAAGAAAAAAGCACTCTTGTTACTATGCGCGATGTGTCATAAATGATGCACTGTCCATGCAAACCCAGCAATGATCCAAGACTGCTAATGAATGCCACGATAGTAAAATGATCCGGCTGTGTCTCAGCATGCTCATACTGATGTCAGTGAATTCCCTACCATTTAAATTGATTCCACTAGTGATGCTTCATTATTATTACTTTTTTTAATCACTCCGCTTACAAAATTGAAGCCTGTTTAGCAGAGTAAACCAAAAATCTTACACAGCAATTAACAGACTTACCTTTTCTGTGGGAAGACTGGGGCAAGAAGCTTCTGACATTCTTGCATTGTGTATTTCAGCACTGTGGGTACCAAATATCCATCAATGGTAATCAACGTGTTGCAAGGAGCTCCTCACTCACTAATGGATAGCATGAATTTTAACAATACTTGAATCTGATAGCTAAAAGCTAAGGTCTCATTACTGCAGTCGTATTTTTAAAAGTGCTCAAAACCTGAGGAATGAGGTTCATCCCTTGCCCCTAAGCAAAAGGACTCTGGATTTTCTAGAGCCTTGGTTTGCTCTCTATTATGCTAAGGAGAATTTTTCTCCCTGGAATTTGGAAGGATACTATTGCTGGATAAAAATGCATTTATGCTTTGAGGAACAGATTTTAGGACCGTGGCTCTATTTAGATAACGCTGTGACCATGAGAATGGTAGTACAGGCTCAATGACCCTTAGTGCTGCAGGAGAATCATAATATCACAGTACCAGTATCAGAGATAAAGAGAACTTCCTATAGTCTGTACTGCCAAATATAGCAAACTGTAATAGAATCATAGAATCGCAGAATGGTTCGGGTTGGAAGAGACCTTAAATATTACCTAGTTCCCACCCCCATGCCATGGGCAGGGACACCTCCCACCAGACCAGGTTGCTCAAAGCCCCATCCAGCCTGGCCTTGAACACCTCCAGGGATGGGGCAGCCACAGCTTCTCTAGGCAACCTGTTCCAGTGCCTCACCACCCTCACAGGAAAGAATTTCTTCCTAATATCTAATATAAATCTACCCTGCTTCAGTTTGAAACCATAATGCCCGACCGCTTAGTCATACAACACCTTCCTTATGCTAGCTGTTAAGAGATCACATCAATGCTGCTTTTAGTGTTGTCACATGTGTAACCGTCTGGCATCAGGACAAGTGCCAAGACATGACTTGCATATTTGCTGGATTGGGGGACAGACATGTTTGACTGTGAGTTGTGCCAAATTTTTGTGATGTGTACGCGTATTGCTTCTCCCTACAGCTTAGAGCACACAAGTTTTCACAGAGCTTGTTAACTCTGTCCTCCTTCCCTGCATTCTGCCCCTGCTCTGAGATGTAAAAAGTCTTCATGTTTGGCAGGTCAGTAAAAAGCAGAGCATCAACCTCTTTATTTTATAGCTAGCTTCATTAGCAAGAAACAGCAAGGACTGAAATACAGGGCTGTAAAAACCCAGCTCAGGTTTGTAATGCAATGTAATTCAAGTAATTAGTCCACTTAAACTTTTTAATGTGGTCTCTTGGTTTCCAAAGTGCTAAAATTCTATTTAATGGCTGTTCCACAGTTTTTCATTGGGTTGGCATCCTGACTTTTGCCATGAAAGAACAGGCCATATCTTCATATCTGTGTTTGTTACGCCAGAATTTGAGCTGATATGTGTTGACATGACACCCATGGAGCCAGTTGAAATATGTCACTTTTCACCAGCTGAACCTTGTCACGCTTTTCATTAACAAGTCGAAAGGAACTCAGCTATACTACTAGTACACACTGTCTTCATTTTTTGTCTAACAGTAGAAAAAAAGTGGACTAAAGAAACAGGCTCATGACTTTACAGTGAATCACTTTGCACTTGTGTTGTGCAGTTCCTCTGGATGGGCTTAGCAGATCTAAAACTTTGATCATTAGATTCACTATGTTCCGGGATTTCTGAATTCATTCTAATCTAATCTGTCTTCCTGGCCATTCACTGTAATAGCTGACCTATGGTTTCTGGTCAACTGATAACCATAGGGAAATGGCTAAAAACTTCGATCCACACTGGAAAATGTGATGACAACGCAGGTATATGCTAGTTTCTGTTGTGGCCATGCATGCAAATGTTATTTAGGGACAATTTCAATAAACTACCAAAGCAATTAAAAACAAAATCAATCCACAATCTGAAATTTCAGATCATTTCACTCTGGTTGACTAAATTAAATATTCCCACAAAATTTCATATACATTCCCATTTAGGCAGATTAAGGATTTGAAGCCTTATTTTTCCTTAATGAGGCCTTATTTATGTATCAAGGCCTTTAGGATTTAAAGTCTCAGGCTCGAAATCTCATGAGAACATTTTCATGATTCATTTTTTTTATGGCCAGGAGCAACAATCATCTGACTTGAGCTCCAGTGTAAAGCAGATTTGAGAAATGTTCTCTTATATTTCTGGAACAGAAAAAAATATTTTCCCTTTAGAATATTTGACTCAATTAGACTGTGTATTCTAAGCATGCCGAGAATAACTTTAATATCCTTTTCTTTTCTCCTAATTTTTTTTGAGAGAGTTGATAATGAATTAAAGAATATGTCTGGACATAATATTGGTTCTTTGAAAAATTCTTTCCCTACATAATATTTCAAGAAATCTGAATTTCTTACACTGTTTACTCAGAACTGAACAGAAAGCAATTTCTATTTTGTGGGGGAAGGAAGAAACAACAAAGCAAAGGCATTTCAAAACATTTTCTTTTTAATCAGATTGAATCTCGTGGCAATTGTATGCAAAGCTTGATAAGAAGTGTTAATGTACCCTAGACAACTTTCAAAGACAGAATACTACATATCTCCTAATCAGATAACCATTTGATGTATCTGAAAAACACCTAAAAGTGTTTAAAGCATCTTTCATAGCCTTTGGAAAATTAAGTGTAACTTTTAGACAATAGCTTGTAAACAGTTTGCATGGGATTCATCTCACCTAACTTCATCTACCAGGAAGATAAGTTTTTAGGCTAAACTGAACTCTCTCTACAGAGAAGAACATTATTGTTGCTGTCACGATGGTTTGAAGATATAAGCAAGACAGAGTTTGTAAGGAGAGGTAATATTTTTATTATGGCATTTTATGCAGTTGGAAAAACTTGAACACATCTTTCAGTTGCTCACACTTCTCTTCAGATCTGAAACCAAAGATGGAGAAAGAAATGCACTTCTACTGGATGATTCATCGCTGCCTAAGATAGATAAGATGACTCACTCTCTGTAGGTGCCTATTCATCTCTATTGACCATAGAAGGATTCTGGTTGACAAGCTACCAGTAAACACCTAACTTTAAGATAGAAAAAAGTAGATAGATGACATGGACTCTACCTTGCAGTTATAAGGGTTTCTCATATGAACTTTCATGCTTTCAGTTTTTGCATCAATTCAGGTACAAGTTCTGAGTGTAATATTTACAATTCATTTCTTTAGGTACTGACAATCCATAAATTCCCCTCTGAACTTCAGTCAAAGATATCTTGGTGTTCAGAGTGACTGAATTATCTGTTCCCAGAGAGGAATAGCAGCCTTTTTGTTCCCTAAACAATTCAGAGCTCTCCCGGGAAACCGATTTAGGGAGCTTCAGAGATTATAACACCTCGTGTTAATATCTGGTTGATTTTAGTTGGTGGTAAGACGACAATGTAGCTACTGCTATAAAATGATATACTAAAAACATTCATCATATGCTGAATATGTTCTTTTGATCTCTCTCTGACGTTCTCAGTATATTATCCCATATTTTCCAGATGACATAAGGATACAAATACCTTTTCTTCTTCATCTCAAGCTGTACCAGTTGCAAAAGCCAGTACTCCTAAACCTTTTTGGCAGAGAAGGCCGAGTGTTCACACAGGGTGAATAAATACATCATTGTGGGTGAAATGCCACCCTAACTGAAGACTTCTCTTGCATGTGAAGTTGGAAATATGGTCACTCAAGACCAAGTGATAAGCGCAAAGGTGTTGTCAGGAATAATATCTGTTGTTCATTTAGCTGGGCTAGAGGCAGAGATTGATCCATTTTCTGCCTCTGTGGTGGCATTAGGCCTTCTACAAGGAAGAAAGGCAAGAGGAAGGGCAAGAGGATTCACTAGTAAGGTCAAGTAAGAACAATACAACTCTCAAAAGAGACCAGAAACATCAGACACTCAGGTTTCCCAGGAGCATCTTTAATAGCTGGCTCAGGAACAAACCAGGTGTGCTTTTTAGAGGCAGACCAGGCTGAACTGACTCAGCAGAGATTGGATACTGAAATCCAGCCCTTGAAGCATAGACATCTCTGTTTTGTTTCAGATGGGGTGTTTTTTTAATCCAATACTTATGACCAGTTTTTCCTCTGGTTGGTTCAGTCCTCGGTTTCTGACTGGGAACCAACAACATCATCTAAAGTTACAGCAGTTTCTCTCAGAAAGGGCTTGGCAACTGCCTTACTCTATTTCAGGTCACCTCTAGGTATCTTTGCCTAATCTGGACATGCATGATACAGACAAAGACAGAAGCCTAGGGAGAATGCATCGCTTTGTATGGGACTGAAGACAGGATTACATTTTGAATAGATGTTGCTGGAGGGGAGACAAACCAAGGCAGAGCAGTCAGTTTCTTTTTCTCCTCATCTCTCATGAAAGTCAAATGTCTCCACTCTTCCAAGCATGCTTACTGGTGTGCATTCACTCCAACTGATTAGGTTCATATACCCTAACTAATGTACCTGCTGAGAGAAGCCAAATGCTGTAGAGCATTATGTGGTTCACTGGCGAGCCAAGCCTGGCATGTGCTGCCTAGAGTGGGCCCATTTGTAATTTGCTTAATTTTGTGAATGTTGTGGATAACTGCCGGGTAGTTGCTAGGGGTGCACGTATATTAGAGGTTGGCAGGGATAAGGATGAGAAATCTGTAAACAATTAGATAGCTTTGGTCTTGACTCCTTAATAATTAGATAATTTGCTATTAGTGACGAGGTACCCTGACTGTTGTTTTCCTTTTTTTTTTTTTTTCTTTTTTTCACCCTTTCCAGCTAGCTATTGAGCTCTGAAACGGCTGTGTTTTGCTGCTTCTGCAAATTTCCCTGAAATTCAGAATGCGTGCTTTGCCAAGTGTTGCAGGGGCAAGTAAATCTATAGGGAAGGTATGCAAATTGTGAGATGCAGACCACAGCTGTGAGCAGAATGGCTTTGTGGTTAGAGGTCTGGCTGTGGACTCAGCAGGGTATTAATCCTAACCTTGCTTCCTACCTGCTTTGTGATTATTGGCATATGAATTAATCACTTCAGGCTTTCTTCTGTACCCAAAGCAGTAGATCCCAAAGCATATATTTTTCTAGGCTGTCTTTACTGTCTTCACCTTGTTTTCATCCTCTTTTCTTCAGTAGATGCTTGTCTTTTCCTCCTTCTAGTACCCAGAATATAAGCCCTGCCCTCCTACTACCACCCAAATCATAGTGTAATTTTTTCTACACTCCCTACAGGCACTCAACACATCCTTTTCTCCCACGCACACTATGAGCTCCCATGAAGGCCATGGGAGTTGCCATGGCCTTCTTGTGCCGACTCTCTTCGGACCCATTCTTTAAAATAGGGGCTAATTGTTTTGTCCCACTCATGACCTTCTTTTCCACAGGTTACAACCTTCTTAGGTTGGGAAAACTCTTTACTGTATATAATGACAAAGCTTTACACAGACACAATTCTTTTATGTAAGTGAAAATATCTTTTAAAACGTCTCATCTCAGGCTTCATTTAGATAAAATTAAAGGGTTTGGAAAGTTGATTCTGTGCTGAAGAAACTTACCCTTCTCCTAGTACATTCACTTAAGACTACCAAAAACCACTTTGTCTGTGAAGACTATGAGAATATAAGGTAAGTGATGCTAAAAAAAATGAATAAATGAAAAAAATACACAAAGAAAAAGCCTTCTGGGTTTCTTGCCCTCCAAATCCACTTTCAGATTTAAACAAATACATGAAAAATCAGTATGTGCAATTAAGTTACCAATGACCAGTCTTACATTCTCTCTGGCACCATTTTAGAGAGTCCCTACAACTGTCCATTTTAATTCATATCTGGGCAGAAAGTCCAGATGTAGTCATAAGGAACTACAGACTCCTGACTTACATATGTGCTTCTTACAGTTCATTAAAGCTGAGGGTAAAGCTCTACCTGAGGAGAAAGTCCGATTACTGGAATTCATTGATCTGTCCTTCATCCCTTCATCAACAAGACGAAGGCACAGCTCAAATGTGTTTTGGGCCCCAGTGAAATGCCAACCCCATTCATGTCTTTGATCCTGAACTTCAAAGTCCCCCAGAGAATTAGCCCTTGCCAGCTGAAGACTTGCTTCCCTGCCACCTGTATGTTTTCCAAAGACTTAAGAGACACGTCATTTCTGTGGTAGGGAGAGGATTGTGAACAGGGTTCTTGGGGGAATTTCTACCTCGCGAAATTTCTTGCAACGAAACCTTTTGCTAGCAGAAATCTCACCAGTCCTAATGGAAAGATCACTAACATAATACAAAATAATTACCCATGGAAGAAACATAAAGATCTTACAGGGTGAACATGATAGCAAAACAAATTGGATGTAGTAATGATGGTTGCCGGCAGATCAAGGGAGGTGACTCTGCCCCTCTACTCTGCTCTTGTGAGAAACCACCTGGAGTACTGTGTCCGGCTCTGGAGTCCTCAGCACAGGAAAGTCATGGACCTGTTGGAGCTGCGCCAGACGAGGCCATGAAGATGATCCAAGGGCTGGAGCATCTCTGCTATGAGGACAGGCTGAGAGAGTTGGGGTTGCTCAGCCTGGAGAAGAGAAGGCTCTGGGGAGACCTTATAGTGGCCTTTCAATCCTTAAAGGGGACTTATAAGAAAGATGGGAAGGGACTCTTTATCAGGGAGTGCAGTGACAGGATGAGGGAGAAGGGTTATAAACTGCAAGAGGAGAGATTTAGATTAGCTATAAGGAAGAAATTCTTCACTGTGAGGGTGGTGAGACACTGTCCCAGGTTGCCCAGCGAGGTATTGGATGCCCCATCCCTGGAAACATTCAAGGCCAGGTTGGACGGGGCTCTGAGCAACCTGATGTAATTAAAGATGTCCCTGCTCATTGCAGGGGTGTTACACTAGATGACCTTTAGAGGTCCCTTCCAACCTGAACCATTCTGTGATTCTATGATTCTATGACCCCACCCCAATATTTTATGAACTGTTCAGCACCAGCTTGAAAAGCACAGAAATAAGGCAGCATCTGCTAAATACATAGTTAAATACATTGGTTAAATGCATCTTCCACTTGGCTAATTACAGAGTTGTGCCTGCTCTTATGGGTACTTGCCTGCTTCCAGGGAATATTTTTTTTTCTGATCCAGCCAGACCATCCCTTGGCACATGGACTTTCTGCCACATGGATCTGGAAGAAATGTATAATCCTTGAATTCAGTAGGTGTGCAGAGCTAAAATGGCTGATTAAAAGGCAGAGATACAAGAGAGTCCTGAACCGGGAAATACTGACAGACTTGGAGAGACACATGTTGCTACAAATTTCTCAATGCCCCAGGGTCCACCTCTGACAGGGGTTCCGTAATGCCGATGTCATGATTTGAGTCTACTGCAGATTACCAAGGAAATGTTCTGTTCCTCAGATTTGGCCCTCAGGCAGACAAGCAAGCAGAAAAAAAAATTATTTTATTTAGAGACATCTGTTTTGAGATATTAACTAGTAAATAATGCATAAGTTGGGATGATGCTTTGGCACCACAGCACTGCATAGCTGAATAAAACAAATAAGAGAACCGTGAAATAAAACTGAATTTTACACTCGGTCCATTCCTTGGCAGCTAAAGCTAAATAAGTTTGGAGGCTATAAGCAAAGGGGAAACAGGCTTTTGTTTGTTTGTTTGTTTGTTTGTTCTCCCAAAGATAGCATTTCCCTAAAGCATTGCATGGTCATTCCCACAAAGCAATGTGAGGGTCCTGTCCTATCTGACAAAGAGGGAGGCATATCATGGTATGGATAATGGGAAGCAACCCTCCAGTCATCCACCCTTCTCTCCCTCTGTGCAATGCAGCTCAGCCATTTCTACATGGCTTCAAATGCCAGCGGGAATTCTAGGAAAACCTCCTCTGATTTTGGATTATGTTGAAAAACTGTGCTATAGCTTGTGGCAGTGCAGGCTCACTGGGATGGAGGAAAAGGTGGGGAGACAGCTGGAATCTATAACACCCTCACCTTCCTCCAGTAAAGATGCAAGTCAACCTTTCTTTTATTACATTTGTTTTGTGCAGGAATAAACTCTCACTGTCTTTGCAAGAACTCAGTTTTCATCTCCAACTGTGTTGAAGTCCCCAGTTGGGCCAAATAGACATAGAGTTTAATTGCGAAGCAGTTTTTGCTAGTCAGGAGAACTGAAAACTCTGCCATCTTTTCTAATGAATTTGGAACTGGATCAAAATCTGTGGGAATTTTGTTATAGGCTTGGGTAGAACCCAGATTTGGTTTGGTTTATGTGTTCGAAAGCCAGTTGGTGAAGCTGCTCAAGTGAGCACTTCCCAATATTTGGGTTTCATCAGAAAGGTTTCATCTCTCTCTCCGAAGAACGTGCTGTGAACATCATACAGCTAGGGATTGCCTTTGTGCATGGCGTAGGGCTTTCTTCAATTATAAACCCACCTACAGGTTCCTTCTCTCCTCATTGCCATTGAGCCTTTTCAATTAAAGCCCAGGTTGTTTATCATCTATTGCAGTGGCACCCACAGACCCACTTGGAGCCAGTGCTGTTGACCTACCCAGGACGATGTTTCTTATTACCGGTTTCTGTCTCTGACTGCTTTTTTGATTGCTACAGCAATACAAATGGTAACATAATAAGAGTAGATGAGATTTTCTTCCTGGCAAAATGAGAACTTG
Organism: Fratercula arctica; assembly: GCA_947846985.1. Classification (NCBI taxonomy): domain Eukaryota; kingdom Metazoa; phylum Chordata; class Aves; order Charadriiformes; family Alcidae; genus Fratercula; species Fratercula arctica. The sequence goes on from CANTUZ010000002.1 coordinate 161,724,923, forward strand.
ACCAAAGAGCAAAGGGATGTCACCAAAGTAAGACCAGCAGCTGCGTGTGCATTTCTGAAAACAAATGAAAGCTGTTGACTTCCCCAGGGTACAACAAAGGCACAGACAGGACAGGGCATGATTCGAGCACCATGGTTCACAGACCACACGTGGTAGATGAGGCCATACTGTGTGCTCTGCAGGTGCAGAACATTATAGGGTAGAAACATTAACAAGTTCTTGAACTGAACGTTTTATGTCAAAAGTTCATATTGATCCAGCAGGAATTTTGAGCATTGATGGCGCTGGTCCCAAAAGCTAGAAAACTGTCTTTTAAACCATTACCTGGTGCTGCTTGTCACTTCAGAAACACTTTCTAAATTTTGTCTGAAGGGATTTCATTTGGATATCTGTAAGCTAACATAGCTTGTAAAGAGAGAAAAAATACTATTCGAATTCTAGGTATTTCTAAAGTAGGCATCCTATTTAGTGTTCAGTGACACTGGCCTTTTCAACCAGATTTGAAGTCACAGTGAAAACAAGGAACATCCCAAAGTCTAACTCCAGTGCAAACACTGTGGTCATGCTGAACGATATTTCTCTGCGATGCTTGTCCTTTCTTTGCAAATAGTTGTCTTTCACTACATTATATTGATATTTATAAAATCTGATGGGCCTTAAAACATGCAAAAAGGGATTAAATGAATTTAGCAGAGATCTGAGGAGTATTTTGCATTTAGTACAGATTTAATATGTCCCTCTGTGTTTAGTATCTCTCGCCCATTACCAATTCATGAAGTGCCTACCAGAATTAATAAATCTCTTTCATTTACTTACTTAGAAGAAAATGTTTAATAGATGCCACATGAATTTTGCAAATTGCTCTCGTTCTGATGCTGATTAATAGGAAACCATGTAAAATGTATAAATAATTTCTAGTCTAAAATTAGTGTTCTCTCCTACTTAAATCTGGGGGATAGACGGAGGCTCAGGATATTTTCTAATTCCTGTTTTAGTCATACTTATGTCTTAATTGAGCTTCATATTAAATGAGAAATTGAAGCATATTGAAGAATCGAGAATCACAACAGAAGTGTCATTGCCATTATTTCTAAAGGACAAAATGATGCAAATCTGTTAAAGCATTTGATCAATCTCAAGTTGTCTTGATTAAACAAAAGCCTGAGAAATGCTTTCCCTATGCAGTTTTAGGCCAAACACCTAAAATCAGAGGAGGTGGAAAACAATCTAATAAACTTAATGTTAAGTGGAGTGCCTCCTAACTCTGCATGAAGGCTGACCAGCTAGTAATTTTCTACTGTAAGTTACAATTTGAATTAAGGTATTTAAATATTGTTCCTTTAAAATTTTATTTGTCTTTAAAATTAACTGAAATATTTTGTTCTTGATAGTCTCAGCAAATAGGTGAAATCCTAATTTTAACTGTGGACATTGTACTGAATTTTTCATCCAGAACAGGATCAAGCACTGTGGTAGGACATAAATGGGAGGTTTGATTACTGCTGCATAAAGGGAATTAATGTGAGACTTTTTTTCTCCAGGATTTCCAATGATAATTTTCTTCCGAGAAGACAGAAGGGAAAAATTATTTGGGAACAACTGTAAGACCTGGTAGACCCTGTTTTGCTTAAGGTATCTGGTAATTTTTACCTCTTTGAGTAAGCATGCAAACAAGGTCTGCTGACTTCCTTTCTGGTGAGCTGTCAGGTGCTATCACACATGGTCAGGTCAGGTTATTTCTATGGAGAGGATGAGAGAGGACAGGGGAAAACAGAGACCTTTGCAGTTGCTGTAATCCGTATCAACGGGGAATGACTGCAGGCAGTAGTAGGATAACACGTGGCTGCAGTCTGTAAAAGTTCCTCTCTAAGTAGACAACAATTCTTAACTAGTTATTCAAACTTTGTCAGTGATCACACGGGAGGGATTGGTAGTTCCAGAGGGTGACTCATCCCAATCTAAGATAGTTGTCTAACATAAGTGGGATGAATCACCCAGCAGACATGTTATGTCTCTCCAGTGCTAGAAAGGGAACAAAATAAGTAGATAGCTTAGACATCTAAATGAGACCGCTGAAGTTACTTGAAACAAATCTGCATCCTAACATGTATTTAGGAGCTCGGGAGTAGCAGTTTCTTGAACTGACTGAATAAGAAAGTTTGATAGAACTGTAGGTTTGCCTAGTCTTTCTCATTGCCATCCAATCCTTACCTTTGCTAGTAGGCAGATAGCATACGCTGTTTCAGGTTTTCATTTTGAAAATAAAAAATATGTAAGGGAACAAGAGGCACCTTATTACATTAAAGCTCACACTCAGCATGCACAAAAAGGTGTGCAAAGCTTGCACAAGCATACGCAGTTTCAGAAAATTGTTTTCTCCAGTTAAAGAGCTGAGCTACACATTTCCAATAAACAACAATGCCAGTGAGACTCCCTGTATCCTTCCACTCTGTTCAGGCAACACCAACAAGTGCATGGGCACCTTCTCTCTTCTACACAGAGCTTTTTTATAGGATGACTTCCAAATATTTACCTAGAGACTGTTAGAGTATTCAATTACCTTGGCAAAACAAACAAACAAACAAACAAACCAACCAAAAACTGACTTAATCTTTTAATTTGACCCCAGAAGTTTGGACATCAAGAAAACTTGTTCAACACTCTAAGGACTATTTATGAAATCTGAGGTTTGAGATCTAATCTATTTTTCTGTCACTTCCAATTACTAACATATTTCTTTATATTCTGTCTTAATTTCAAGTTAAAAAATAAGCCTTTTTGCTGCAAAGATTTTCCTGTCAACTGATGAAACAAGTCATTGGAAAGTTATCTTGCTGTTGGCCATAAAATTCCCCTTTATTTATTTTCGTTCTTCATTATTCTCTACAGAGTAAAGGATTATCCTAAGCCAGCAATTAATTCAAGAGTGTTACTTCCTCTTCTGTTCTTGTATTATTCTCATGCACTCCCTCATTAGTGATTGATGTTCATAAAGTACCTGAGCTTGCACTCATTTTGATAGTCATTATCTAGATGAAGTGATTGGTCTGCCTCATCACATGTTATCAGTCATCCAAAGAGATGACAGCCCAACTCCTCAGGTATTCTACCTGAGTCTGAAAATAATTAGTGCAAATAAAGTTATATGGGATGAATTTCACCCTCAGGTTTTATCCTTTCTTTTAAAGTTAGTAGCAATATATTTTTGTTTAACTATGTAAAATGTATTTTAGTGGACACTTTCTGTTAATGGCAATATTATGTATATTTTTTACTATTTTAATTCTTGATGTCTTAAGACTGTTCCAGTGACTGTGAAGACATTCCTCAGATGACAGCATTTCCTGATTTATCTCTAAAATCTCTCCACTTTTAGCAGTCAAGATTACTGCATTTATACAGTGATACTGAATTTATACAGGCATTAATGGTCTTTTCTGCATTGCTGCTCTAATTACAATGGTTATTTTTGCTGCTGAATGGCTTCATCTTAGCAACCTGTGCACTTTGCTGGCCATGATATCACTGACCATGAGGTTCTAACCTGACCTTTGAGTTAGTCCTTTTGCATGCTCCAAGCTCCCACTTTACACTCAATGCACTGTGCTTGATCTCACAAGGTCCGAAATTTGGAATTTGAAGACAAACAACAATCTGGAATTAATCATGAGCTTCAGATGATACAACAAACTACAGAGGAAAATGCCAAAATTTTTATTTCTGTGTATCTCTTGCCTATCCCTAGGCTTCCTTCCTTTTTGTTTCCTTTCCAGTCAGTAGAGATAGACTTGGATAATTCCCATGGGCAACTGAAGTTGCCCAAGGTATGAATTGCTCTGAAATGCAGATTAATCTCTTTTGAATTTAGACAGATCATAGACCACTGTCCCTGCTCACTAGGTGATTTAGTTAGGTACTGAAAGTTAAATGGGAATAATCTATAGCTGGATAATATTCTGTGGGCTAATAGTTTTCCCAGCACAGGTTGTTGGATAGAGACCTACATTATGTAAGTAATCTGAGCATGTGATCTCTGACTTTTAGGTCTATTTTGACTTTAAAAACATTTTGACAAATTTTGACACCCGAAGAACCAGTGTCTGACTCATTGTGTAACTTGGTTGTACGGCGTCAATGAACTACATCAGTTCTGTGTGTATCAGCTCCATGGATTGCACAAGTTCTACTTGTCCAAATTGTCCTCTGTCTAACATTTAAGAATAACAATTCCTACAAAAATTTCTAGATTATGATTTTAGCTTCATGCCACCTTGTCAACTGGTGTAGTCTGATAGTTATCCGTTTACACTACCTGTGAACTTATAAAAAATAACAACAGCAAACAAAAACATCTCAGCAGCCACTGATATTCCAATGACTTCAGACTCATTTGAAAGCTGACCATAAGTTCTAGACCTTGCAAATGTTGTCACAGATATAACGCAGCCCCCTTTTCTCCAAGCGCTTCAAAGAAAGAGAGAAGCTCAAAGCTGTCTTTTATGTTCATCCTTCCAGTGTTTTTTGCTCAACAGTCTTCATTGTGAAGATGTTATTCTGTGATATATTAAATGCCACTGTCATACCCTGTGATCCTTCTAGCTCTCCTTCTAGCTCTGTCTCTCTAAGAAAAATTGCACCTACCTATAAACTGGCATTCTGTTTATAACAATCATTCAAACAGATTAAATCAGTGACCTCTAGATCAACAGCTCTATCATTTTAAGACTTTTAGCTCTCTCTACTCTTTTTTTGTCCTCATCCATTAGCATATGTGCTAATACTTACCTTGTTCTGAAAGCAAAGGAAAAAGGATAAGTGTATTTTGTACATTGATGTTTGAAATACAAGTCATTTTATCCAAGCTGAATAAAAACACTTCTTTTCTTCCTTTTCTCTCTTTAGTTTAAAGCCTGTTGTATCTATTAGCCTTTACAATTTTACATAAAAGAGTTTGGTATTGCTGCAGCTTAAATAGAAACCATTTAATCAAAGACTCTATTTGGAAACTAACTGGAACTTGCTATTCTTTAATTTATTTGCAGACATTTTGCTCTTGCTAAGTGTTTTTGGTTTAGTGTTCAGGCACTAAATCATCAACAAAGGTGCTCAGTAAGACCTGGGGGAACAAATGACCTGTTGAGGTAATTTGGATGCTGTTTTTTAATATTCTTCAGTTGTGTGGATGAGGGGGGGACTAAACTGGGGGATTTAGGAGATTTACCCACTCCTGACAGTGTCATTGTTTGACCGTATGTTCTTAGTTAAATTATTTCAGCCAACATTTTCTAATTTGCCTAGCTAAATCAAGGCATCTAAAAACGCATTTTTTTGTCAAGGGTTCAAAAGCTGCTGATCTTAGTTTAGACAAAAAGTGAGTAATCCTGAAAAAAATGTGTAACTTTCAGTAGAATAGACCAATGGTGTAATTCCCTGTGTTTACCTATAGTGTTCAAACACTGTGCAATATTAGCAATAATTCTTTCATAAAGCCCCAAATCTCTAAGATAGGCTACGCTTTGCTTATAAACATGTCCAAGGTTGAAAACATTTCTCTCCTTAAAATTCAATCTGGAATTCATCCAAACATTTTCAGATTTGAAAACTAATGTAAAGCTGTTTTCCTGGTTATTTTTCCTTCTCAAAAGTCATTGAGTTTACGATTCTTGAAGATGGTATTATAGACCAAACGGGAGGGCAGTTTCCCATGAATTTCTTACCCAGTAGTACCAGAACAATAATTCTGTTGTGATTTCCATGCCCAAGGGATTTAAGATAGACAAAACAAGTGACATACTATCAGAAAGTATCCATGCTAAACTTAAAGTGTTGTAGATAGAGCTGGAAAATTTAAAAGTAACCCAAACTGCTCCCATCCTTGTTTTCCTGGTGTGTACAGCATGCTCTGCTTGTTTTCACAGACAACGGTTCCATCATGTTATGGTTTTTACAGCTCTGAGCCCTATTAAATCATAATCTCTGCAGCAGCAAAAATAGGCTGCATTTCTATATGAAGTGTGAAATACACTTTAGGTACAGAAACTCATTAGATAGAGATTTAGAATTAGAATTAGAATTAATTAGAATTAAAATTAGAATTAGAATTAGAATTAGAATTAGAATTAGAATTAAAATTAGAATTAGAATTAGAATTAGAATTAGATTCAGATTTGGATTCAGATTCAGATTCAGATCTAGATTTAGATTTAGATAGGGAAACTTGGCCTGGTAGGTAAACGAATAGAACACTAAGGTTCTTAGACTTGTAACAAGAATGTCTTAGTACTGTAATTTGCATTCTGGCCCCTAAAATAGTTTAAGAATTGGTTGGATGAACTGTTAGGCTTATTTGAGTGAAAAACAGAGGAACAGAAACAATAGGAGGTGTCTCCAAGTTTCAGGAAAAAACATGAATAGAAGTCTCTAGGGTGCTAGACCAGTGTATTTACTGTACAGCCATAAGCCCATTCATTAAAAGGCCATTAGGCAAATTAGAAAGTGGGTAACCACTCCTCACAGCCTGTTTATTTGCAGGTCAGTGTAGGCTAATAGAGCTTTTTGTTCTTCACAAACACTTATCATGCCATTCACAGATTCCAGTAAAAATCTAGTTCATTTATTACCATTTCAGGCTCAGTGGAAGAGATAAATAGGACATTAAACACGTACAGAAGTTTAAATTGGCAAAATACCATCTGTTCCCATCCTTCCTCTAGAAATGCAGGAGCCTACAATCCATCAGTCTTGTGGCACCAGCCAAGCAATTAAGGCTGCTGACACAGTCCTTTCAGAGTGACGTGTTTGTGCTGAATGCAAAGTGAATTTCTGTATGCAGTGCACACTGTATGTAAGAGGGGCAAAATGACACAGGCTCTTTTCAGCCCTTTTCCACCTCAACAGCATTGAAATGGCAGTTGTGAAGTTAGGATGATAGTTCAGCTTGCCTCAAAATCCAAAATTACCCAGTTTTAAAGGTGAGTCCAACTCCGTTGCAATAGTAATTACTTTTCTATGAGGACACAATATTGGAGTAAAGTACTTAATATTCCTGACATTATAAACCACACACCAAAACTGCCATATGACTGAAAACCACACAACAGGTATCACATGTGAAGGAGGATTCAGGGATGAAACAGCTACAGAAGTGGTTTTAAGATGGGCTATGACAGTGATTTACTGTAAACCCAGCAGTCCTCTGTGGGACTACGCAAGGTTTGAGCATGCAGCTAAATCTCAAGAAAATCAACCGTGTCCACAGTAGCAGATTCTTGTTGCCTAAGGTTTTTTGGCAGCTGGGAACTGGGTTTAGCAATCCACACCTTGCCAGCACATGAGACAGCCTCAGGAGCAGAACTTGAAGAGCTCAAGTGCTAATATATTTAATTCCAGTCAGGGCACAAGTAGTGTCACATAGAATTATGATTTCTCAATTTTGGAACCTCTATTTAGCTTTCTGTAAAAATGTTGCCATACTCAATTAAATAATCTTTTCCTAAGAAAAGAATTATGGAATACTAATAATGCATCTCCGTTAAGAAATATATATCAAGATGATCTGATTTACACGGTTCTCATTTGATTTAGAAATTCTAGCTCCTCCACTCTTTTGAGGGGCTTATAGTAGCATGTCACCAGTGAAGGCAGAGAGTAACTATTCCATTGGCCACAGGGAAAGATGATTTTGCTGGGGAATGAAGTACCTAAAGATCGCTGATGGCTCCTGCAATGTTTGGAATGACTGCAAAACTCTTTATCATATTCACTTATTTTATTTATTGGTTGTTTTTTTGTGAAAATAAATTTTATTGTAGCCCTATTGCAAGGAAATGTCAAGGACAATAGTCAAGCACTCAGTAGTTATGAAATACATGAAATAGTATTGCTTCTATAGTAAGAATTTGCTTCTCTTCTGAATCTGTATTATTTCTTCAATGACACTGTCATGATCCTGGTTCATCTCTCATTGCTTTCTAGTACAAAAGGAATGTGAGGGACCTCTGACTTTTTCTAGATCTTTTATCCTTACTCACATGCAAGAATGACAATTCTGCTGTTAGGACCTTTTCTACTCCAGATGACCCAACTATTTTGCATTCTAGCAAATAGGGAAACAGTTCCTATTTACAACCCACCAAGGGAAAAGTCAAAATCCCATTGGTCAGAACTACTTTGGGTCACATTTGGATTGCCATTTAACTTAACATTGGTGACAACAATGACAAAATAGGAAAGTGATGAGTACATCAGGCTGCCAGCTACTCAAGGCAGAAAAGCATTTATTCCCTGTAGAGAGGAGGTAGGCATTTTATTAAAATAATTTAAGAATATTACTAATTTTGTCAACTTGCCCCCTTAGATAACACCAAAATAACCATCATTCTTATTAGATGACCCATTTAACTTACAAGTGTTTCTTTTTCCTTGATAGCTAGAAGTGAAATTACTGTCACTGTGGGAAGTGGGAGATAAGAATATTTCAGCCATGCCCTGACATTAGACGTGGTAATGCCTCTGGTGAGTAAGAAGGTGCAATCCATTTGAAGAGTTATTGAAACCTGTCTACATCTAAACAAATCACCTTAAGCTGCATTTATTACTAGTGAACAGCTGGGACTTAAATCAGTTGGGTAAGCCCTGGTATTATATCTGAAATGCTTTAAGGTACCTGAGACATCAGACAGATAGGTCACCAGGCCTTTGGGAGACCCAAGATCTTCTGACTGCCAAATGAACTCCAAAAGTGATATGCTAGGCATCTCCAATAGCACTGGATGATTTTGTTTAGCTACATTAACTGAGTCTGTAGTCAATAGAATCCATAGATTTTACTATGTAATTCAAGTCTTCCTAATGTAGGTACCTACGCACTGAATCAGAGGAGTTGTACCCTAAACCCCTGCCTTTCTGTTGACTCAATGTCCTCCAGCTACAGAAGAATCTCAGGTAATTTGGTTCAGCATAGACACCTACACTGTAGGCATCTGAATTTAGTGTGGATGAATCCTGCTTAGACAGAATTCAGGCAGTTTGAATATGACCTTCTGAACAACGGTCAAATGGAATACTCAGCTCTAACACCATCATCCTGGCTCCGACTTGGACTCCTTTGTTTTTACTATTGCCTCTTGTCCTTGGTGGATATCCTATGACTGATACTGAAAAGTGTAACCGTTGCTTTGATTAACATGTCCAATTCTAGGGGTTTGGCTCAACAGTATTAGTTTTTCTGCCAGCCCCATGCAAATATTATAAAAGACGTGCTGGAAACGATGCCACACCCCATAAAATACTGAGCTTCTGTTTCATACAAAACACATCTGAATTGAAAATATTGGTCTTCTTAGATAGACACTATATTTCTTTCCTCTACCTTGCCACAAGCAGGCTCAGAGAGATAACGACCCTGGCCTTAGAAGGCCACATTATTCACCTTGAACAGTAACAAGTAATGCCGTTTCAGTGTGCTAACTGTACTGCTTTCGAGGTCTAAATTACCTAGAAAACATAGATGGATGAGCAAATGGTCTTCACTATGAATTGATTCTCCCTCCTGGAGCTTTACGTGTTTGTATCTGTGTGTATCTGCATCTTCCTTCTTCCTGCTGGTTACTAAAAAAAAAAAAAGAAAACTTTTTCCTCCTCATAATAGCACAGTTAACCAATAAACTTGAAGATGGATACCTAATATGAGATGAATGAAATGCTAACAGGAAAAGCTTTCTGATTATTTTGTGGAAGAAGAGAGAAATGACTGAGAGTGTCATAGTCCGTCTTCTATTCCCCTGAGAGGATGTATAAAACACGCATACTCCCTTACATCATTTGAATGCATTTTTCAAGTCATTTTGTGGTGTTCCCACATGCTTACAAAACCAAGTGCAAGCACTAACACGGAGTTGTGTTAAATAGTGTTAAAGACCAAGTCTGGAAGGGGATGCAAACAATAGGAGTTCTGTAGCTTGCGTACACCATCCATTCCTATGAGTGTACTTATGGTCAAGCACAGAGACTGTTCGTTGGAAGAGCTGAAGCCAGAGTAAGTCACAGAATCACAGAAGCACAGAATGGTAGGCATTGGGAGGGACCGCCAGAGACCATCTAGTCCAACCTAAAGCAGATTGGACAGGAACACATCCAGGCAGATTTTTAATATCTCCAGAGAAGAAGACTACACAACCTTACAATGGTTACTACTGACTGAGATTTTAATGCAAGTTTCATTGTTTGGGTGCTTCCTACAAGGAGTAAAATCTTTTTAAGACCTAATTTGGTCTTACAAGAGGAAAACTTAAACTCTGAATATCCTTTTTCAGCTTTTCCACTCATAAGCAGGATGTAGCCCTGTAGTTATAACATACAGGACCGTAGAGCAATTTCAGTTTAAAGGGATCTCTGGAGGTTTCTAACCTAACCTCCTGCTCAAAGCAGGACTCTCTTGACCTCTGCATCAGGTTACTTGTCCAATGTGGTTTAAAAATCTTCAAGGATGTCTCAGGTCTCACCAAGCTTTGGCTTTCTTTAATCCATCCCAGTCTTAGGTGATGTTAGTATGTTCCTCCCTACTAGCACGGCCCCTCTTCCACCTCGCATCTGCTTTGTTTCTGCATTTTGTGTTCTGTCAGGAGTTACTTGCCCAGCTTTCTGCTATGCCAATTTGTTTTCTCTCACATTAGTTTGGACAGCTTCTGCAGTTTTAAGAGGTTGACCTAAGAGATTAATCAGCTCACCTGGACTCCTTTGTCCTTCAGGACAGCCTCCCATAATGTAATGCAGACAGGTCTTCAGTCTCCCTGCTCAGGGAGAACATGAGAAAACTCTGTCCCATGCACTCTGCCCACCCCAATTTCCTGCTTATTCAGGACTAAGTGCCTCTCGACAAGTATTTATGCATATTCCTGCCTCTTTAATAGGGTGTACTGCCCTGTTAAACTTCTTCCATACTACTTTGACTTGGATGAGAAGGCAGGCTGGGTATTAGCCAAAACAATGCCATAAAGGATCTCACATACTGAAGCAGACGGAGGATGTATGATCCTGCCCCCTCCCAGTAGTTTAATCAGAGACAACTGAATCAAAGACTTTGGCTTTAATTCTACGTTACAATGTTTCTAATTACAGTGGGGTGATAGATGCAATATTTTCTCATCTGTTTTTCACTTCCAAATAAGTATCTTTTTACAGTCCATAAACAAATAGAAAGGTAAGTGTCTGAAGTTTATCAGAAGAGGACTTTGCAGTACTTATTTTCTCCCTTACATGATTGTTTGCTGCCTTCAGACAGCATCACTTGAAAAATACAGTGTGGAAGTGTCCTCACAACTTTGGAAGGCATCACTCTTCTGTACAGGGAGGCACTCACTGCTCTCCACGGCTGGAGAAGAGAAGCCCAGAACAGCTAAGCAACACAACGAAGGACACCTAATGCTCTCTGTGGCTATTGCAGTATATTCACCTTCCATCTCACTGCCTTAGTCACAAGAGCTTTAGCTACTTTATTAGGAGACTTTATAGCTGTGTCTCCACCATCCTGAAAGACTCATTTCCAAAACAGCCATCGATTCTGTGAGCTCGGCCTTGCATCCCTCCTTCCAATATGCATTTATGTGCAACATGTACTGTTAGGTTTAAAACAGCAGAGTCAGCTATTCACTTTTCTTCTTCTTAAGTGAAAATATGTAAAAAAGTCTCTTCCATGATAGCACTTATTTTTGGCAGCTGGTCAGGAAGCTCTGAGACTGCAAGGCAAGGTCTGCATACTGTGAAAGCAGAACTACGTGTGCCAGCACTGTCAATTCTCTTAAAATACTCATAATTCCCAGCAATTATGCCCAACTTTTCACCCAGTTGACTCTCGGCAATTATCTCCTGCAGCATTAGTTAAATGCCCAGCCTACTCAGAGGTTGGTTTCACTCTTATATCTCAATGGACTTTTCATCATATTTATTGTAATTGTCTCCTTTGGATTTTCTCTAAAAATAAGGAGGACAAAATTGAAAATACAGTGAAAGCCCTGGTTATCAGAACATCCTTCTTATCTAAGAGCTCTGGGATCCGTTTTATGACTACAAAATCTGACATGTGTTGAAAACTCTGTACATTTATTTATAACTGTGGGTACTCGTACAAATCCCCTGGCTCCAATCATGTCCAGACAAACAGCCTGAGGCTGCATTATTTTCTTTTTTAAGACACAGCTTGCTGTTGAAACACAGCCAGCAAAACAAGCCTTTGCTGCTTAATTTTCCTCCTTAAACTGCTGGGAACATGTTAGTAGGGGTCATATTTTGATTACATTGACTATTAGTTTAGATTAACAGGGGCAGAAGGAAAGGAGGGGGCTGGAGACCACTCTAGGTGCACAATGAAAAGACATTAGGTGAAATGCCTTTGCTCTCTCTGTAGAGGAGCAAAGGAGCACAGCCCATGTTGCGTTAACCCTCTAGTGCTTCCGATTGCGCTTTCTGCTCCTTCCATGGAAGGAGAAACACCTTTTGTGTAGCTGATCCTGAGCTGAAGTCAGCTAAGTTAATGAAAATGCATTGCTAATTTCAAAGGACCTTGGATGTAGAGAATGTGTTTTCCTGTCACGCTGGCTGTATTTATATCCCTTGAAAGAATAATCTCGGAGGAAGTTTTAAATACCCTTAATGTGCCACGTTTCTTGTCACATCCTTCTAACAAGGCAGCTGCTCAGGTGCCACAGTGATAATTTTCAGCCTAACACACTGCGGGGAGCTGCTCCATTGGTGCCTGCGATTTCAGGTTTGCTTTCTACAAGAGAGAAGACTTTCTCAAGGAACACACATACGATGTGGAAGAAACAGAGCCACGACAACCATGAATTGATGAAGGCTCATAAGGAACAGCCAAATGTTACCTATGGTACATTGCATGGTTATTATGCTAAGTCCTTCTCCTTCTGCTTCGTATTGTCTAGAAGCATATTAGTTCATATCTGTCTAGCACCAAGAACAAATAAAAAAACCACACCTTTTTCTCCAGAATTTCAAGATAGTAAAGTCTGAGTTCTTAAAAAAATGAAAAAAAAAAAAAAAAGTATATTTTTCCGCATAGGATGAGATAAAAAAATGCTGTTTAGCATCATCAGCTATGTTTCATTAGTGTAAAAATATTATTGTACAGTATACTTTATTTAATACTTTCTGCACAATAGAAAGGACTACATACAATGGTAATGTTAAGATATTCATTTAGAGGGAAATTAAAGGGAGTGTTCTTGCTTTATTGAAAAGAAAACATTTTGACTTTTTCAAAACTAAAAGATGAAGTGATGATGGTTCATTTTATCATTTTTATGTTAAAAATACCACTGAAGCAGGGCACATTACTTTGAAATGTTCAGATTAAATTGCACTTTCTGCTGAAAAGCTGTCTTGTCAATTTTATTCGTGGCTGATTTTCCTCCTTCTTTTCATCTTTTTGACCTATGTGTGTAAGGTTCCCAAGCCATCTTTTCCACATAAAGCTACCCAGCTTTGGGGTACGAATTTCAGTGGGGAAGAAGAATAGGTTTAAGTGCTATTACTCATATAGTAACACAGCTTCGCACAGAGCACTTTCCCATTAAATTTTAACCCAGACCAGTTATACCAAATCAGATTCCTAATTTATACTGTTCAGACATGGACCAGGAGCTCAGATTCAAAGTTTATATGTAAGTAACATTGTTGTTTATACCCTCTTCAGCCATATTTTGAATATGGGCCAATTTCAGACAAATTTAGCGGAGAGACAGAATTCAGAAACATTATATTCTTAAATACTTTGTGAAAATAGACAGCCTAATGGAAGAGAGAGATGTGTTAATGTCCCTGCTTAGAGAGAAATTGCTCCATAATCTGGACTCTAAGCAGACATCAAGTCCAGAAGAAACCTTTGGCACTTTGTTGGTTTATGAACCATTTACGAAAAAGCATAAGACAAAAGAGTTCCCCAGCTACTTCCATTTATACAGCAGACAGACTGGCTAATCCTCAGAATTAGGAGTGTCATATTTGCTTTTCCATACTTGTATAAGAGTACAATTAAAATTGAACCATAAAGTTAAACTATAAATTGCCCACAAGGTTTAGATATTTCAGGCGGCATTCAGAAGTCGAATAGGGAAGGGTAAGCAAGCCTCAGGGGTGTCAAATAGTCTTCAGGACATTTTCAATATTTACAGCTCTTCCAGACTCACCAGGATGACGGTTCATTTAATGGAATCTTGCCATGAGCAGCACTGCTCTCTGTGCATGGGAAGCCTGATGTATCCTCACCACAATGGCTTAAAGGTGCGTAAGCAGATCAATGTTACTTTGTCTGTCCAGGCAAACAGGATGAAATATGCTGACTAAAAAACACATCGATAGCAACTTGAAGGGTAGAGAAGGAGAGTGAATGTTAAGACCATTTATATGCCAGGTTAGGACCATGACATTGCAAGAATACCATAGAATCACAGAATGGTTTGGGTAGGAATAGACCTTTAAAGATCATCTAGCCTAACCCCATGCAGTAGGGGTATATGACATTGGAAAATGAAGGTTGATGGGCAAAAGACTGCTGAAGGTGAGAAACATTTGACTATTGTAGCTAATGTATTTTGTCCCCGAAAGGTAGGCTACAGAGCTTAAGAGATCATTTCTACATTTCTTAAAATATTCTGAGAATGATGAGGAATGACATGAAGGCACTAGAGCGGGTGAGAAAGCATGACATAAAAGACTAATTTTAAACACATTTTGTGTACAACAGCTGTACACACACTCACAGAAAATCCCATTGCAGGATTTGCAATGGCAAAAATCAACATTTTTTTCTGCATGCAGTTGAACATAGGTCCTTTTCTTTTCTGTGTAAGTTTGTACCTAACTTTGGCATAAATTCCGAAGTGATCAGGCAGTAGACTTGAAATAAATAAAAGGATTTTACATGGTTTTACATAAAATGAATAATTTACATAGTTTTACACAAAGTGCGTGATTCAGGCATGAAATTCATCATCAGAGGCTGTTATGGAAGGCAAATGTATACATAGACTCAAAAAGGGTTAGGGCAAATTCACAGAGAAAAGGTATATAGGCAGTTGTGAACTATTATGATTCAGATGCAATCAACTTCTTGGGCAGGTCTGAACCTCTGCCTTATACATAGGATAATACTAATCTCTACTTGCCTTGTTTCTGATGCTATTTCCACCAACATCTGCTACATTCTTCTTTTGGAGACAGAATATTGGGCAAAAGGGACTGCTGACAGATCCAGTTGAGCAGTTCTCACACAGTTTTATTTGCAAATGCAATCCTTGGAATTAAGAGAAAGAAACAATTTTATGAACAGAGGCAGCACAACAGCACTACAACTAATTGTGAAATGTTTTCCACTAAAAAGCTGAAAATTAAGAGCTCTGTTGTTTGCTTTCTAGCAACTAAATGTTCACATTTCAGTTCGAAGCTAATTAAAGCTAAAAAAATTCAATCAAATAAACTGGTGAAACAGTAGCTTCTCAAAAAAACCACACATTATCCCAAAATAAATAGCTTTTTCTTGCATAAAATAAGAAAACCCAAAACAAACCAAAGGAGCTGTCATATATATTTTTCCATGTAAGTACCTGAATAAAATAATAACAAATTTATACTTCACAACCTTCTCTAAAGGAATGTGGAGAAAATATGCAATAATGAAACAATCACTATTTCCAGATGACAGGGAGGTGATTAGAGACAACCAACATGGCTTCACAAAAAGCAAGTTGAGCCTGATTATCTGGTGGCCTTCTACAATGGAGTGATTGCACTGGTGGATAAGGGAATACCAACCGATTTCATTTACCCTGACTTCTGTAAGGCCTTTGATGCAGTCCCACACAACCTTCTTGTCATTAAACTGGAGAGATACGGGCTTGATGGATAACTATTCGATGGGTAAGGAATTGGCTGGATAGCTGTATCCAGCTGGAGCAGATGTCATGTGAAGAGACAGTTCTGAAGATGTCTTGTTGAGAGAATTTTTTTTGCAGCCTGGAGAAGAGAAGGCTCCAGGGAGACCTTATTGCAGGCTTTCAATATAGAAAGTGGGCTTATAAGAAAGACAGAGACTTTTAACCAGGACCTCTAGTGACAGGTAACAGTTTCAACATGAAAGAAGATAGATTTCATTTAGATATTAGGAAGAAGCTTTTTATGACTAGAGTGATGAGACACTGGCCCAGGTTGCCCAGAGAAGCTGTGGCTGCCCCATCCCTGGAGGTGTTCAAGGCCAGGCTGGATGGGGCTTTGAGCAGCCTGGTCTGGTGGGAGGTGTCCCTGCTCATGGCAGGGGGGTTGGAATGTGATCATCTTTAAGGTCCCTTCCAACTCTAACCATTCTATGTTTATGTGATTCTAACACATATGTGGAAGGGTTTTTTCTTGTGAGGGAGGTGACTTCCTGTGTTGAATGAGAGTCTTCATAGATGAAATCGTGTCTATGATTGGTGGCTTGTGGCTATACATCAATAATTGTTCATGAAATCTCATAAAAGATATCAGAGGCATCAATAAAGTTGTCCCATAGCAAAAGCTATTCAAACACATGATTTAAGTCCTCTGTATTTCTTAATTCCTAGTTAATACTTATATAACTTAAAACTAATTGAAAACCTGTCCTTCAGGCATCACTTGACCCTTGCATTTTACAAAATAGTGAAGAAGTGAAAGGAGCACTAATCAGAAAAGCTGTAGTGATTATGAAAATTAATAAATAATGTATTTAATTCTAAATATATATATATATATTTACTGTCTTGCACAGAGAGATGTGTGCAATTTCAGCAATTAAACAAACCAATTTCCACTGTTGGCAGCCAGAGGAGAGAGTAATGATGATGGTCATTGGCTCTACTTGGGAAAACTCCCTTTCAAATACTGTAAGTAGGGAAACTCCATTCTGACAATTGACAACAATGGGAAAGAATTCCAAGATTCAGGCTGATGAGATGCAGCCAATACAGTGTGATTGCAACAGTACAACTTGTAGAGTTTGCGTGTTTGCTTTGAAGACCTCCAAGGGCTGCCTGTCAGTCTTCTACATCACCTCCACTAGCAGCACCCTTCCATTTCCACAGAATGTGGTGCTGGATCGGGGCTGTGTCTGATTTTGGCCTGTCAGGGTGAGGAGGACATCAGAAACACCTAAAAACCATCCAGTGAACTATCAGGTATGTGTCCTGTGCAATCCCCCCACTGGCTGCTGACACATATTGCCTGTACTTCATGCTTTATATGTATGCTCTAGCTGTTTGGTGGACCACTGGAAGCCATTGGCCAGCAGTATAGCTTTTGAAGGGTGCCTCTTCCTTCCACTGACATCTCAAGATATTCCTCTGGCAACATCCAACCGTTCACTGCCTTATCTGTACGTATCCAGGAGAGGATTCTCCCAGCCTTGAGTGTTGCGTAGTTCCCTTCCAACATACCCCTGCTCCTGAGGGACTCTGGTATGTTAATCCACATTTTCTTTACAAACCAGCTGCGTATCAGCTGAATTCTCCAGAGGACTCCAGGAGATGGCCCTCATTACACTAGAACATTTTTTCTGGTAAGTCTTTATTTTCAGTCATCTTTGGGATATCTCAGGGCTCCCATTTGGCTCCCAAATAGAGTTAAATAAATGAAGGATATTCAGACCAAACTTTCTTCTTCTATTGACTCTGCAAAAGAGCCACTGATCACCTCAGCTACTTTTTCGGGGTTTTTTATGTATTTACTTTAAGTAGTATTATAGAATTTCTCCAGTAAAAAGGAATTGATGCTATTTGGGGTGCAGAAAAGGGAGTAGATGTTTTAATTGCAAGCACCAGTAACCATAAAAGAAAGACTGCAAGATATTTATTTTCTAGATGTCTGGAAGAAAACAATTGTTACGAGCAAATAAATTTTTAGCAGCTTCTTACATTTCTAAAGTCTTTCAAAAGCTAGCAGTCTTAAGAAGCCATCCTAGTTGCTATTCAGACTTAAATGCCAAAGCATCCTTTTCAATACTCAGTAAATCTTATGGTTTGGGATGTTGTATTTAATGCTGTGTGAGCAAAAAAGCACACCAAGTATGGACTCTTGCTGAGACCGAATTTTACAGTGAACATGAGATGGGTAAGATTAAGAGATATGCAGTGTCAAGTGGCAAAGGGGATTCAAGGCTAAAAGGACTGTGGATGAAGTTACATAACTGAGAGGTCTCAGAGGCCATACCAGCCAGGAGCACCTAACCTCACAGCTCGGTAACCAGTATCCTAAGTATTTGCATGCTTTACACACTCATGATCAAGGTAATTCTGCAATGAGACCAGCAGGAAACAATTTTTTTTTATTCTCTTATCTTACACTGCTCTTTCTTTCTGGTCCTCACTCTGTCATTCTTTCCATGCTGATATTTATCTTTAATCTGTCCTTCATGATTTCACTTGCCTCAGCATCCCAATTCATTGAAAATATTTTTCAATGAGAGGCAATTTTCACATCTCAAAGCTTGCCAAAACATGAGACTGGATCTCTATGGACAATTCCAGGTTCACTCAAGGATGAATTAATGTTATTTATATACATGGAAAAACATGGAAAACATGCATAAACAAGCTATGCCTAGAGCAGTGAAGTTGTTGAAGCCTTTTTTCTAGTTTATTTGGGTCCTAGATTCTTGGTTACCTAATGAAGCATAAGGGGAACTACAGGCCGGTCAACCTCACCTCCATCCCTGGAAAGATGATGGAACAGCTCATTCTGGGCATCATCTCAAGGCATGTAGAGGAAAAGAAAGCTATCAGGAGTACTCAACATGAATTCACCAAGGGGAAATCATGTCTGACTAATCTGATAGCCTTCTGTGATGGCATGACTGGATGGATAGATGAGGGGAGGGCGGTAGATGTGGTCTACCTTCACTTCAGCAAGGCGTTCAACGTGGTCTCCCACAGCATCCTCATAGGGAAGCTTAGGAAGAGCAGACTAGATGAATGGACAGTAAGGTGGATAGATAACTGGTTGAAAGACAGAGCTCAGAGGGTCGTGATTAGGGACACAGAGTCTAGTTGGAGGTCAGTGACGAGCGTTGCTCCCCAGGGGTCAGTACTGGGTCCAGTCCTGTTCAATATAATCATCAATGACCTGGATGAGGGGATAGAGTGCACCCTCAGCAAGTTTGCTGACGACACAAAGCTGGGGGGGTGGCTGACACGGCAGAAGTCTGTGCCACCATACAGAGAGACCTGGACAGGTTGGAGATCTGGGCAGAGAGAAACCTTATGAAATTCAACAAGGGCAAGTGTAGGGTGCTGCACCTGGGGAGGAATAACCCCATGCACCAGTACAGGTTGGGGGCTGACCGGCTGGAGAGCAGCTCTGTGGAAAGACCTGGGAGTCCTGGTGGACAACAGGGTGACCATGAGCCAGCAATGTGCCCTTGTGGCCAGGAAGGCCAATGGCATCCTGGGGTGCATCAGGAAGAGTGTGGCCAGCAGCTCAAGGGAGGTCATCCTCCCCCTCTGCTCTGCCTTGGTGAAGCCGCACCTGCAGTACTGTGTCCAGTTCTGGGCTCCCCAGTTCAAGGCCAGAGATGGTACAGCAAAGGGCTATGAAAATGATTAGGGGACTGGAACACCTCTCTTCTGAAGAAAGGCTGAAAGATTTGGGTCTCTTCAGTCTGGAAAAAAGACGGCTGAGGGGGGATCTTATCAGCGCTTATAAATACTTGAAGGGTGGGTGCCAGGAGGATGGGGCCAGGCTCTTTTCAGTGGTGTCCGGCAAGAGGACAAGAGGTAACGGGCGCAAACGTGAACATAGGAAGTTCCACCTAAACATGAGAAGGAACTTCTTTCCTGTGAGGGTGGCAGAGCCCTGGCACAGGCTGCCCAGAGAGGTTGTGGAGGCTCTGGAGACATTCAAAACCGACCTGGATGCGTTCCTGTGCAACCTGCAACCTGCTCTGGGTGACCCTGCTCTGGCAGGGGGATTGGACTAGATGATCTCTGAAGGTCCCTTCCAACCCCTACTGTTCTGTGATTCTGTGATTCTTTGGATGATTAAGTCTTTTTCCAATATTTGGGATCTTTACAAAGCCCCTTCCCTATATGGATTCTCTAATATTGCATCTTTTGCTGAATAGGAGCATTGATGGGATCTGTCTTCTTTCTTGTTACGTTTTCCCATGATTTTTGAAAGACCTTTCTTTGTGATTTTGGTCCTTCTGTCAAATACGTCTAGCGAAAGATTATGATTGTGGGAGAAAAACAGTCAGGAAGACTGAAACAGAAGACTTGCGCATGCTTTTCTAGCCTCATTGTTGAATTTCCTGACTTGTGGAGATCCAGCTTTGAAAGATTGTTTCTTCAGGGAGTAGATGCATGAGATCCAGCAAGAGGAAGACATGGAAGAAAAAGGCTCATAGAGCTGGATTCCTTAGGTGATAAATTCATATGGCTCCATTAAAATCAATGATCTGGGAGCAGCTAGCTGTGAAACCTTAATATAACCACTAACTCCCACATGCTTAAGCATCTGAAAAAGCTAGGGAACAATCTTTCTTTAAGATTTGGATGCATTCCTACCACACTTTAGGAAATAATGTAACTTGTCTATGCTGGTTGTGATCTTTGTCTACTGTCAAGGAAGGCATCTCCAGAGGATAATTCAGATCAGCTGGGCTAAAACACCTGCTGGAAGTGCTTGTCTCTCTCCTCGGACTATTTGGGAAACCTGGCTAATTTAGGCTAGGCATGCCAAAATTAGCTGTCCAAAGTTAGGTGAAATTACTCTCTCCTTAAGTAGTCTGTTTTATAACAAGCCACCTTGTGTTATGCACAGGAATGCATACCCTTCAGGGCAAGAAATTCAAAACAGGTGCTAAGAACAACAATTTATCAGCCTGTTATCTGTGACTTAGAAGGAGTGCATGTTACTATTTGTGTCTGAGTTCCCCTGAAGAAAAAAATTTTAAGCAATTATTTTGTGCAGGGAGAAGTAGTGTCCTGACACAGCTTGAGGGGGTGACAAGAATTGTAATATATAAATAATACAATCTATAAAGATGAAATATTTAGAGGGATTAAAAATGCAATAAAGGTCTGGAAACAGCCATTTTTTTGTCATGAGAAGGAATGAGAAGGGACATGAGAAGGGACATTCACCTTTTTTTTATATATAGCTCAAATGTGAAGCCTGATTCACCACTCAACTACTGAGGTTTTAGTCTCCTATTAAGCGAAGTCCTTAAGCACGTGGCAAACTTCAACAGCCTGGGTGATGCCGGTGATTGAAATAGACTCTTGTGCCTTTTCACTGAACGTGACCTTGCAATAAGGCAGGTCTAAAAGGCACTTCAAGAGGTCTTGTAGTCTAGCATTGTGCAGTCTGTGGACTGTGGCTTCTGAATTTTGTTAATTGGAAGGTGATCTGAAAAACAAGTAGACGTAGTTTAAACACTAATGCACACAATCCTGTACTCAAGGAAAGAAGAAAGCAGAATGAAGGTAAAGGGCTTAAAAGTAATGAATGAACTTTCAGTTATAAACACATCTTTATTTGATTGGATTAATAGACCATTCTGTCAACACAGCAAAAAGCAATCTCTTTTTCATTCCCCAAAAAAGATAATTCTTCAACACCATTGCTGAATCATAGAATCATAGAATGTGTTGGGTTGGAAGGGACCTTTAAAGGCCATCTAGTCCAGCGCCCCTGCAGTGAGCAGGGACATCTTCAACTAGATCAGGTTGCTCAGAGCCTCATCAAGCCTGGCCTTGAATGTCTCCAGGGATGGGGCCTCCACCACCTCTCTGGGCAACCTGTTCCGGTGTCTCACCACCCTCATTGTAAAGAGGGTGAAGTGTTCCACCTCTTGAAATGGTATCATCCATAGCTAAACAATATGTAGATGCCCAACTTATCAAAATCACTAGTGATCAAGATTCAACCACTCTTATAGGCAATCTTCCCTGTTACTTAACCATCTTCACCAACAGAAAGATTTTATTTAGGTCTAACTAAATTTTTGTTATCATGTCTTTTCTCTCAATTCTCCCCATTTTTAGCAAAACCAATTCCAGCTCTTTCAATTTTCCCTTAAAGGCCATGTGTTGTAGACTTCTGATCACTCCTAGTGCTGTCTTCTGGACCCTCTCCAGTTGATTTACATTTTTATTGAAATTCAGTGATCAGAAATGAATGCAGATGTTCAACCAACAGCTTTCCAGGGCTAAGCAGAATGGAAGGACTAGCTCTGATGTCCTCCCTTCCTTCTGACAGCATGACACACTGATTCCCGTTAAGCTTTTGATCCAGTGTTATCCCCAAATCCATTGCTGACAAACTGCTACCCATAGTGTCGCTTGTTTACTTATATCCCCTATTATAAAACAATGGAAAAGATTCACTCTATCATCATCAGCTCTAGAATAGTTAGAATCCAGTATCTAGTCCAGTGTAATATGCTTGTTGGTCTCAATGGTCATCCTGGAAAGATTTAATGATCTCAAAGGGTAATACTATTCCTTCCTATGACAGATATCTTGAATGGGATGGTTGATTCACCTTCTTGAGGAGTCAGTATTTATTAATTGTAAGGGATCCAGATGACCAAATTGGACTAGAGACTTAATACTTTGGTGGTTCAGATAAGATCAGTTTAAGTCCATACTCAACTGCACTGTTTTGTTCTTGTCCTTACTGAATCACTTTCTTTCTCGCACCAGTTCACCAAGATGGTTTTGAATGTTGGTCTCCAAAGTACTTGTAGTCTGACACTGCCCATGAGATCAGTAAGTATGCTCCATTTTTAACTAGCCAAGAGAAAAAATACGCAATGTTAACTAACAGACACAGCAGAGGACTACAGCATTTTGACAAAGGACTTTTCATTTCGACACTGGTAGCTCTTTCCACTCAGCAGCAGTTTCATAAGGGGTTTTGTAGGGAGGAGGATATTTCTTTGAGCTGATCACACAAGAAACAAAGGTCGACTGCCTAGGATCTACCCTAGAAATGCCTTTGCTCTCTCTTTCTGTCTCATTGCAGCTGATTGTTGTTGAGGAGGGGAGGGTGAATACCATAAACATGATGCCCTGGATTTGAGCACTCCATAAGCAATGATATTCCTTTAATAGGGAACATAATAGCCTCGGTACTGTCAAACATATGTATTTTAAAACAGCCACATAAAAATAAATCTCATTTTAGTAGTACTGGCGTCTTCTGTAATACTTAATCATGGGATTCCATGGCAGGTCTGCCATCAGAAGGGCTGCAGAACTGGGCCCACAGACGGCAGTCACAGGTTGATGTTGTTCTATTATTCATTTTTAGATTGTCAGTAAATTACAGTGAAGAGATGAATGCTTCATTTTATGAGGCAATAATGGCCTGGATTTTAGCAGAGATTTGTCAGGATTTCAGGCAATATATCAAGGCCCAGTTGTTTGTCTATTATTTATAATATTTTATGGATATTGCCAGATAATCCAAAACTGTGATTAATGCAGCCCACTTCAGAACCTCTCCATTGTGACAAAGCAAATTAACAAGGGTCTGTTTGAGTAGGGAAAGTTGTTGTATGAGAGATGTCCATCCCTCATTTCTTTTTCTGAAGATAGTAGGATGATCTTAGATATCCAAGTTTCCTTGCACTTTTCTTCTAAGCGTGCATGATCTAACATCCCTGAAAAAGATGGGAATTCTCATGAAGGGACTGGTCAGGCATTTACTGGGACATGTGGCTTAAGGACTTAATTTTATTTGTCTTTGCTGCAAGCTATTTTTGCTCTGAAGGTGCAAGTCTTTGGGTCTGCACCTTTTCTTCAGATTTCTTCAAATCTCTTTGCAAGTGGCATAATTTCATCTATTCTCTTCTAGTTGAACTTTCTATTGTGGAGAGAAATACAAAATTTGCCCCAAAGACCAAACACGCACACACACAGAGATGCAGAAGCTTGGAGAAAACGTGGGCAATCAGTTTTGCTCCAGATGACAGCAATACCTGGCAGAGAAAGACCATGGACAATGGAAGAACAACCCCTAATTTACTGCTTGAAACTTCTGGTAGATCTAGGATAAACTTTAGCGAGTTGGTGCCTGGTACTTCTGTGAAAATATTCAGAGATTTCTTCTTGGATATATTTTATATCGATACCCATTTGACCACTGAATTAAACATTCATTTCAGTTCCCAGTTCACCTCAAAATGTCTTAAATCCTCATATATGCACAGATTTTTTAACTGCAGAATATGCTGGTTTAGAGACTCTTTTCAAAGCCAGCATGTTTATATCTTTTTATTCATTTTTTTTTTAGTGAATACTTCTGGTGGGGAACACTATCAGGATTAAGACTTTTGCACTGACTGAAGATGCAATAATTATAATCAATCAGTAATTCCTTTCCCTTCCCTCTATTCTTCCATCCATTCTGATTCATAAATCAGACTAGGGAATTGCTTGAATTATAAATTATTTTTTTCCCATGTAAGTGCAATATTCTCTTAATTTACTGTTTTTGTGGTCCCTTCATGATGCCGAAAAAGTGGAAAGGAACTGAAATGAGAAACCAGAATGGATTCAAGAGCATCTTGCTGCATAGTTCTTCCTCATTATGTTCAGCGCAAGTGTCAGTTCAAATATGTAACTTGAACAATTTGAAAGTTTCCCATTATTTTTTTCCTGTTTTGGTCGATAACTAACCAATTCTATTCTGCAGTAGGGAGGATGATTCCTCCTTGGCCACTGCAGTAGAAAGTCTTAGCTGGATAGCAAGGGATCATTTTCCTCTTTCTGGAGAATAAACTGTTAGGATACAGGATGCCCGGACAAGGTCTGGGATATCCAGTCTGGCGTCTGAAGGATTGCAGTCACTTCACCATTTAAGCTGGACAAAACAGACAAGACCTTCCTGCTTCAGGTCCATGCAGTAGTTTTTCAGAACCTTTGCCACAATGAATCAGAACTCGATCAGGTATCTGTCTCACATGATA
This sequence comes from Fratercula arctica, assembly GCA_947846985.1. NCBI lineage: Eukaryota > Metazoa > Chordata > Aves > Charadriiformes > Alcidae > Fratercula > Fratercula arctica. Next base: position 161,749,920 of record CANTUZ010000002.1, read on the forward strand.
CATCCTCCATACAGTTTCTGAAACATCATAGCAGGGGGTTAAAAAAGCATAGAACTTTTTGTGAGTTTTATATATATATATGTGGATATATTTTTATATATTATATAATTATATATAATACATGTATGTATTATGTGTAGGTACACATGCCCATTTTATATAATTTTAATACTATACATTTATATGTTACATAATTATATTTCATGCATTATATTATATATACACATAGTTTATATATGTGTGTGTGTATATATTTTATATATATGTTCTTCTAAAGATTCATAGAATTATAGAATCATAGAATCATCTAGGTTGGAAGGGATCTTTAAGATCATCGAGTCCAACCATCATGGCATACTTTTATTGGTTTCTTGCGTATTAGATTCTGAACAATTTTCCTTGGAGCATTCTATAATTTTGTTTATTTAGGCATATACAAAAATAAATAATATTAATACTGATCTTAAATTCCAGCATGCATTTTTCCTCTAAATAGGCTAAATACAGTCATCAGTGCAGCGAAGCCCATGGCACTGAATTCTGCAAACACATTCTAAGCCTTTAGCAAGGGTAATTACAGCTAGTTGTTCCACATTTGCTAGCTAACAGCTTAATTGAGTGCTTGGAACATGTGATACTTACAGAAAGAATTCATCATTCTTATTATTGACTTTCCCGGCTGACTCCTCCTGTCATTTTGTGTGTTCTCTTGGGCATAGAAGTGAAAGTTGCTATTTTTTTTCTTACAGAAATCTATGCCACATTTAGGCAACAATTACAAATTCTGTTTCTACTGCAACAGAGTACGTGTCAGTAGTACCACATCGTTCAGTGAATTACAGGTATGAAATAAGATCACTAATAGCGTAGAATACAGCTGTGAGAGGGGCTGACATTTGCTCTTTCTGATTTCAGATTCAACATGATTTCTTCTAAGAAAGTTTGAGCTGTAGTAGCAGGAGTTTGCCTGAACACCTAAGGTAGATGTATATAACCAGATAACTGCCCTAGAAGAGACAAATTTTCTGCATAGATAATTTCATTGACTTCCAAGAAAATTTAGGCATTCAAACCATTCTTTTTCTCAAAGTTGGGGGTCTTTTTTGTGTTTTTTTTTGTTTGTTTGTTTGTTTGGTTTTTTTATTTTATTTTATTTTTTCTTCATTTCCTATCTTTTTTTTTTCGCTTTCATCATCTATTCAGTTAAAAAGGAGAAAGCGAATAAAAGGGGTTTGAAATTTTACGATAGAACAATGTTCCACTTGAAAATGCTGATAAAACAAAACATATAGAAATGTATCCATTTTAGCTCTTTGTTGTAGGTGATTATCTACATACTTTGTAACAGAATTGTTTTGTCAGTGACATGGACATGGGATTGAGTGCACCTTCAGCAAGTTTGCCAGTGACACCAAGCTATGTGGAGTGGTCGACACTCTGGAGGGGAGGGATGCCACCAAAGAGGGACTTGAACAGGCTTGAGAGATGGGCCTGTGCAAACCTCATGAAGTTCAACCAGGCCAAGTACAAGGTCCTGCATGTGGGTCAGGGCAATCCCAAGCACAAATACAGGCTGGATAGAGAATGGATTGAGAGCAGCTCTGAGGAGAAGGACTTGGGGCTGTTAGTGGATGAGAAGCTCAACATGAGCTGGCAAAGTGTGCTCGCAGCCCAGAAAGCCACCCACGCTCTGGGCTGCATCAAAAGCATAAGGCTCCAAGGAGACTTTATAGCCCTTTCCAGTACCTAAAGGGGGCCTACAGGAGAGATGGGGAGAGACTGTTGATCAGGGAGTGTAGTGACAGGATGAGGGGTAATGGTTTTAAACTGAAAGAGGGGAGATTTAGACTAGATATTGGGAAGAAATTCTTTCCTGTGAGGGTGGTGAGGCACTGGAACAGGTTGCCCAGAGAAGTTGTGGATGTCCCATCCCTGGAGGTGTTCAAGACCAGGCTGCATGGAACTTTGAGCAATGAGGTCTACTGTCCAGGGAGGTGTCCCTGCCCATGGCAGAGGGGTTGTGACTAGATGATCCCTTCCAACTCTAACCATTCGATGATTTTATAATACAAGTCTCAAGCAGCCTTACCTAATATTAGCCAACCCCTATGGTTCTATGAGGATTCTATAACCCTGCTTTGCCTTTTGGGTTGGAACAGATGACCTCATGAAGTCTTCTGCAACCTAAGTTAGTATATGTGTCTAAGATTTTTGCTACTACAGGGACAGAGCAGATAAAATATTGTTGTAACAGTTTTCTTTGGAGTCTAAGGATTTTGATGTTTCAACAGATTTACTTACATGAAACTAAATTTGAAAATGTCCATAATCCTTGTGGTACACAAAATACACATTGAATGGGTTTAATAAACAAACCTGGTACTCTCTTATTCTTTCTGAGTATTACTCCTGGCATGAATAGACAGATGCCATTTAGCTTTAAAGGATTTAGGATATGGTTTAATCATGTCCTTTGAGTACACCTCTTTTTGTGAGAGAAAATACTTAATGTTAGAGCACACTTTAATCTAATAGAATGCAGCAAAAGCCAGTGCACTGAATGGACATCAATAAAAAGGTAATTGAAGCAATACAAGGAAAATGGAAGTAAAATGCATGTTGCTAGTTTTCAATAGTATTGATAAGTATAATTTCTAAAGACTATAGATTTCAGTATCATTCTGTGCCCTTAAACACAGATTGCATGTCTTTCTATACAATAATAAATCTTTCACCCTAAACTCATATTGGTAGCTCGTAATCAAGCGCCATAAGATAAGGTTCTATGCTTATGATCTACTAGAGCGTGACTATTTATTATAATAGTCTCTGTTAGCCTCAACAAAGTGCTCTCTCTTTGAGACTCGTTCAAATGCATGGCATCCATTTATCCACCTGAAAAAAGTTTATGCAAAAGGAGCAAAACTTAATTTTTTAAGCTATTTCTCCCACAACAACTTCCTTCTTTTTATAGCCTTTCTTCTGCTCCAAGTTATTATTATTCGCACGCCATGCCATATTTCACACCATAACACGTTTATTAGCAGCAATGTGTGATGTCCTTGGCAGCACAGGAATCCGCAATTTACTGACTCCCTTTTCCTCCTGTGAGCATGAAAATGGTGTGCCAATTGATCTCACAGTGCTGCTTGGTGGCCTTCGGGCTAACCTGATTACCTGCTCGTTCTGCCGGGGCCTGAGGTTTGGACTAAAGAACTGAATTGAACTTGTCTAAAACTCATAATTCTGTGTGCTCGTCTGATACTTCGAATTTATGTATGCTCTGCACAGATTGTGTCTACACTTAGGAAGACCTATGACTTATATCCTGAGAACCTTCTTCGAACTAACAGGCCAGCTGCCTATTTATAGAAATTCTCAGGCAGCCCCTGCAGTCAAAACTGCCTAGAGACTCTGATGATGGTTCCAACCTTCTGGTTTTGCAAATTATTTTCCCTAGGGATGACACGGGTATTTCTAGGGAAGAAATGAGTTGGAGTAACTTCAGAAAGGCTGGCATTTCTTGGATAATTTAGGGAGTGCTTCTCAACTGGGGAGGCCCGCTTTAGTGGTGAGTAAGAGGGAAATGCAAACACATCTTAGAGCATCATTCCGCCCCCCCTTGGAAAGTGTGTCAGTGGATCAAGGAAGCCCAGAAAGCAGTCCAGGTGACCAGGCAGTGACTGTCTACTTTGAGCAGAGTTGAACTTCCCCCTGAACCCTATTGGCTATATCTTAATTTATTACAACAGGACCTTAAACACACAGTACACAAGAAGACCCTTAAATTTAGGTGCCTTAATCTCCACCTGAATCCTACTGGAAGAGATCAGCTTCATTGAACACATGGATATCTACTGCCACTAGAAGTGCCATACTATCTCCAAGGTATCTGCACAGAGCAAGTAGGTATCACCAGGACATTTAGGAATTGTTATCCTTATGCACAACAAGACGGGAAGCTAGGCAGGGCAGCACAGAACATTGATGTAGTCCACAGGGTGAGGCTGTGATTCCTCTGACCAAATGTAGGCATCTCCTGTGAGTTAAGATACATCGCATCTACACTTGAATGACTTCATGACTCTCTCTCCTCAGCTATAAAAAAGAATCCAGAGCAACTTATTTAAAAGGTGATGCCCACACAGAAAACACCCACATTAAACCCTACCTTCAAGCTCTCTTTACAGTTAGTGAGGAGAACCAGACACCTTGCCTGAGACTCGAATGAGCTGCCATCTGGAAATGTTCATTTCTATCTGCATTAACTTTCTTAGACTGCACATATAACTCTAAATGGATAGAACTTAGACTTCAGCAGCAAAAATATATATTTTTAGCATCAGTTCTTCCTTTTCTAGCCTATTAGAAGGGCCCATGTCCTTAAGCTAGATCAAACCAAAGCAAAAACAGTAACACAATTCATCAGACAAGTGACTATTAACACCCTAGACATAAAGGTAGTTTAAGAAGACATTTAGTCTTTTTATTCCTTAAATAAATGTTCTTAAAACTTGCATCACTTAAATTGAGAACATTATTAAGCATCCAGAAATGATAGATAATAAAAGTGTAAAACACAGTTCTGATTAAAGGGATATCACTTGAGATAGGTGTTTTTTTTTTCTCTAACAATTAAAAAAATATTCAATAATTTGTGGCAAATTATGAATGTTGTAGGTCTTTGGGTTACTTTAGAGGTCTTTGTATACAGCTGAACTATTTTGTCCAAATAGCTGGAAAATCTGTAGAAAAGTGGCAAGAAAAATTTAGGAATATGTTGACTGGTTTAAACTGGGCACATCTGATACATTGCATTGACACGTATTTATCCTTAAGCACAGGGTTGTGAAGTAGTAAAGAAAAACAAAACCAAACAAAGTGATAATATCTGTCTTGGAGGAAATTCCTACCTCTCCTTTTTTCTCGTGTTTTATGGTGTCTTTATCACTAAACTGAGTGCCTTCCCTGGTAAAGACATAGTAATATTACTCTTACTGAGTTCATGGTAATACCTAGTCTAAATTTGATTTTAATGTGATATACCCCAAAGCTGAAAAAGACATGCTAGAATATAGATTTTTCAAAGCTTACAAGAAAATAGTCTGTGGAAGTTTCAGAAGCACTATCACATTATGCAAAGCGGGAGAACAATGCCTTGCAAAATTTACTTAAGCTATAGTCAGAGCTATGTGAAACATAAGAATCATTGTCCAGGATTAGATTAATCTGGCTGTTCAAATATCTTGCTTGCAATTTTGGTCCAAACCAAATGAATGATAGAAGCTTTTCCTGCATATTTGTGTGTGTTCAATATCCTGGCTACAATTCAGGTTCACCCTTTATATCACTGACCACAAAAAAGTGTTTACATTCTGTTAAATACAATGCTTTAAAACAAAATATATACATGGGTACCAAGAGTACCCCAATGCTGCTTGAGTTTTGATAAATAGATTATATTGACAGAATCTCATACAATGAAGTTCACAACTCAGTTGTGCATTGGATAAAAACCTTATTTGACCAGTTCCAAATTTTCCAGCTTTAAGTTTCCTGGAAATTTTGCCGTTACATGTGCTAAAGTAAGAACAATGAACTACCATTGTCTGCCTTCTGTATAACATTCAAAAGCATATTCTGTCACTCTGTCCTGTCTTATTTGTCATCTTTCTGAGTAAAATCAGGTATAGAACATCTATTTCAGTCATCTCCCACATGAATTCAGATCTGTCCTTGCATTTCTCTGACCATTGACTTCTGTATTGTAAATAAGCATCTCTACTAGAATGGAGATGCTGACTGTTCTGCCTTCTTGTACTTCAATGGCTGGGAATTATGTCTGTTCCTCTCACTTGAATGGAAAGGAGAGAAATATCCGGAGAAGTCCTATCTCCTTCTTGGTGGTTGCAACATCAAGATCTTTTTCTATCACTTCATTATCCACACACCCTCCTCTCTTTCTCAAGTGCTTTTGCTTATTTTACCAACATTCAGGCTGGTGCCAGAGACTTGGGCTGCATATTATTAGAGAAACAGGGTTTTTTTGGGTTGTAGTGATCTATATGCATCCAGTTAAAGAACACCAATAACAAAAGACAAAGGGCAAAAAGAAGACATAATCACAATCCGTCTTAGCCAACCCAGTTCAGAGCAGCTAAACTTGTAATCTAAAACCTGGAGATGTAATGTTGTACCATAAGACGCTTGTAGGGTATTGACATTTACAATGCATTGACAGGAGGGAAGGGTTGAATTATTTGTCAAATCTAAATTTGGGGAACATTTTTCTGTGAAGAACATGATAAAAATCACAGATCAGTTTCTTTGCAATTTCACAGAGATCTGAGCACACGTCCTTTCAGTAACAGGTAGATTTAATTTATTTTCTGCAACCTCCTTTGCAGGCACTGGATGACTCCTATTGCACACCAACGTCTACTCCTTTCTGGTTTTGGTTTTGTAGGAGAAAAAAAGAAAAAAAGTCTAGTCCAGCACGTCTTTCTCAAGATGAAGGGCACTGAATTATCCCCAATTTAAATGAACAGAGGAGGATAAATTACCTTATTTCTTGCAATCTTTATGTTTTATAACCTCTGAAAACTAAAGAGAGGAGCTGTTGTTGATGTTGTGAGCTACTGCTTGATTTGTGGTCACAGATGTCCAAACCTCGTGTTTACGAAATAAGAGAACGTGAAAAATTGTGAAGTTTCTGGATTTTCTCCAGCTAGCAGAGCTCCTTCATTGGTTAAGAATCGATATTCTCAGCTCATCAGGCACCGAGACCAAACATTAGCTTATAGCTGCTTAATTCCACCATTGCTAAATAGAAGATTTGTAAGTATTAATTTGCTCCTTTTATGTCTGTGCTTTTCCCATTGTACAGGAAAAAGGGAACAATGTGTCTGATACAATGCAAATCTGCAAGAGGTATGGAACCCATTTGTATCTTGTCACACAATATATTCTCAGAAAGAGGAAGAGTCATGTGTCCACATGTATGGCACTAGCTCTTGTCTGTTACTTCACTATTTTACTCTTCAGCAAATTATTTGAGGTACAGACAAGGTATACACAACAAACAGCTACATTTCAAGGAGGTGTGAAATAATTCATCTTTGGTAACTTTCACAATTGCATAGTAAAAAAAAAATCTGCATTGCTGTTGAAGTGACTATGACTGATATTCTGAGTTGTAGTACTCCACCAGCCAATATCTACATGAATGAGATAGGAGCCATGGTGATGGAGGATGCGGAGAAGGCGGAGTTACAGAATGCCTTCTTTGCTTCGGTCTTTTCTGCTCGGCCCAACCCTCAGGAGTCCCAGGCATTGAATAAAGTAACAGGGAAAGAAGAAGACTTCCCTTGGGTTGAGGAGGATTGAGTGAGGGATCAACTAGATCATTTAGATATTCACAAGTCCATGGGCCCTGATGGGATGTACCCAAGAGTATTGAGGGAGGTGGCAGAAGTCATTGCTGGGCCGCTTTCCATCATCTTTGAAAGGTCCTGGAGAACAGGCGAGGTGCCTGAGGACTGGAGGAAAGCCAATGTCACTCCAGTCTTCAAATAAGGCAAGAAGGAGGAGCCAGGGAACTACAGGGCAGTCAGCCTCACCTCCGTCCCTGGAAAGATGATGGAACAGCTCGTTCTGGGCGTCATCTCAAGGCACGTGGAGGAAAAGAAAGCTATCAGAAGTACTCAGCATGGATTCACCAAGGGGAAATCATGTCTGACTAATCTGATAGCCTTCTACGATGGCATGACTGGATGGATAGATGAGGGGAGGGCGGTAGATGTGGTCTACCTTGACTTCAGCAAGGTGTTCAACATGGTCTCCCACAGCATCCTCATAGGGAAGCTTAGGAAGAGCAGACTAGATGAATGGACAGTGGGGTGGATAGATAACTGGTTGAAAGACAGAGCTCAGAGGGTCGTGATTAGGGGCACAGAGTCTAGTTGGAGGTCAGTGACGAGTGGTGTTCCCCAGGCGTCAGTACTGGGTCCAGTCCTGTTCAATATAATCATCAATGACCTGGATGAGGGGATAGAGCGCACCCTCAGCAAGTTTGCTGACGACACAAAGCTGTGGGGGTGGCTGACACGGCAGAAGTCTGTGCTGCCATACAGAGAGACCTGGACAGGTTGGAGATCTGGGCAGAGAGAAACCTGATGAACTTCAACAAGGGCAAGTGTAGGGTGCTGCACCTGGGGAGGAATAACCCCATGCACCAGTACAGGTTGGGGGCTGACCGGCTGGAGAGCAGCTCTGTGGAAAGAGACCTGGGAGTTCTGGTGGACAACAGGGTGACCATGAGCCAGCAATGTGCCCTTGTGGCCAGGAAGGCCAATGGCATCCTGGGGTGCATCAGGAAGAGTGTGGCCAGCAGCTCAAGGGAGGTCATCCTCCCCCTCTACTCTGCATTGGTGAGGCCGCACCTGGAGCACTGTGTCCAGTTCTGGGCTCCCTGGTTCAAGAAGGACAGGGAACTGCTGAAGAGGGTGCAGCAGAGAGCTACAAAGAGGATGAGGGGACTGGAACACCTCTCTTCTGAAGAAAGGCTGAAAGATTTGGGTCTCTTCAGTCTGGAAAAAAGACGGTTGAGGGGGGATCTTATCAGCACTTATAAATACTGAAAGGGTGGGTGTCAGGAGGATGGGGCCAGGCTATTTTCAGTGGTGCCCGGGGACAGGACAAGAGGTAACGGGCACAAACTTGAACATAGGAAGTTCCACCTAAACATGAGAAGGAACTTCTTTCCTGTGAGGGTGGCAGAGCCCTGGCACAGGCTGCCCAGAGAGGTGGTGGAGTCTCCAACTCTGGGGACATTCAAAACCTGCCTGGACGTGTTCCTGTGTAACCTGCTCTGGGTGACCCTGCTCTGGCAGGGGGTTGGACTAGGTGATCTCCAGAGGTCCCTTCCAACCCCTATGATTCTATGATTCTATACATCAAAAAATACCAAGAGGGAAAAATAAAGTCTTAGTAGAGTGGAGCATTAAGCTCTTCCAAGAATATCTTCAACATGCCCAGCTACTTTGACTGCGTGGCACAGATTCACCTTTCCAAATCATTGTCCTTCTAAACACAGGCTTCAGGCTATGTTTTTCAGCAGCAACCGCTCGATATACTTCATTTAACTTGCTTTTCCATTCTTGATTCAAATTTACCAGAGGCAGAGTTTTCTTCTGTGTGACAGGATACTGAGTCCATGAATCAACACGTTTCAGGGATACTGAATTTAAGATCAGTAATTGCCGCACTGTTTTTTTACGTCATCAGCTTATATAAATCACTGGGGCCTTTTGTAGTTTTTCGTAAATGTCTACATAGTCAAATGCCCTTTTTTATTTCCTCCAAGAAAATAATTATTTCCTCTCTTTGGTGTGAACTGCTTTAGTACCTAGTAAAAAAGTTCAATGTAGGTTTTAATAAGGTGATTATTAAAACAATGCAATAGTGCTAATGCATTATGTTTATGTAATGTTGATCCTCTGTATGCTGTATTTTTTGGGTTTTTTTTTCTCAGTTCAGACTCAAGTGTTTTTATACGTATTAGAAATTCACCTTCAAAGAGTGAACCAGCTATGTATATTGAAAATATAGTGACATCTGTATACCTCATTGATTTCCAGCAGTTGTCCCAGAATAACTTCTTAACTATTTTTCTAGTAATAATCTTGAAATCTAATTATAAGATCTAATTTGTAAAAGTTCCGGAGCTGGTATGCTATTATTTGCCAAAAAAAAAAAAAAAAAAAAAAAAAAAATCAGGCTGGCTGTCTAACTTCTAATAACAGATGAACCTGTTAGTGATTTCTCACTTATAAAAAAAAGGCAAAACAAACCATAACAAAAAGCCAAAAGAAATCCGGGTCCTGATACCTAAACATTTATTGAAGAGTATAAAGTCCTTACTCCATATTGAAAGAAAGACACCTGAAAACAAATTGCTGAGTGCTGAATAGGAGGACAGTTCTCAGAAGGGAAAACTCTTAGGCTATTTTTTCTTTTATATCCAAAGGAATTTCCATTACTTAGAGCATTTCAGACTATGTGGGAAATCCTTTGGGAATACGCTTCTCAGCTCTGCTCCAGTAATGGAGCATATCATCTCTGTATCTACTCACCAGTGTGAGAGCTACGTAGCTGACAAAATTAGGGAGAGCTGCTCTTCACAAAGAGGAGAAGACATACACTTTGCTGTCCAGCTGTTGAGATTAGTGGCAGTTTTCTGAGAGGATGCTGAAGACTCATGGGGCAACTTGCCAAGAAAGTTGCTATTCAAGTGATAAAATCCGTGACCCACTATGTGAGGAAACACACACACACACACACACACACACACACGTGCATCATTATCAAATTTAAACTTTATCTTCAACCAAACACCAAACCATTCTTGGAGCCTCTTAGAACAAGTCTACATGGTGAGGTGCAGAGCTCTGAGGGTGGGTTTGACAGTATTTTGCTGTGCGTTCCCATGCTTGCTACCTTGCTGTCCTTACTGCTGTTTTTCAGACTGCCTGTACTGCGGGATAAAAGCATCCACACCGTGACTGGGAAGAGATGAACTTGGCGTATCTGACAGTGTAGCTGTGTGGTTACGCTCAGCCTTCACATCATTTTTCTTAACCGCATGCATGAAAGTTGGACCTGAGTTAAAAGATCAGGTTCACCTCTTACAACCAGTTCGGGAAGCTGGGTTGAAGTAATTGCTGGATGTAGACTTGCAATGTGGGAGAGGGAGAAAAAAAACTAGGCTTAGCAGAAGCTTGAGATTTGCCTTCCCTTGTCACTGTAAAAATCCTGAAATGCTGGAACAAAATGTTGACATACGTATCTGAATTCCCACATCTATGAAAACAGGTGTTTCACTGAAAAGTGAATACATATTTGCTGTCTCTGTGGTTTGGGATTGGTTGTTGTGGATTTTTGTGGTTTCTTTTTGTGGTTTTATTTCATGATACCATGCAACCAGGAACTGCTTTGACAAAGATGGGGATTTGAACTCTGTTAGCAGAAGCTTCTGCCTTAACATTTAAACTAGCCCACTCATTGGGACTAGAATATTACTCTGTAGTCTCCAAGTTCTGGCAAGAGGCAAAAACAGCACATTGAGCATACAGCTAAAAGGCAAAAGGTGTCCTATAATCCATTTCATAGGAAAGATTTGTGGTGTTTTCTGTTTTGTGTTTTTGTTGTTTTTTTTTTTTTTTTAAAAAAAAAAAGAAAAGGCATCTGCTGATGCTGTCTCTTTTGAACAAAAAATATATAAAGAAGGGGAAAGAATGCTGTCAAATGACTTTCTGAACCAAAACTGAATATGGCTATTTTAGAGAACCACAAAAGTATTTCTTTTTCTAGTGCCCTCTCGTGACAACCTTTAGCGGGTAAGTAATACATCATTAGAGGTCTGTGCTTTCAGCAGCACATCTATTACAGCAGATTGCTTTGAAGGAGAAGTGTAGAAGAGGGAGTCACAGTCATCAATTACAACTGCTAGAAATGTGTCAACAGGTTCACATCTGAGATTCCTCTGCAGCCTCAGAAAGTAGGAGTTGAAGAGCTCTACCAGCTGCAAGTTGCAGTGCCTTTTATATAGCAGGAAAATTTAGAATTTGCCCAAACTTTCTTGCTCAAGGCCAGCATTAATTATGCAATGAAATGCATTTATTACTTTTCATACACCTAAACATAAATTTAATGTTGTTTTTTAATGATATCATGAAAATTGAGAGTCTTGCTTTCCCTACAAAACCTGATGTATAATTCTTCACTTCCCTACGGCTCCATGAAATTAGTATTTTTATTTATGAAGTGGAGCCCCAAGCAAGACAACATTTTACAAGATATGCCACACAACCTGGAAAGACAATAGGCATCTCTCAGGAGATGTGAGTATGGAAAAGGGAATTTGATCTAAAGCCAATTGAAAGCAGTGGAATGACAACATTCCCCTCTAAGTTTTAGGTCATCTCTGTGACCACTTCAGACCCTTTTGTGCCTTCCAGCCCAAGGACTGAATGTCTGTGACAGTGGCAACAACATGACATTCCAGTCCTTGATGAGACAAAAATATTTTCTAAAGTTCGGTTTTCCTCAGACTCCTTTAAATTGCAATGAAGCTCCAACTATTCATCGCTAGAATAAAGATGTAAATCTCTTTGTAATGGATGCAATCTTAGTGATACTAGAGTGATTATTTCTCAAAACCAGTTCTAGTGAGTTAACGTTGGTGTGTTGCAAGACCCCTACTGAGCCACTCTATCATCCTCCTGCTCGACGGGGGAGTTGGATGGTGAAAAACAAAGACAGCTGCTAAACCACCTTCCCCCCACCCCCTTTCTTCCTATTCCCGTCTTCCCCATTTCCTTCCCAACCTTTCTCCGCACTCTGAGGGGCGCAGGACTGGGGCTGGGGGTGTCGATCCATCCATGCCAGCCCCTCTGGGCCGCTCCTCCCTCCTCACCCCTCTCCCTGCTCCAGCGCGGGCCCTGCCCCGGGCTGCAGTCCTTCAGGGACAACCTGCTCCCGCCTGGGCTCTCCACGGCCGCAGCTCCTGCAGGAAAGATCCCCCCGCTGCGGCCTGGGGCCCTCCCCGGGCTGCAGGGGGGGTCTCTGCTCCAGCGGGGTCTCTCCAGGGCTGCAGGGGATCCCTACTCCGGGCCTGCAGCACCTCCTGCCCTCCTCCTCCTCCGCCCTGGGGCTCCCTCTGCTGCTGCTCCCTCCTTGCCTTCCTCCTCCTCTGCCTGGGCCGCCTTCGGCCCTTTCGCAAACCTCTTTTCCCCCCGGCACCCCCAGCTTGGCTGAGGGGCTCAGCTGTGTCCTGCGCTGGGGCCCTTGGAGCCGGCTGGGACCGGTTGTGTCTGGTACGGGGCAGCCCCGGCCGCTCCACACGCAGGCCACCTGGTAGCCCCCAAATCCAACACTGGGTTTAGAATCATAGAATCATAGAATGCGTTGGGTTGGAAGGCACCTTTAAAGGTCATCTAGTCCAACTACCCTGCAGTAAGGAGGGACGTCTTCAACTAGACCAAGTTGCTCAGAGCCTCATCAAGCCTGACCTTGAATGTCTCCAGGGATGGGGCCTCCACCACCTCTCTGGGCAACCTGTTCCGGTGTCTCACCACCCTCATTGTAAAGAACTTCCTAATGTCTAATCTAAACCTGCCCTGCTCTAGTTTAAAGCCATTCCCCCTTGTCCTATCACTACATGTCCTTGCAAACAGCCCCTCCCCAGCTTTCTTGTAGGCCCCCTTCCGGTACTGTAAGGCTGCTATAGGGTCTCCCTGGAGCCTTCTCTTCTCCAGGTGGAACAACCCCAACTCTCTCAGCCTGTCCTCACAGCAGAGGTGCTCCAGCCCTCGGATCATCTTCATGGCCCTCCTCTGGATCTGTTCCAACAAGTCCATGTCCTTCTTGCGCTGAGAGCTCCAGAGCTGGACACAGTATTCCAGGTGGGGTCTCACGAGAGCAGAGTAGAGGGGGAGAATCACCTCTCTGGATCTGCTGGCCATTGTTCTTTTGATGCAGCTCAGGATGGAATTGGCCTTCTGGGTTGCAGGCGCACATTGTTGGCTCATGTCCCAGTATATTAGTCTTTGGATCTGCAGAGATGAGTAAAAGCTAGTAATGTCATTTCCTAGGCCATGTAAAAGGCAAGGTAGCAGCAAAGCATCCCTGGAGTTTGTCAGCTGCCATGGGAGGGGATCATACCCTCTTTTCATGTGTATTGAAATGGTCCTTTACTGGCTTCTCTCGTGAAGTTGTTATGCAGGGAATCCAATTGCAAAGATGGTGGTGAAAGTGATTTAATTTATTTTATTGGAGTCAAAGGTAGGAGGGAATTTCCCAACTTTCCCAGCAACTTATTTGCTGCAGGTAAAAGACGTTTTGACTTAGCTGAAGCGTGGTTAATGAGGATCAGTCAGATTCATTTCCTTGCAAAGTTTAATTTTTTTCTGTTTCATACTTGAGCCTTTCATGGGCACAACACCAGAATTAGATGCAGGACATGATGAAATCTCACAGTAAATCACCCAGTTTTGGCACGTTAGGCATTCTTATGCCTCTTAAAGCATTACAGCTCTGCCTTTCAGGTCGGAATCTCTGAGCGACTGGAGACAATGTAAGATGAATATCCTTAGCATATACAGAATTGGAATCTGTTGACTGATGAAGGAGCCACTCAGAAGATCTTTATAACAAGATGTGTGATGAGTAAGGAGATTTAGTAGCCAGACAAGGTTCCAAAAGCCTTGCATGTTCTTCTGTCATCAATATGAGCCTTTCTCCCAACCTGAGCATCACTGAGACAGATCACTGTCTAAAATAAAAGCCGTGTTCTCCAATTGTTTCTAATGGTACCAACTCAGAGGATCAAAGTCAGGAGTTTCCACTTTTGTTTAACCAGCAGGACTTTCTGAAATGAGCTTTTAAGCTTAGTGGGAATGCATTTACAGAAAGTTTTTCATTTTATTCTGGATAGTTGAGGCATCTGTGCTTCAAATGCTATTCCCTTTCCAGTGCATGGTAAAGCAGTTTTCAAAGTCCTTGACTTATAAAAGATCACTTCTTCTCATGTGCACTGGAATGCTGATTGAGATGACCTTACATATCTGCAGCCCATCAGCCCTTTCTCCTTTCTCCTGGGAAGGAGACTTGTTTATGAAATTATGTTTTCTATAGCAGTAGCAGCCAGAATTCTGATTAGGCTAGCGGTTTGCCCCTTGGAAATGGAACAAGAATGACACGGGAGCCAAAGTTTTAATTGCATTGGCAGTTTTCCCCATTCATAAAGGTTCAGGAGAAAGAAAGATTCAGGACAGGGTCATATGCAGGTATGCCATGCGTATGTAGAGTTGTTGTGTATTCTACTGTTTACCAGACTCTGTTGCAATGTACATTTTTTTTTTTTTTCATATGAACTTGGAGTATTAAAAGAGAAAACATCCCTGTGAGTCAATCACAGGTTAACACCTCCCTTTCCAATGTACAGCCTATGAAGGGGACCATCGCCATTCTTCAATACATTTCAGAAAACCTGCAATGAAAATCCAACTTCTACATCACATTGTGCAACTATTTCCTATTTCAGGATGCCGTGCCTATCAGGGCACCTATGCCAAAAAGAAGTATAAAAAAAAGAGGGTGAGACAAAGAAAAAAAAGTGATGGTTATCCTCTGCTATTCTGAAGGAAAATGAGAAAACTTATTCCTTCTGGAAGAAGAGAAAATATCAGAGCAGATTTGGGCATTCTGAGCTCATGTGTCTTCTGCTCTCATTGCTATCTGGCAGCCTTACTGCATCTCCAGTCCAGTGGATTCACTCTGGGACAAAGAGAGAGCCAGTTTCTTCTGTGAGAGATGGATGGCAATCCTACCAGGTGATGACCAATCCAGACTGCATCAATGAGAGGCTGAAATGGGTTTTGGGAAGACTTTGAATGTGTGCATTTTTCTGCCTCTCTACTCCTCACTGGTGAGACACCACCCGGAGTACTGTGTCCAGCTCTGGTGCCCCCAACATAAGAAGGACATGGACCTCTTGGAGTGGGTGCGGAGGAGGGCCATGAAGATGATAAGAAGGCTGGACCACCTCTGCTATGAGGACAGGCTGAGAGAGTTGGGTTTGTTCAGCCTGGAGAAGAGAAGGCTCCGGGGAAACTTTATAGCCCCTTCCAGTACCTAAAGGGGGGCCTACAGGAAAGGTGGGGAGGGATTCTTCATCGGGGAGTGTAATCACAGGATGAGGGGTAATGGTTTTAAACTGAAAGAGGGTAGATCTAGATTAGATATTAGGAAGAAATTCTTTACTGTGAGGGTGGTGAGGCACTGGAACAGGTTGCCCAGAGACATTGTTGAGGCCCCTGGAGGTGTTCAAGGCCAGGTTGGATGGGGCTTTGAGCAGCCTGGTCTGGTGGGAGGTGTCCCTGCCCATGGCAGGGGGGTTGGAACTAGATGATCTTTAAGGTCCCTTCCAACTCTAACCATTCTATGATTCTATGGTTCTATATAGAGTGCTTTGTGCCTGGGCACTGGCAACACAAGCCGGGGGTGGATCAAGGTATGAGGATGGGCACACATTAAGTGAGAATGTTGGTCTCATCCAAGAGATGAAGGCAGAACTCTCACATAGTATGCATCAGGTATCTTCCTTGAAATCATTATGAATCAGTGAATTACTGCTGCAGCTGCTGTTATTAATAAAACATCAACAACCAAGTGGCATTAGATAACGTCTGGAAACAGCAGCATGTTATACCCTTACATGAAAATGCCAGTTATTTACAATATATTTAAGATTCCAACACGGGGTCTAATGCAATTAGTCAAAATAATTTTGAAAATAGCTAAGAATCCCCAGGATGTCTCAACAGGCTAAAAGAAATCTAAGTAGAGTTAAAAAGTCATTATTAATGACCCTGCTGTGATGGAATAAAACAGAAGCTGCTTCTCCTTGCTAAGCAAATGAAACCAAAGAGACATTATTTATCCCTATTAATTCCGTGGTCTTAATTCCTGATGGAAATTTTCTGATTTCCTTCCCAATAAATACATTTTCCTCCACTAATTTGACTTACGTCTTGCACAGAGTGCCAGCTTGCTTCAAATAGCTCTGTGCTGGCTCCAGGCTTCTCTGTAATTTAGTCAGAGCTGTTATATATTCCACTTGGGGTAGTTTTTTCTATCCTTCAGAAAACAAGAGTTTGCTTTTTGCTTTATAAATTTGGGTAAATGAAGCATTTAAAATTTCGTACATTTTAAATATTTATTTTGGGGAGTTAATTAGAAAAATCAAGAACTAGGCACATTTGAGAGTAGCTTAATGGATTAATTTATAGGAAACACATGCTTATGGACATGCAACACATTACAATATGTAATGCATTTGAGTTTCTCAGTATCTTTCTAAGGTTTCTGTATTTAGTGTGAAGTTGTGGGGTTCTTTATTTGTTTTATTTTCTTCTTTCCCAGATCTCTGTCTTTAAGCTCTTTTGTCTGGTTGACTTTGTCTGCTTGTTTTTTCCGATTTTCACCCAGGAATGTGATAACAATTTTCAGGAAGGGATTTAGGGGAAAATGCACTATTTTTTGCTCATTTAAAAAAAGAAAAAGTTTTGCTTCACTATTAACAGGTTTTTGCAATCTGTGTAGGGGCTGGAAGTTAGCAGGAGACTTGCTGCTGTTTTAGATGTGTGACTTTTGCTTGAAAGTCCTCTGAAAATTAATTATGTTCAGACAATTTCTTAGCTCCCCATGAGCAGAAAAGACCTGTCCACCAAGCATTTAGGAAGTCCCCACAATCCCTACATGAACCCCAATGAGGTTACAAATGCCTTTTTCATATACGTCCTAGTAGAAAACCAGAAAGGACTATTTTTCCAGTGGCTTGTCCAATAGTTTTGTGGTGCTCAGCTCTTAGAAGAAGGAGGAAGAAGCAGCATCATAGAGGAATTGCTTAAGAAAAGCAAGAGAAGGCAGAGCAAAGTCTGGGAGAAAGGAGAGAATAGTTTAGAAGTGTATAAGGGGGTTAGGGATAATTTATGTACTGGGGCAGGAGAGTCCCTTATGATATGAGAAGGTTTTGGTACATCACCCAGCACTGAATGCAGCTGCCCTCCGTTTGCATTCTTTTGCTGTCAGCAGGAATAGGTGTTGACTCCAAACCATAGACATGTCAGGTCTCTCCCTGTGCTCGGAGTCTAATTATGCTTTATGATGTTCCCTGTAATCAGATGACTTCACAATTTCTTCCACAAGATCCCTGCTGTCTTCAAGGGGAATAGATGGATCAAATTTGGGGATATAGTAGGGATATGCAATTAAAGGGTCTGTTGTCTACAGAGTCCTCATAGTATTATTTACAGAATGTGGTATTTCAATGACATAGTGGAAAGGGAAAATGCACAGAGAGAGAGGTGCTGGCCTCCATGTGTGAGAAACTAGAAGCTATCCTGAAGAATGGGATTGTTTTCCTGCTTCTGCCAATCAGCAGGACACTTGAATTACTTAGCTGTTGTTGACTACTTTTTCATTTTCTGAATGGAGAGGGTAAGACATTCAAGGACAGATTTGTTTTTCATTGAACTCTCCCAGCTACAACAGAAACCCACTGGAATTTGCCTTTGAGTATGCCAGATTGCTAAACACTCTGGAAAACCAATGTGTCAGCCTCTCAGGTCAAATACAACAAAACAGTGTTGTGCATTGATAAGTATGATGTTAATAATACCCTCCACAATGACCTCCCACCCCATGCCCATAGGTGATGTGGGAAGGTTAAGTCAGAAAGAGCTCTGAGAAGCTGCTGAATGCATTGTAGACATGGCCTTAGGGCAATGAATGGTTGTAATCAATGCAGGGTTTATTCAGTGAGGAGGAAATATTATTTAAGATGTGTGTTGGACTAAATGAATAAATAGTGAAACTGAATGTGTACCCATTCATTGATTTATGACTGGGCTGAGCTAAAGCTGTGACCCAAGCTATTTGCAAAGTCCTGTTATGTGGCAACCCAAAAGAGAGTGACCAACAGCATCTGGCAGGTGGGGACAGGGGATACGAAGGAGAGAGATGGAGAAACATGCTGTGGTGCTCCTGAAAGCATCAGATCCAAGCTTGAGAGCTATCTTGGAAAACGAAATATTCTATAAGCAGCTGGGAGAAGTCACAATCAATAGCCCTTGTTCTTGGGGGGGACTTCAGATGTCTGCTGGAAATACAATACGGCGGGGAAGAAGACCAGCTTGGCTGAACAGAGAGCTTTGGCTGGAACTCAGGGGAAAAAAGAGAGTTTATGACTTTTGGAAGATGGGGCAGGCCACTCAGGAGGGCTACAAGGATGTCATGAAGTTATGCAGGGAGAAATTTGAAGGGCCCAAGCCCAACCAGAAATTAATCTGGCTGCTGCAGTAAAAGACAATAAAAGAATGTTTCTATAAATACATAAGCAACCAAGGGAGGGCTAAGGAGAATTTCCATCCTCTCTTGGGAGTGGGGTGAAGCATAGTGACAAAGGGTGAGGAAAAGTCTGAGGTGGTCCCTTCTTTGCCTCAGTCTTTTATAGTAAGACAAGTTGTTCTCCAGGTTCCCAACACTCTGAGCTGGAAGACAGGGATGGGGAGCATAATGAAGACCCAAAATCCAAGGGGAATTCATGAGTGACCTGCTACAGCACTTAGACACACACAAGTCTATGGGGCTGGATAGGATCCACCTAAGGGTACTGACGGAGCTGGCAGAAGGGGTCACCAAGCCACTTTCCATCTTTTATCAGCAGTCCTGGCAAACCTTGCAAACCAGGGCAGTCCCAGTTGACTGGAGGTTAGCAAATGTGATGCCCATCTACAAGAAGGGCCAGAAGGAGGATCTGGGGAACTACAGGTCTGTCAGTCTGACCTTGGTGCCTGGAAAGGTCATGGAATGGATCATCGTGAGTGCAATCTCACAGCGCATAAAGGACAACCAGGTGATCAGTCCCAGTCAGCATAACTTTATGAAAGGCAGGTCCTGCTTGACAAATCCGATCTCTTTCTAGGACAAGGTGACCCGCTTAGTGGATGAGGGAAAGGCCGTGCATGTTGTCTTCCTAGACTTTAGTAAAGCCTTTGAAATGTTTTCCCACAGCATTCTCCTGGAGAAACTGGCTGCCTATGGCTTGGAGGGGAGTACTCTCCACTGGGTAAAAAACTGGCCAGAGGGCCAGGCCCAAAGAGTGGTGTTGAATGAAGTTAAATCTAGTTGCCGGCTGGTCACAATTGGTGTTCCCCAGGGCTCAGTATTGGAACAAGTTCTCTTTAATGTCTTTATCAATGATCCAGATGAGGGGATCGAGAGCACCATCAGAAAGTTTGCAGATGATACAAAGTTGGGCAGGAGTGCTGATCTGCTTGAGGGTAGAAAGGCTTTGCAGAGGGATCTGGACAGGCTGGATCGATGGGCCGAGGCCTATGGTATCAGATTCAACAAGGCCAAGTGCTGGGTCCTGCACTTGGGGCACAACAACCCCATGCAGCGCTACAGGCTTGGGGCAGAGTGGCTGGAAATCTGTGCAGTGGAAAAGGACCTGGGGGTGTTGGTCGACAGCCGGCTGAATATGAGTTGGCAGCATGCCCAGATGGCCAAGAAGGCCAGCAGCATCCTGGCCTGTATCAGCAATACTGTGGCCAGCAGGACTAGGGAAGTGATAGTCCCCCTGTACTCGGCGCTGGTGGGGCCCACTTCGAGTACTGTGTTCAGTTTTGGGCCCCTTGCTACAAGAAAGACATTGAGGTGCTGGAGCGGGTCCAGAGAAGGACAACAAAGGTGGTGAGGGATCTGGAGAACAAGTCTTATGAGAAGCAGCTGAGGGAGCTGCGGTTGTTCAGCCTGGAGAAAAGGAGGCTGAGGGGAGACCTTATTGCTCTCTACAGCTGCCTGAAAGGAGGGGGTAGCGAAGTGGGGGTCAGTCTCTTCTCCCAAGTAACAGGCAATAGGACAAGAGGAAATGGCCTCAAGTTGTGCCAGGGAAGGTTAGATTGGATATTTCTTCACCAAAAGGGTTATCAAGCATTGGAACAGGCTGCCCAGGGAAGTGGTGGATTCATCATCCCTGGAGGTGCTTAAAAGACATGTAGCTGTGATGCTTAGGGACACGATTTAGTGGTGGACTTGGCAGTGTTAACAGTTGGACTAAATGATCTTAAAGCTCTTTTCCAACTTAAACGATTCTATGATTCTAAGTTAAAGCTGGTCCTTTTAATGACCTTGTCTGATGCAGCTAATACTGAATGGGTTTCTACCACTGTTATTATAATGTCAGTAGTGACCAACTCTCTCTCTCAGGGCTGTCTTACCTCTGCAAGAACCAAACCACCCTCCATCCTCTCAGTCAATATTAGGGTTCATCATCCTAGAAGATCCTAAGTGCTTTTGTGGACAGTTCAGTCCAGCTTCTTCCCAAACTCCTTACTCTCCTTCTGAGCTCATTTATCACAATTAAAATTTGTTGGGGTTCGGCATTTATCAAGTGCATTTCTTTTTGGATTGATATCTGAGGAGGCTCAATTCCTCTTATTAGTTTTGGGATAGGCAGAGCCTTGCCCTAACTGGTATCTCTGCAAGCAGCACTTTTGTGCTGCATTTCCACTCAGACCCAATATGTCTTTCTCCCACAATCTGCCCTGAGGGCTTCATTACAGATGTCCAATGATAGTTTTGAAAATTTTATGGAGTCCTAATCCATCTCCTTTTTCAGATGCTGTTTGGTTTCTTTGCTGTTCCTAGCTGGATAGCTGACTGTTAGTTACCTACATTCAATCCTGCCTGAGTGGAATTAGGAAATATGCCTTGTTTGTATAGATTGCGATGTGCAGGCTTATATCTGAGATAGGGCTCCTAACTCACAGTAGCCAAATACTTCTGTCCTTGCTCATACCAAGCATCGTTTCAGCTGAAATCCCATTGAACTCCATTACACCAGGTTTATTTAGAGTTACATGAGTCTCCTTCAACTGCAAACCCTTCTTAATCCCAAAGGAACCTGTGCTTTGCCCTGGATGCTCCAGTGCCACAGAGAAGTTAGGAGGGGACCCATATAGGTTTTTTTGACTCATCTACCTGTGACAATTTCAGAGCAATATGTCTCAGCTCTCCAAATAATCTTGCTTGCCAGAACAACCCTTTAGGGTATATGACCAGTCAAACATTCAGTTACAGAAACATTTGGGCCTGCCAACACAGGAAGGGATATGAAAAGACTCCCGAATATGCCCCAGTTCCACATCCCATATGTCACCTTGTCCTTCTCTTTCTTTGGCTCTGCACTGTTTGACTTGTCCTAAAACCCTACTCCAAAACCCTGTTCGTTGTTCCGCTTTTTGGACTGGAAAAAAATGTCCATGTCATCCAGTCAGGCTCAGGATAAAATTTCTCCCCATTTCAGTCTACCAGGAAACACCCTTAGGCACAGAGATTCATGTGCGTTGCAATCTTTTCTCAGTAAGTACCTTCTCTGGAGCGTGATATGTCTTCCAGCAGGGTGTGTGGGGCAGGTTTGGTGCTGAGACTACAGTGCTGGGAGTGGTGAGCACCATGCTGAAAGGGAAGAGAGGATGCAGTGGGAAGCCACATCACTGTGTTTTTGTATTAAACATCAACCATCACTTCTTCCCCCTCCCAATGTTTATGTTCATGAAGTCTGCAGAAAGGCATGGAAACTTTTAAAACATAACCAGCTCGCTACTCTCTGAGAAGTTGCAGCTTCTTCTCTTTTTTAATTTCGTGATGCCTCTATGGCGAAGCCTGGTTTTGGAGCCCCTGTCTCACACAGAGGAATGAACTGAACTTGTAACTTCATCTGCCATCTGGAACTTGGCTCTGACTGCCACTGAGCCCTGGATCCAAAGGTGGCAGTAGATAGCCTAAGTCTCTCTGCACTCTTTTTGTCGTTTCCCACGAGGAACTCCTCCTCAGAGTACATACTGATCCCATCTCCAGTTACAATAAGCACCTCCTAGTTTCACTCATTCTCCACATCTAAATTTCAGGGATGCTTAGATGACCTTGTTTCTGGATTTTTTTTTTTTTTTTTTGCCCTTAGTTTGCTCTTTTTTATTCTCATACAAACAGTTCAACAACTTTGGAGCTTATCTTCCCAGAACCTGTACCTGGTGAAGAATCAGTGGTTTAAAAGTCTGATGCCATGGATCAATTTTTATGTAATATCTCCTTTTAATCCTCCCATTTCTGTAGCAAAAACCTCCATTCCAAAGCCATTAACCTGAAGATCAGGAAGGGAATATTCAAGGACAAACAAACACGCACAAACAAGCTGTTCCTGAAATGACTCTCCAATTTATCATCCCAGGTCTCTGACTGGGAGCCTCTATTGACTATATATATTCCGACAAGGTAACAATGCTACAGAAATAATGCAAGTGCAGTTACATGGATTCATGTATTATGCTTTTCTACCCACATTTCTTTTTGTTTGACAACATCCATGGTGTATATTGGCTTTCTGCCACTTTCTGCTCCCTGTAAAATTACCTCATGGGCTATGTGCAAGCAGACATTTCAAAAGAGTCTCTGAAAGAACAGACTAAAGGAAGGCAGAGAAAACAGGCAAATGATTTTAGAAAGAATTGTGTGTAATTCCATTTGCACCAAAACTAGGAAAGCTTCAGAGTAGAGCAACAAGATGATATAATCACAGAAACAACTTGGACCTGACAAATTTGGTGGCCTTCTATGATGTTTCCACAGCATTGGTAGATAAGGGGAGAGCAACTGATGTTATCTACCTGGATTTATGCAAAGTGTTTGACACTGTCCTGCACGACATCCTGGTCTCTAAATTGGAAAAGGATGGATTTAATAGATGGACCACTCGGTGGACAAGACACTGGCTAGATGGCCGCACTCAAAGGGTTGCAGTCAATGGCTCAATGTCCACATGGAAACCGGTGACGAGTGGCATTCCTCAGGGGTAGGTACTGGGACCGGTGTTGTTTAACATCTTTGTCGGTGATATGGACAGTGGGATTGAGTGCACCCTCAGCAAGTTTGTGGACGACACCAAGCTGTGTGTCACAGTCAACTGGATGGAAACGATGCCATCCAGAGGGACCTGGACAGGCTTGAGAGGTGGGCCTGTGCCAACCTCATGAAGTTCAACCAGGCCAAGTGCAAAGTCCTGCACCTGGGTCATGGCAATCCCAGGCACAAATACAGGTTGGGTGGAGAATGGCTTGAGAGTAACTCTGAGGAGAAGGACTTGGGGGTGCTGGTGGATGAGAAGCTCAACATGCGCCAGCAATGTGCGCTTGCAGCCAAGAAAGCCAACCGCATCCTGGGCTGCATCAAAGGAAGCGTGGCCAGCAGGTGGAGGGAGGTGATTCTGCCCCTCTACTCTGCTCTGGTGAGACCCCACCTGGAGTACTGTGTCCAGCTCTGGAGTCCTCAACACAAGAAGGACATGGACCTCTTGGAACAGGTCCAGCAGAGGGCCACAAAGATGATCAGAGGTCTGGAACGCCTATCTTATGAAGACAGGCTGAGAGAGTTGGGGTTGTTCAGCCTGGAGGAGAGAAGGCTCTGAGGAGACCTTATAGCAGCCTTCCAGTACCTGAAGGGGACCTACAGGAAGGATGGTGAGGGACTCTTTATCAGGGAGGTAGGACACAAAGTAGGCCTCAAACTCAAAGAAGGTAGATTTAGAATAGATATCATGAAGAAATTCTTTACGGTAAGGGTGGTGAGGCACTGGAACAGGTTGCCCAGGGAAGTTTTCAAGGCCAGGCTGGATGAGGCTTTGAGCAACCTGATCCAGTGGGAGGCGTCCCTGCCCAGGGCAGGGGGGTTGGAACCAGATGATCTTTGAGGTCCCTTCCAACCCAAAACATTCTGTGATTCTGTGAATGATAGTGCAGACTAGGAGTCTTCAACCTGGAAATGAAGTAACTGAAAGGAAAGGTGGTATAAGTCTGCAGACATATGAATGGCACGCAAAGGCTGTGTAAAGGATGTGAGTGCAGGGAAGATTGCTCTGTCTCTAGAGTTCAGAGGAAAAGACAGTTCTCTGGAGCTCTTACTACCCTTAGTTTGCTTGATCTGGGTTTATGATATAGGCAGAATTAAAAAGAAGTCGTAATACCTGTGAGAGAGGTTTCGTTAGGTACTGACTACTTCTTATTGATTTCATAAACAGATGGAGGTGTCATTTATTGAAATGTAGGTGTCTACATCTGAACTATGTCCCCCCCAAAGCTTTCTTTATAGTGAATGGAGAGAGAGTGAGTCAACTTAGTGAAGCCTAAGATATGATTCACCTCATACTAAAATAGATATATAAAATAGATCAGACTGACTACACCCTCAACAAGCCAATTTCATTCCATGGGCTGTAGAAGAGACACCAAGATTCAAGCATAGAAATCTCCATTGTAATTAAAAGTAGTGAGATCAACCTTTCCTTCATGTCTGATAGCCCTGGAGACTGGTTTCCGTGGCTTTCACTAGTTGCTTGACTTCAGCTGCCCTAGCAATTTGGCACATAGAATAGGAGTTCTGAAGAAAACAAAACTTTAAATGTCCCCTTCACTTTGAGATGAGGGCTAGTGAGTGTTGCTGTGTCTCAGCTAGAAGGCAGACTATGATCAATCATATTATCCTGGCTGAGCCTGGTTAAGAGGTTGTATCCCTTCTTTCACACCACTTTCTTAACACCATCTTTCTTCACAGCCTACTCCTCTGCTAGAAATGATTGCACCTTCAGGTCTGCCCATGTAACTTCCCATGGTCTCACTCTCTGACTAGTTCTGCTAACAAGGCCCAGGTCAAAAAATCCAGCAATTAAAAAAATCACTGAGTTGCAGTTCGCTGGAGTGAAGTTGATAACCACTTACCCAACTCATCTGGAGCACGGCAGCACCTCTGATTTTTGACTAACTTGACTGTATTGTGTGTTTTTTAAATGTATGTGTGAGCAGAGCTGAAAACTTAGTCGAAAGCAGTATCAGCACCAGAGGGAAGTGACCATCTGCTCTCTTTAGAGAGAAATCTGTCTTAGCAAATATCATAGAAACTGCATTTCCCTTTTTCATATGTGTGCTGGACAACCTAAAAAACACAGAAACCAAATATTTTTGAGTACATATTCCTGGCAGGCAAGAAATGTACTGTATTACTTGAGTGATAAATGAATGTTTCAAAAACATGACACGTATATAATTGTACACGCAAACCAAACCATCAGCTGCATATTAGTTCAGAGTGATGTTGTAGACAAACTCCAAAAGCTACAGCAGTATCTGCTTGTGGATTTTCTTATGCAAAATGAGACCTTTATAACTTTGCTCTTTCAAATACTCCAAACACTTGAGAGTTACCCATGAATTGCAGCTGCCATCCGCTGCCAGACTGTTTAAATTGATTTGCCCCTCCAAATCGAATACCAGCTTCATAGCCTGGACCATACTTACCAGGATGGGAAAGATGAAGTTAGGGACCAAATGATTGTATTTTGTAAGAAAATAGTTCTATAATTTGCACTGAAGAGTAATTTGTGAACTCCCCTTGGGCCTGCAGCCTGCTCCAGAACAGGAATTTTAGGCAGCAGATGAATCATAGTTCATGCCTACCTCCAAAGACCCATTCTATCAAAATCTACTCATTTGTCATTTAAAATCAACATCTCGTGCATGCAGATGACATAGCTTGTAGTTTACCTTGCCATCACAAGTGACTCGTAACCCAAGAGCCAAAGTTCAAACGTGGCAGAAGAAAAAAAGCATTAATCAAATAATACGAAGGAAATGTGAGTCTCATTTTCACTGACATCAGGAGTCAGCACAGGATCCACAAAAGCTCAAATACAAGTGCAAGAACTTAGGAAAAACTCATTGTTAAGATTCCAGCCCTATAGATAACAGAGAGCTTCTCTGTACCACTCTTCTTTCCAGGACCTTATTTTGGCCTTTCAGTATATAACGAGGGCTTATAAAACAGATAGACAGAAACATTTTACCAGAGTCTGTAGTGATAGCACAAGAGGCAACAGTTTTAAACTGAAAATGGATAGGTTTAGACTGGACATAAGGAAAAAAAAAATTATGGTGAGGGTGGTGAAACACAGGAACAGGTTGCCCAGAGAAGCTGTGGATGCGCCATCATTGGAGGTGTTCAAGGTCAGGCTGGATGGGGCTTTCAGCAGCATGATCTAGTGGGAGGTGTCCCTGACCACGGCAGAGGGGTTGGACTAGACAATCTTTGAAGGTTCTTTCCAACTCTAACCATTTTATGATTCTATGATTCTCCCAAAGAGACAGGAAGTTTGCTAAACAGAGGATATCTAAGATACTGAGTAACGACTGTGAAGTGTCAGCAGGGTTGCTGCATCTGATATCAGGACAGCTTAGCTTTACACCAGGACCCAGTTCTGAGAAATGTTTTCTGGGTTTTTCAAATAGGCTTGTGTTGACTTAGGTCCTTACCAGGTCCTTAACAAGCAGGAGCCAGCAAAATCTCAACCTTTTTGTTCCAGATACAGGATGATTTTTTTTAGTGAATTTACCTGCTAACAATTTCTTACCTTTTCTTGTTATCTGCTAGGCTATGACCAGAGAAAAAGAACAGATGGTAAGTATCTAACTTTTCATTCATTTAATGGACATCACTATTTCTTAATTTCAATGAATGACATGTTCACAATATCTGAAAGCTCCTCCACCCCATATTAGAAGATTATGAGGATGCAAAGATTGCAGCATTAGCAATCAATGATGTATTGCACTGACTGTTCCCTGTAAGGGATTCTAATGACGGATCCCCAACAGCTTCTTCATTTAATTCATCCTGTTCTGAGGAGGAGGAATCATATACTCTGAGGCACTTTTAAAAATAAACTTCCAATATGCTGAAGCCTTAGTGCCTTTCCAAACTTCAAAATTAGTAAAACTACATGCAAAATAATGGCGTTCATATCTACTCTAAAAGCCTCTTCTCACCTAAAATTAGTCAATAATTACAGAGCATCAGATAAAATCACTACGTGTTCATACTGACACAGCTTCAAAACAAAGCCTTCAAACTTGCCAATTTGTGTTAATGAATCAGAAGTGGAATCACTGGGCCAGATTTGTAGCTGGTGGAGGTTTCAGTCATGCTAAGCTGATTTACACCTACTGAAGTTCCCTTCTTCATGCTACAGATGGATTACAAACTTTTCTGAACACGTCTGGTCTCTCTTCATTACTATTAACACCTTCCCACACTACAAAGTGGGTGTCTGAACCCCATAGTGTATCTCTGTGCTTTATTGTCCCTATTAGATGGTAGTAGATGACCGTGGTATTTGCTTGTTCTGAACTGTCTCCAGGGAATATGTAGGGAATAGCATTTCTGGTTTTTTTGGATCTTCCTTCTCAGCAAGTGATTTGCCAGTGTGTCATAATTATTGAATTGGCACTTTTTTTTTTCTTGAATCTTTAGTTTTCTTTCCTCTGAGACACCTTCCTCCACTGCGGGGACTTTCCCCATCCAGAGACAAGAATTTAATCTCTGATCACAAGATGCGATCTGGACTGTGTTGGGTTTCAGCATATATTTTCATATATTTTCAGTTGGGTTTGGACTCTGCAAAGATTCCTAGGAGAAGGTGATAACCATTGATGAGAATAGTTTTAAGACCATATGTTGCTATAAAATGGAAGAATTAGACACAGCCTGGCATACAACTGTGCTGCATGGTGTGCAAACTTAAAATAATACCTGAGGCATAGGCCAATCTTATATATAATTGACATATGAAGGACAAATTAATGGCACAGTCAACATGGTTCCAAAGAGTCTGATTTATTACTTTGATCACCTTTATAAATATCTCAAAGAGTCAAGCTGCAACTACTAATAAGCATTCCCCAGGAAATATAGCCATTTAATTATTGATTGTTAACTGTAACAGGCCTAATGGTCACTACATGGGGAGCTGTTACCCTGAGGAAAGGGGAATATTGGAAAATTCAGGCTTGCGATACCCATCTGTATTGGAACAATGTGTCCAAAAGCTGTCGTGTTCACTGAGACCTTCGTCCTCCTCAAGTAGAGCAGTACCATTTTTGGCCTGGAATCTATGGGGTGCGTCGCTAAAGAAAATGCTCAGTGAAGTCTGGTTTCTGCTGTGTGAAGGGCATGAGAGGGAATTTTCAGAAGTTCACATATGATTTTACTGTCTTTCCTCCAGATTTCACCTCTGTCCTAGCTCAGCTGCAGCAGGCTATTCTGGTTGTGCAATGTATTTTTAACTAAACAGGTGTCTAACCAAACACCCAGAGGAATAATTATGAATCACTTTGTAGATCTTAATGGACTTTGGGCCACTCTATTTTAACAGTGAATAAGCGTGTATACAAATTGTTATTATTAACATTTAAAACAAATCTGGCATCTTTTAATAAATATTAAAAATCACTAAATTGTTTGCAGGTAGTCCTTCTGCTATCTTTCTGCTGTTTCATTTAGAATCTATAATTCAATCAGACATGAACCTTTCCTCCTGTGTCTTGTTCTTGTTCTGCTCTTATAAATTCTGTGTTCTTCCTCTGCTGCTCTTGCCCCCATTTAACAAGCCTGGAAATAGTTAGGTTGCCTAGAAAATTCAGTATAGTTTCCCACATTACCCTCTGTAGAGCTGAATCTATTTTTTTTGCTGCGGCTGTATCATTAACAGTAAAATATTTTGTATTTCTCCCTGTCTGTATACAATATAGATATGCTTACCAGCCCTCTGCAGAGTTATAAAAAGCCTTCGCTTGCCCCTTGTGACCTTGTCACCACAAATTGCTTTTAGATTCTGAGCCATTTGAACAAACACAGCAATTCACTTTCATGTTCCTGCAAATGCTGAGGAAAAAAAAAAAAAAAAAGGGGGGGAAAAAAAAAAAAAGGTGCTACATTTTGCAGTATATGTCCGAGATCATTCTCACTTTGACACACACTTTTCCTCACCTCCCTTTGAGGCTAAAGTTCAGGGAATTCATGCTACTGACATGCAACTGTTCAATAACACTTGCTTGGAAACATCTGTTCTACTTGGACTCAGAGGATGAGCTGAGCTATGCTGTGCTTGGAGGAGGAGAATATAGATGGATTTTCTTTTAAGTTATTTCAGTGAACTGGTAAATGAAGGGGCACTGGACTGAGCAGTTACACCACTAAACTGAAAGCAAGCCCATCACCTTAGCTTTATCTCCAGCCATCCCCTTGGACATATTTGTGATGTACTATTTGGAAATTTGGTCCATGACAAGGTACCAAATGAGCTCCTTCTCCAGAGGATGATGGAGCTTGGGCTAAAGCAACGTTTTAACAAAGGCATAAGGATTTTCACGATTGACAGCAGAAAGGTCTTGATGGCAACCTTGGGCTGATGGTTACCTGATTGAGTTAGACTTTTCTCTCTATATTGCTATGGACCAGTCTAAGGACTCCCAAGCTGCTAATTAATGTGGTGTGCTCTTGTGGTGATGAGGGCAAGCTACACCTGGGGCAGCATTAGGACAAGATTAACCAGTAGATCCAGGGAAGGGATTGGTCATTTTTATTCACCACTTGTGAAGCCACATAAGGAGTATTATGTCTGGTTGGGGGCCCTTCAATAAAAAATAAATGTCAGCAAAATCTTAATGACTCCATCAGCAAGTAACGAGGATGGTGAGGGGGTAGCATGCATGAGGGGAGTTGAGAGAGCTGGGTTTTGTCTTTCTGGGGATAAGAAGATAGTGGGCAGATCTAATTGCTGTCTTCAATTGTCTAACGGGTGGTTATAGAGAGGGTGGAGCCAAACTTGTCAGAGACGTACTACCAAAAGACTGGAGGCAATGGACACAGGTGGTCACAGGAGAAGCTTCTGTTCGATATATGGGAAAAAATCTCTACAAAGTACACAGTCAAATATTGGAACAGGGGGCCAGAAGGCCACTTTTTTTTTTGGAGATTTTCAAGACTGAGCTAATGAGGCCCTGAGCAATCTGATGTATGAACTTAATCCTAGAGGACTGGTCCAGTGACATTCAGAAGTCAGTGCAACTGAAATTATTTTATAATACTGCATATTAGGAGAAACTAACACCTTTACTGAAAAGCACTAGCTATTGGGCAAACTTCTTGATCAGCCAGAGGTAATAATCCCATAAATACTTGAAGCTGAAATGACCATTCAAGGAGGTATTTCTGTCCCTATTGCATTTCACAGACAACTTCAATCAGTGAATACGGTTGTCCTGGTTCCGCAGGGGTTTTAAAGAGCACCTAGGTAAGGACTGATAAGCCAGCATCACTTCATATTTCAGAATTCATCAAAATCATATTCCAAAATTCTTTTTTTTTCCTTCTGAGTAAAATTTATGGGAACAATATTGCTAAAAACACTGTGTTGAAAAGTTTTTACTAAGAATTCATTCTGAAATTGGACTTTCATAGCCCATGATGCCAAGAGTCCTGATAGGCACATAATGCCTAAGTTAGAGAAAGAGAAAAATTGACATTTTGGGTTTTACACACAAAGGTGTAAAGACATGCAGCTGTCATATATCCACATGTTTAGATATAGTTGCCAGGTACCTTATGTATTTGCTTATAATGTTGAAATACACAGTCCATTTGAAAATGAGAAATTACTGGTGCCAGAAATTTTATTTTCTTTTACATTAAAAAAAGCTGAGGTAAAAGTGAGGAAAGAAAAGTTTGGGATTGCAAATGAAAGGTGATTCCCATTCTCTTATTGTTACCAGATCTTGACAGAGTACAAACCAGGCCAGCTATGGGGAAAGTGGAGATGGACATGTATTTCTGGCAGTGGAGTCATGTGTCAATGGCATGGCTTCCTTTCACAGCTCTGCTTTATGTTGACTTGGATTTTTTTTTTTTTTTTTTTGGTTTCCCCTCCGTTTTTAGGACTATCTTTTCATTGGTTGAAAAAGTGTATTATAGAATCCCTTAAATTGGCAGAATCTGTTTCAACTCCATGACTGACTTTAATTAATGCGTTAATGAATCTTCCACAGAAGAATGAATTCATAGCAGAAATGCTTCTGTATGCTCCTGCAGCCACACTGGTATCTATGCAAACTTCCCTGCTTTGCGTGGATGTTGCAGGTTGGAGTTGGCCTGGGGATCAAAGCTTTCCTGTGCTGTCTAGTGGAGACAAAGCATTAGTTCCTCACCTAGAAAAAACATGATGATGTTTCTGTTACTCCCTTTGCCTGTGTTTCTGGCTAAATGAATTTCTTCTTATGTGTGCTCAAAGACTCCCACATTAGGGACTAATTTTTTCCCTTTCCTATCACAACTTAAAATATTTGTGGTCTCCTCTTGTGATTGTACCTTCCTGACTTAGGCTAAATTCCCAGTCTTTTGACTTTCTGGCGCTTCAGTAGCCAGGGGCTGGTTGTCTAAAAGGATGAAATTCAACCCAGACTTTTTGGCTGGGAGGGACAGCTACAGGTGCCTGAGTGACGTAATGCTAATGCAGATGCACCCAAGAGCATCTTCTGTCTCTCATCAATAGTCTGTCTGTCCCCATATTCTCTGTGACAGGGGCAACAGAAGTTAATATCTAGGAAAAGCACATATGTCTGGCTACTTTTTGGCTTTCATTCCCCTTGTATTCTCTGAGCATGATGTATTAGGGATGCTAGAGGGTATGTCTCTGCCTAATCTTTTTAGTATCCATTTATGGACCTGCTGTCCATCAATTTGTTTAATTTCATTTTGAACTTCTGGTCCTGTCGGCCTCTATTCTGTGGCAAAAAACTACAGAGTTTTGCTATCCGTTGCATAAAAAAGTACTTTGTTTTACCTAGTTTACCTTGTTTTATTGAGTGTTCCCAACTCTAGTGTTGTGGGATTTGTTACATTCATCTTATTTGCCATCTTTAGGATTTTGTAAAGTTGAATTGTTTCCCTTCTCTACCTTCTCCATTCTAAACTGAAGAATCCTACGTTTTATAGTGTCTCTTTTTAAGGTATCTGTCTCCATAAGGCTCCATTCGCTTTATCATTTAATCTACAATTCTCTATACTTAACCCCATGGAGATGCTCAGATGCTCAGACAACAACCACATAGTACCTAAGGTAAGGTCATACTAAGTTTTATAGAGTGAAAAAAGGACACACTCCCGGAGTCACAGGAGACAATGGCAGGGGTTGGATGAACTTCCACTTCAGAAGTGAAGATCAGGTTTGTGACCATCTGATGAACCTGAAAGTGAACAAGTCCATGGGACCTGATGGGATACACCCACGGGTACTGAAGGAACTGGCGGATGAGGTTGCTAAACCGCTCTCTATTATATTCCAAAAGTCATGGCAGTCTGGTGAAGTTCCCACTGACTGGAAAAGGGGAAACATAATCCCCATTTTCAAAAAGGGAAAGAAGGAGGAACCAGGGAACTATAGGCCAGTCAGTCTCACCTCCGTGCCTGGTAAGATTATGGAGCAGATCCTCCTGGGGGCACTGCTAAGGCAGAAGAATAACAAAGAGGTGATTGGGTACAATCAACACGGCTTCACCAAGGGCAAATCATGCCTGACAAACCTGGTGGCCTTCTATGAGAAGGTCACAACATCAATAGACAAGGGGAGAGCAACTGATGTCATTTACTTGGACCTGAGCAAAGCCTTTGACACTGTCCCGCATGACATCCTGGTCTCCAAGCTGATAAAATATGGGTTTGATGGACTGACAATTCAGTGGATAAAGAACTGGCTTGATGGCTGCACGCAAAGAGTGGCTGTCAATGGGTCCATGTCCAAGTGGAGGCCAGTGACAAGTGGAGTCCCTCAAGGATCAGTACTGGGACCAGTGCTGTTTAACATCTTTGTCGGTGATATGGAAAGTGGGATTGAGTGCACCCTCAGCAAGCTTGCTGACGACACCAAGCTGTGTGGCACAGTCGACACACTGGAGGGAAGGGATGCCATCCAGCGGGACCCTGACAGGCTGGAGAGGTGGGCCCATGCCAATCTCATCAAGTTCAACAAGACCAAGTGCAAGGTCCTCCACCTGGGTCGGGGCAACCCCAAGCACCGATATAGGCTGGGCAGTGACTGGCTTGAGAGCAGCCCTGAAGAAAAGGATTTGGGGCTGCTGGTAGACGAGAGGCTCAACATGAGCCATCAGTGTGCACTAGCAACCCAGAAAGCCAATCGTATCCTGGGCTGCAACAGAAGCGTGGCCAGCAGGTCGAGGGAGGTGATTCTCCCCCTCAACTCCACTCTCGTGAGACCCCACCTGGAGTACTGTGTCCAGTTCTGGAGCCTCTACTACACGAAAGATAAGAACATGCTGGAACGTGTCCAGAGAAGGGCCACGAGGATGATCAGAGGGCTGGAGCACCTCTCCTATGAAAACAGACCGAGAGAGTTGGTGTTGTTCAGTCTGGAAAAAAGAAGGCTCCGAGGAGACCTTATAGTGGCCTACCAGTCTCTTAAGGGGGCCTACAAGAAAGCTGGGGAGGGACTGTTTAGGATGTCAGGTAATGGTAGGACTAGAGGGAATGGATTAAAACTAAAGATGGGACAATTCAGACTGGATGTTAAGAAGAAGTTCTTCACCATGCGGGTGGTGAGACACTGGAACAGGTTGCCCAGAGAGGTGGTGGAAGGTCCATCCCTGGAAGTTTTTAAGGCCAGGCTGGATGGGGCTCTGAGCAGCCTGGTCTGGTGGGAGGTGTCCCTGCCCATGGCAGGGGGGTTGGAACTGTGTGATCTTTAAGGTCCCTTCCAACCCTAAAAATTCTATGATTCTATGATTCTATGACATCTTTTGCCTTGTCTAATGCCCAAAATTTTGGGGATTTTTGACTATACTTGAGCTTAAGCACATGCTGGCTCTAAGAAGGACCTGCAGCTGGCCAAAATTGAGCCCATCAGTGACTCTGGTGCCTCTGGGAAAATGTAGTTAAGAACAGGTAAACAATGCTGCACAGCAGCTGTGAGAGAAAGGAGTAAGAAAAATGTGGGAGAAACAGCCCTGCAGACACGAGGTCCAGTGAGGAAGGAGGAGAAGGGCATGTACCAGTCACCAAAGCAGAGATTCTCCTGTAGCCTGTGGTGAAGACCATGATGGTCCCTCTGGAGGACCATGGTGGATCAGATATCCACCCTGCAGCCCTTGGAGGACCCCTTACTACAGCTGGTGGAAATGCTCTGAAGGAAGCTACAGCCCATGAAGAGCCCAGACAAGACCAGGCTCCTGGCAGGAGCTGCAGGCCGTGCAGAGGAGCCCACACTGGAGCAGGATTTCTGGCAGGACCCCATGTGCGACCCACGCTGGAGCAGCCTGTTCCTGAAGGACTGTACCCCATGGAAAGCACCCATGCAGGAGCAATTCTTGAATAGCTGCAGCCAATGGGAAAGATCCACATTGAAGAAGTTCATGAAAGACTATATGCCATGGGAGGGACCCCACACTGGGACAGGGGAAGAGGATGAGGAGGAAAGAATGGCAGAGATGAACTGATCACAATCCCCTATTCCCCATCACCCTGCAGTGCTCAGGGGGAGAGGGCAGGGAAGAGTTGGAAATGAACTAATGAAGTGGACCCTGGGAAGCAGAGGAAGTGGGAGAAAAGCGTTTTTAGTTTTGTCCATGTTTCTCACTACCCTACTTTATTTTTATTTGTCAGTAAATTAAAATAGTCATTCCCAAGCTGAGTCTGTTTTGCCCCTGAGAAGTAACTGGTGAACAATCTCTCTGTCTTTATCTTGACCAACAAGATTTTTCATCTTATCTTCTCCCACTGTCCTGTAGAGAGGTGGGGATGCAAGAGTGGGTTGGTGGATGCCTGGCAGCCGGCCAAGACTAATGCACCGCATTCATCAACAGTCATATACCAGATCTCATTTGAATTCATGGAAATCAACCTTTCCTTAGGTGTGTCCAATCTTGGAGGTGTTCACATATCAGAGTGATCAGATCAGACTTTGCACCAGGGACAGGAGGTCATATGTGCTTAAAAAAGAGCATCATAAGGGCTCATTACTCCCATGAGTCTATCCCAAACACAATAAAAAGTATCACAGAAAAAGACCAAAATGTTATGAAAATCAGGATTATATGAATTTTCAGCCACGGCCTTAATTCCAGTGCCAAACATACACAGGATTCTATAGTCTGGGCACTTGAAGGACCTAATGATTGGTACTTCTAAACAATAATACTAAGGGAAAATCAGACTTTAATGTCACACAAGCAGTGGGCAATGGAATGCATTTACCATGCAAGTTGAGAGAGGGAATTAGCCATGATCCATAAGGAAGAGGGAAAAGATCAGATTGTGCAAAAGCAAAGTAAACTCCATCTTTTTTCTTCCTTTTTTCCCCTGTTCCTTTCTTTCCATCTTCTATCCGTTGCTCTCCCTTCTTTCTCCCTAGGCTTACCTAGTAGCTCTAAGTCTACTTTTTATTGTAGGACAGAAATATATTTTATTTCAACTTGAGCTTATTAAATAGGTCAGAGAACATAACTGATGATAAAAATTCTAACCCTCCCCAACCTGCAAAAGGCACACAGTTAATTTGCCTCTTATACAAAGTACTTAACACCTGAGAATTGTTCTAGCTTAAATTCTGATACTGAAGAGAAAAACTAATTTGGGAGCCCTTGATACTAGCTTAATTCATGTTATTTAACTAAAACCTGTTAACCTTTATTAGCATTAACCTTTGACTTTATTAACATAATTAATTGAAATATGAATGCATGGGTAAAACTCTATGGAATAATGCTTTGAAAAAAAATAATTTGAAAGGGAGATATTTAACCTCCTTTAATACACCAAGGAACTGTCTAGATTATGTTGCCTCTATGTGATCTCTGAATTACCTAAGAGTGAGGAAGCAATTAATGGCTGGTTCTGACAGCAAAGGAATGAATAGCCATTCTGTGCTGGACCAGATGCCACACATCAAACTTCTCCTTTCCTGTGGGTATTTTCATAAAACAAAGTAAAGCACCGATTCTCTGGCCTCTCCAGTTTGAGCTACACTTGTGTATGAAGGAAAGGAGCAACAAAATCGGTAAGTATTTATTAAGATAACTGCTTGGATCAAAAAATTGACTATGAACTTAATTAACTGATTGTTAAAATGAACGCAAAGAAGTGGGAAAGTATGCTAGAGAAGGATCTCTACAGATGCCCTATGCTTACAGTCACTTTCTAAAAATCAGCAGCTAAAGGTACCCAGAGATCAGATTGAGTGCATCACTCAGTCTTCCCCAGAATTCCTGGTATTGCTCTAGCATTAGGACAGTTTGTGGCCCTTTTACTATCCTAGGAGCATGTCAGGTGTAGAGGGTTGAGCAGAGAGGAACAGACTCTTCAGACTGACATATCATGTGGAAAGGGGATTGCTCTTTAATCTTGTCTCAGATGTGCATACAAAAAATGTCCAAAACTGTTGAGTCCAAGAGAAAGTGTTTAGAGATAGTTCCCCAGTTATTTAAGACTGGGGGGTCTGGTATGGCATTGCTACAGCTCCTTTTTAGCCTGCACCTTTGACTTTTCTTCTAATGGGAAATGAAGAATACTGTGTGTGGCAGAAGGGGAACGGAAAAGCTCCCTCGAGTTTACCATCCACCCTTGAGGTGAACAGCCTCCGCACTCCTCCAGGAGGATAAAGAGGTGGTATAAAGTCACATTACAAAGTTTCTGTCTGTAGTTGCTCTTTAGATGCCTGCCTTGCTTTTTGAAACATTTTACAGAGGGTTTATGGAGTGATATTACAAGTATTTTTCTTATTTCTTTGCCCGTAATATCAGTTCCCCTTACAGCCTTGAAAACTGCACACAGTTCCAGGAAAGAAAAATGTTGACCAATAACTTTTAGAAAACACTAAAAAGTATGTATCCTCATTCTCCTCGCTGCATCTCTAAACAACCTTAAAACAAACCGTGTAACTATAGAAATAGGGGGTGCTGGATCTGCTTTTCAGTAATTCCTTTCAAATTCTTTTCATCAGCACTTGTCCTGTTTCTTTCTTTTCTTTTCAATCTCATTCTTTCCTTTTACATGTATATATATATATATATTTAACCTTGAAATTGCATTCATTAGCCTTGTAACCAGCTTTGGGATAATATTTGTCCAGAAATTGTTGTGTAGAATACGATGACATTTTTGGATGCTCTTGATGTGCACAGAATTCCATTACATACATTAGCCAACATTACATATAATTTTAAATCCAAGGCCTAACCCAAACCTTTTTGTTGTTTATGATCTCTTCAGAAATCAATGTGAAGTTGGATTGAAGAGGACAAGAGACACAAAACTTTTATCCAAGTGGTTTCTTTTTTATTCTTTTAGTCATCAGAAAATACGGGTTTAAATAGGTTACATCTCTGAGTCGAAAGTTCTGATTTAAGCAGAGGACTTTTTTCCTGTATGTGATGGCTACTTTCATGTATTTTCCTTGACTCTTTTCTTTCACTGTCCAAGCCCTTAGGCTAGTTCTTGGCAGGAAGACAAACCTTATATGCATCTTCCTTAAAGGTGTTCACAAATAATCGGTGATTCAAAGCCAGAACTTATATCAGAGCAAGGGCAAGGCAAACCGGACAAAAGACAGGAGTGTCAGATGGATCTGCGCAGACCTGGTAAGCAGGGAAAATGAGGATATTAGGTAAATCAGAAAAGTGAGAAATGTTCAACCTAGAGCTCTCAGTGATGGGAAACTGGGCCTGGCGATCAAGACATCAGACAAGTCCTCAAGGGAGGGGTTTTCCAGAGCCCATTCAAGGAACGTATGAATGACTTCAGAGAAGTGTCTTTGTCTCTTGTGTGACTTGATTTCCTGAATGTAAAGCTCTGTTAATAACAGCAGATTTTTTTTTATTTCACCTGGCTATGTTTGTTTGGGTGTCTTTACTAAATGTTCGATAGCACGCAGCACAACTGCACTGCATTTTCTCTGGGAAGGATTCTTCTGTGTTGCCCCTACACTGCTATTGTTAGTGATAATGAGTTATTCTAGTTAAGTGCTAAAGGTACAGTAAATTTGATATCCACTTGGAGGACTTTTTACCAAAATCTGTAGTGACTTGACAAGGGACAAAGGTTTTAAACTGAAAGAAGGTATTTTTAGGTTGAACATCATGGAATCATAGAGCACAGATTGGACACAAGGAAGAAATTTTTTACAATGAGGGTTGATAAGATACTGGAACAGGTTGCCCAACAAGTTGTGGATGGCCATCCCTGGAAGTGTTCAAGAACAGGTTGTATGGGGCTTTGAGCAACCTGATCTAGAGGGAGATGTCCCTGTCCACGGCAGTGGGGTCAGACTAGATGATCTTCATGCCCAAAGAAGAGCAACTAAGCTGGTGAGGGGTCTAGAGAACAAGTCCTGTGAGGATCGGCTGAGGGAACTGGGGTTGTTTAGTCTGGAGAGAAGGAGACTGAGGGGGAGACCTTATCACTCTCTACAGCTGCCTGAAAGGAGGTTGTAGAGACGTGGGGGTTGGTCTCTTCTCCCAAGTAACAAGCAACAGGACAAGAGGAAATGGCCTCAAGTTTTACCAGGGAAGTTTTCTATTGGATATTAGGAAAAAAATTCTTCACTGAAAGGTTTCTCAAACATTGGAACAGGCTGCCCAGGGAAGTGGTTGAGTCACCATCCCTGGAGGTATTTAAAAAATGTGTAGATGTGGCACTTAGGGACATGGTTTAGTGGTGGACGTGGCAGTGTTAGATTTACAGTTGGACTCGATGATCTTAAGGGTCTTCCAACGTAAAAGATTCTATAATTCAATGATTCTATCTTAAAAGGTTCTTTTCCAATGCAAACCATTCTATGATTCTGTGATTCTATGACTTCTCTTTCATGTCTATTTTCTAGAAAAGTAGAACAAAGTCTGCCACAAATTAACATCTCCTGTTCTGCTTTGCTTACTGGCCTATATATCAGGCTGGCATTGAGGGCAGGATTTGCTTCTGTCTTTTTAGACCTTTCTCTCTTTTTAACCTTCAAAGCTTATTACCTCACAGAGCACTTCCTACATTCCTGTAGTGGTGGCAGAGGATTTGGGGTACATACGAGTGGCCGTGAAGATGTGGAAGACTATTTCTGTGACCACATCCTGCCTCTTCCAGAATCCCCTTAGTGTCTGGCAAGGAAATAAGTTGGTTTTTTTTTTTTTTTTTTCTATGTG
The DNA here is from genome assembly GCA_947846985.1 of Fratercula arctica. Lineage (NCBI taxonomy): Eukaryota > Metazoa > Chordata > Aves > Charadriiformes > Alcidae > Fratercula > Fratercula arctica. The sequence continues at coordinate 161,789,621 of CANTUZ010000002.1, forward strand.
TAGGTAAACTAGTGGGGACTACTGCTTGCTGTTCCCAGAAGCTCCAAACATACACACAATAGGGAGACAGGAGAAATTAAAAATTAAGCAAATGGACATCTAAGCTGAAATGTCTTTTGTGATGGGGTTGTGAGACAGAAATCTGTGGACAGAGGAAGATCACCATATTTGCCAACACAAATTCTAGGGCTCAATGAATACAAAGCTCCAGGAGCAAGTTAGCAGTTGCACTACCTATGCTGAGCCAGGTTATATATGGAAAAGCAATTTACAAGGGGGTAGATTTTAAGCTGATTGAAATCTGCATAACTCCAGTGAAACACAGAGTCAGAGATTTAAGAGTGGGAACGTAGACTTAACCTTCTCTAAGGAAAAAGTTACAGCCATGCAATGCTAAAATAAACTTCTCTTGCTTTCTGCAGAAACTGCAAGTGTTTGGATGTACCATCATATGATTAGGTACCCCCTGGATATGCTTTGGTATTCAGAGATAGCATATCCTGCAGGATTAGGTGGGGGAGCAGAGACAGAGCTCTGTGTCTAACAGGCAGCTCGGGGCTCCATTTGTTGGGGTTGCAGAGGATGAGAGAAAGGGAAAGTTCAATTTAACTCTACGTCTGTGTCCCTGCCTTACAAACGGGCTTTTAGAGAGGGAGAAGGGAGTGGAAGTGCTGTCTTCTTCCCTTACGTTAAACAAGTTATCTGTAGATGATAAAAGAGAGGATGCAGGACCTCTGTCAGCTCTTCTACCCTACAAGAATTTAGAGGACAAAATTTCACTTTTGAAAATATTGATTAAATTGCTAAAATTTCCCACCGGCTTAATTTTCGTTTAATATCTTTCAGCTTCCAATGCAGTTCCTAATTCCTGAGCTGCAAGGAATATGCATTGTAGTATCAAATGTAATGTTCAAATGTCTGGAACATAGAATTTTCCATGCCAGATCAGGCCATGAAGTCACACCAGTCCATAACCTGCCTGATGGCTTGGCCGTTATCTCGTAGTTCAGAGGAGGCAGTGACCAGGCAGAAAATCTAAATGCTGAATTCCCTTCTTGCCTGAAAATAGCACGGACTTGCTTCTGGGCTCCAAAAGTTGAAAATATTCATTGAAATTTTGCTTGCCACTGCTTTTGGATTTTTACTATAACCAATCTCCTTGGGTAAAAGTTTTACACTTCTGAGTGCAAAATTAAAAGCTTATACTGCGTGGTATATATATAACTCTCATATAACTCTCATACTGATGTTTCAGTAATCTTCTGTTTCTTTGAATAGTTTATTTGTTGGCCTCTGGGCTCTAAATATTTTGAATTGCCATAAATATAATAATGCTTAGTAAGATATGAGTGTGTGCATATGTTTAGGTGTGTAGATTCTAATCACAAAAAGTCATGTTGCGTTTCCCAGATTTAAAGCCAGTATGGAGTATCCTAGATGAAATATATTCTTTGCAAAGAAATAATACAAGAGCCTTTACTCTTCCAGCCATGGTCTTTGAAGGATGTAAGCATTTCCTTATGAGCCGTGGGGCTTGAACGAAAAGATAAGGAAGGATTTAAGTGCTTTGTCAAGTAGGTTGAGATGCTGATTTGATGTCTCAAATATAAGTCGACTTAACAAGAAAAATAATGAGCTCATATGAGATTAAGACAGCATAGTGTTTATTAGTTGCTAGGTATTTGCCATAATCCTTTTCCCTATTTCAAAAGACTTGATCAGCAAATCAAGAAAAAAACCTCACATCCCTTTGTCTGTGGTAACCATTCACACAGCACAGAGAACAAGTATTAGGAGTAGATAGTGTGAATTAGGTAGAAGTTCAATTACAAATACGATCCAGGAAACATTCTTATCTACGTAAACCCTCAATGTACAAGTCATTCATGTATAATTTTGACCGAGATACAACACAGTTATGAAGGCTGAAACAACCAGCAGTTATAGGCTTAGCTGTAGTAACTGACCACATACACATTCTTAGCATCCAGCAAATAGGAAATAAAGCACGTTAGTTTGAATCGCAGTGAGAGAGAATCAAGATACAGTGAGTCACCACACTTTTTACAAGGAACAAGGAGCTCAACTAACATTCAGAAACTTGTTAAGCTGTGATTACTTATTCGAAACATAATGGTAGTTCAAATCGAAGTGCTCCAACATTAAAAAAAATGATGTGGATATAAGAAACATTTTTTCACCACGAGGAGAGTCAAACAAAGGAACAAGTTGCTTAAAGAGGCTGTGCAGCCTCTGTTGAAGGTTTTCAAGACGCAACTGCTCAAAGCCCTGAGCAACCTGATCTGATCTTATAGCTGATATGGTTTGAGTAGGACCTTGGACTGGAGATCCTCTGTGACCCCTTTCAGCCATTATCCTATTGGTCCTATGATGATTCTATGAAACTGATGAATGAAGGTCACCTTCATAATCTCACTCCAACTTTGAGAAATGTACAGGTAATAAATATAATACTATAGAAAATTCTTTGACACTTCATTTAAGTCGGTGAGTAACAGAAGTAGCAGATTGTGATCTTCTTACAACGAGGCACTAAAATGGGTTGAGGTGCTCTCTAAGGGCTTGAAAGGATATTTTCTGACTCTGTTTAATGTTTAAAAAAGTAGGGTACATTTTCGGGTAGATAATATAATAGAATGATAATATTATAACACATAGGGCACTTCTATGAAACAAAGTCCAGCACTTTCATTGCCAGATTTCTCAAATTCTCAGAATCATACTGTGTAAATTGGATATCTGATACAGAACACCTTGGTGTCAGGAGAGAATTAAGTTTGCTTTCTCTACTAGGTAAAATCTCAATAGATAACCTAAATTATTCCCCTAAACTCCCTCTAGACTTTGTAGGCTTGGTAGGGCAAGGGCGCTCTCCAACCTAGGTGGCTATGTTGTTTGAGATGGATCACCATTTGGGAGTCCTGTTCTCTCTTTATGCAATAAAGGATCTTACCTGACAAGAATAAATGCCTAGCTTCTTGATGCCTAAAGTCAAGAGGAATACATCCCTAATTCAAATAGGTGAAAATCTGCAAAGTTATAACCACTGGAAAGCAGGTTTTATCTGGATGGCCATTAGCATCTTCCACCATGAACAATTCCAATTTTGGTGTGAAGACACACATATATTTGCACAAGCTACCATCAAAAGCCTTCTAATTTCTTGATATTTCATGTAGCAGTGACTCGTCCCATTTTCTCTTTAATATTTTGTCAATAACCAATGAGGAATTGAGTGCAGACTAAGTTTGCAAACAACATTAAATTAGGATGGCCTGTTGATTCCCTCAAGGTTAGAGAGGCCTTACAGAGTCATTTTGATAGATTGGAGAGCCAGGCAATCACCAGCCTTATGAAATTCAACAAGGACAAACACTGGATTCTGCACTGGGGATGGTGTAATCATGGATGTACATAAAGATAGGGAGTCCAAAGGCTGGAATACAGCCCTGCAGAAAGGGATGTGGGAGTTTTGGTTGATGATAAGCTCAATATGAGTCAACAATGTGCCCTGGCACCTGAGATGACCAACCATATCCTGGGGTACAGTAAGCACAGAATAGTTAACTGGTCAAAAGAAGTGATTGTCCCACTATCTCAGCATTGGTGCAATCTCACCTTGAGTACCGACTGCAGTTTTGGGCTCCACAATATAAGAAGGATAACAAAATATTAGAATATGTCCAAAGAAAGGCAATAAAGATGGTGAAAGGTCTAGAGGGCATGACTTATGAGGACTAGTTGAAGATACTAGGTTTATTCAGCTTAGAGGAGGCTGAGGGGTGACCTCATTGTTGTCCACAACTTCCTCCTGAAGGGAAACACAGAAGGGGGCGCTGATCTTTTTGCTCTGGTGTCCAGCGAGACGATGCAAGGGAACGGCTTAAAGCTGCATCAGGGAAACTTCAGATCTGATATATGGAAAACATTCTTCACTGAGATGGTGGTGAGGCAGTGGAACAAGCTCTCCAGTGAAGTGATCACTGTCCCAGGCCTCCTGGTGTTCAAGAAACATTTGGGTTTAAATATATGGTTTAACTGTTATGTTGCCCACCTGTGTGGTGTTAGGAGTCGGACTCAATAATCCTTGTTGGTCCCTTCCAACTCAGGATATTCCATGATTCTATCATTCGGTGATTCTGCAGTTTAGCTGAAAAATTTAAATATTTCATCTTCCATTTCAAGCAGCACTGCCTTATCTCTTCTTACTGGCACACAATAAAAAGCAATGAAGGGATTTCCCTTCACTCCATTTTTTTTGTTGACTTCCATTTGTTCCCTTTGCAGTTGCTCTTTTTGCTGCTATTCAACCTCTCCTCACATGAAAACCTCTCAGGGCTCTAATCCTTTATTCTTACTTCTCCTCTGTTTATGGTAGATCTTATGCTGAGATTGGATGTATAAGCTGAACTTCGTTATAGCACTGATTCAAAAAATGGTATTATCAAGTTCTTGGAGTATTTCCCCCTCTGCTTACAGAAGGTTTTTTGATGTTATTGGTGTTGTGTTTAATATCTGTGATGCACTGAGAAAGGTATTAAGAGAAATGTTATGAATCTGCAAAGTTGCACTAAAGTCAGTAAAGGCAAATCAAGTTGCATGAACTGTAACTCTTATCCTTTAATATAATTTTCATATGTAACTATGAGGTTTTCTGCGTGCATATTATGTTGTTATATTTTTAATTCTCTTTTGGAAAACAAAATTGGCCTGATGTGTTTATGCTAAAATGCAATATTCAACTTCTGTCAATACCAGTCTTTGAAAAGCTTATTGATATTTGAAGCTACTGTCTTTCTTCTCTCTTTCTTTTTAATTGACCCAATTTAGAAAAGATAATTTTAAAATGGAAGTTTTTAACTCTCTTTCTTGACAAGAAAATTGTCATGCACAGGATATTTATTCTGTCAAATATCACTGTCAGCTAAAGCTGTAACTGGGAAGAAGTGGATAGGTCTATTTTGGAAATTTCTTCCCTGATGTATCTGACCTTTGTTGCGATTTTGTTTAAATCACATAAAATAATTCTTGATTGTTTAGAACGCCAATAGCCAGAGGTTGGCATTAATGATACATGATGGTGCAGCACTGTAAAGCATCTTGCTGTACAAGTGTGGTAGAACTGATGATTTTCTTGTATTTTGTCAGGTTCTGCTCTACAACCTCCCACAAATCAATTGGAGGTTGCTCTGATGGGTTTGAATCCAGCCTTCATCTCCACTTCTGAAAGAGGCTTCCACAATTCTTTCCTTAAAAACTATCCTGATTTTGAATTGACAATTAAAAAGTCAGCCCCTCCTATGCTCAAAAGCTGAATGGTGTCTTCCACTGTTCTGCTTTCTCTATACCCATGTTGATTTTACAATTAAATCCTGCCAAAATTTTTCTTGTCAAATGCATATTGACACTCTTGACTAAGTCTGATCAACTGTCAGCTTCCACGCAAAGCTCTCCAATGGCCTTCTCTCTCTCTCTCTCTCTCATTTATTGCTTTCCTATGCCTTTCAGGATAAGTTCTAAGGTAATATGGGACAATGTTATGGCACTGTAATCAACTGGCATTAAGTATCCTTAGTCTTATGCTTTAAAATAAAGTATCTGTAAACAAGCTACATACTGGGAACAGCTTACACTGCTCCACAATGATCCAGTTCCTTTGCTGATGATTTTCTCTGAGACAATTGAAATTTTTTTTTTATTAATGTTGCAATATGGTACACTGAAGACCTCCACACCTTTATTATTTCCTTGATCCACAACTCCTTAAAGCCTTTTGTTCCTACTGTTACTTCGCTCGGCTGCTTGGAGAAGTAACATCTTTTCTCCAAACTCTGTTTCTCCAGGTAGTAGCAAGCATGATGCCTAGCTTTGGTCCACTCTCTGAATCCTCTTCAGCTCTCAGTTTTCCAAGTCCATCAAGTGTCCTGCATTGAACATGAGATTTGCTCCCCTGTGTACCTCTTACAGACCAACTCTGGACTTTCTCCTGCTCCACGATCCTGTGGAGAGTGTTATGTAGTAGCTAGGGTCATGCTTAATTAATAGGGTCTCACTTTCCAAGGAGAATCTTTTGCACCTGTTTAGGTGGTATGAAAGTCTTTGAGCATTCTGTCTTCCCAAGATCTCCAAAAGCAAGAAAGCCCTTTTCTGGTGAGTGGTTCTTTGAGAAAGTCAGACTGGTTGTTTGAGAAAGTCCAACAAATCGTCAAAAATCAGTACTAATGGATTCATTCATTTACATTCTCCCATCTGCACCAAAAATGCCAGTATCTAGGTAGGAGATGGGATATATTATTACGTGATGCTCATGGGACTCCTTTAGTACGAAAATTGCAATAGAAATATATTATTATCTATCTCAAAATACACTGAAATAATCAGTCCCACACTCATCACCATGGTATCTGAACATCTCTGGGATGATATAATAATGTAATTGATCTAAAAAAGGTAGTGTAATTATACCTCTGCTGCAATATTTCACACATAGAGACTATTTATAATGAGTACTCTTTTACTTAATTTTTGAAAGGATCTATTTTCTTCAGTGAGAGACAGTGGGATAATTTATAGACAGGAAAGCTCTTTGATTGGGAAAAGTATTAAACCTTAAATAAGAAGTTTGGTGTTTGTATTTGAGCAATTGATTGACTCCTTGCACCTCAGGGCTCCTCAACAAGAAAAGAAAACAAGGCTTTCTTTTACTCTGATATGTCTTGTCTGGTTGGATGCTCAATACTCAGAGGAATGCTCATTCTGAGGACTCCTCTTACCCAAATTTAATATCTGAAATGTAAGCTTCTGGTCAAAGATAGTCATCCTGTCTCCTTCTGGAGTCAATAGGGACAAACAGAAACCACCAGAAAGAATGACCTATCTCATACCAAGAAGGGTGTCTGATGGGTGGGACAACTGACTATAATTACAATTCCTTCATAATAGATGGAACTTAAATAACCAATTTAGACTGGTTTCTAAATAAGCGTAAGCACTTCACTACCTTTGCGAAGTTGGACTGTAGTGCGTTAATTAGGGCATGAATTTTCTCTTCTGCATTGCATTTTCTCTTGCTGTATGTGAAGCCCCAAAAATATACAAATTCCACAGGGCTTGAAGGCACAGTTTTACATAGTGTATTTCTTTATATATATACTCACACATGCATATTTATACATACACACATAAATATACATGTTATAGTCACCAATTATAACACTACAGTGATATAACATACATACTAGTCTAGCATTGCAGTGCTGAAAAGAGCACAAACAAAACTCTTGCATCTTAAGCAGTAGAAACAAAAGAGCTTATGAATTCCTTAATACATAAATATGTTCCTGTTTCTGCTACTTGCTGAGAAATGTTTTCCAAAATGAGGGGGAAAATCTTCAGTACAAGCTTAAAGCCTTGTTTAGGAAAGTATTTAATGGGGGATTATTTTATGCATGTATTTTAGTCTTGTTGCCTTTGAGAGGACTGAAGAAACATGCAAAAGTTAAGTAAATGTCATCATGGTTAAATAATGCATCTATCTAAATCAGGAAAAGTGAAATGATGACTGTAATTCATCGAACTCCTCTCAAAGGTCAAATGCTGCCAAGCATTGATATTGGGGGGTTTTTTTTGGTTGTTTCTTCAACCACGTTCCATTTTGTAACATGGCTTAAAAATTTCTTTGCAACATTTTAATTCACAAATTTAATTATAGTTCAAACACCTGCAAGCAGTCATTAAAATTTCCCTTTAACCAGATTCTCTTTTATTTTATGATCTTCACACACATACACACCCACACCCACAAAACCCTAATTAAATTTTGGGGTTTTTTTATGCCCAATTCGCGATTTCTAATTTTCACTTTCTTCATTAATTAGATAAGGAAAAAGCCATAGGGTTTTAATTACTCAAGATACGTGCGAACATATCTTCATTTTCAATTAAAGGTGAGATAGGATGTATGAAGAGATATTAACTAACATAGTAATTTTTCTTTTATTATCTTGACAGAAAACATATATATCATGAGATATTATCAGGAGGCCTGTTTGTACTTTTTAGGAATCTCTTGGATATGTCTTAAATTGAAAGAAATTCAATAGTAGGGGGAAGAAATTAAGGCCTAAATCTTCAACAAGACCTGTGAATGATTTCAGCATTTCTGACTCCCTTAGCAGGATCATTCCCAGTTACAAATAGTCTAATTTCACAAATGGATTTTACTGGGGTAATATGGCATTTGGCATACATACCCTCCAGTGAAGAAAATACTGATTTCAGTGAGTTCAAAGTCAGGTTTAACACATACTGGTAGTCTGTTTTCCTAATTTTATGAGCAAAATATGTATATAAATATGTATGAATTGCTCATGAAAGATCTTTCTAAAGGGGAGGAAAAGTCAATGGGATAACAAATGCCAATGAGCAGAGAATAAATATACTGGGAAAGACCACAGGCAAAGTCCATAATAACTCACTGCTCATGCCCAATACTCAAGAATCGAATGAGATGGGTGGGTAGCTAACACACCTTTGTTAAGACACAGCTCCCTGAATCACCAGGACATCAGCTGTACAGCTGCATTTCTCACTATTGGGTTATGAAGAGCTGGTGAGTGCCACATCACAGCAGTCTGGTATGTCATGCAGTGACTTCTCTGAATTATTTGTTTCTCAGGAACGACAGTGGCTCTGCCTTGTCTTTTTGTCCTTCTCTTATACCATGTACCACAAAAGCCCTTCAAACCTGTAATTCGTTCTCTGCTCCGAATAAAGTAGAAATGGATATCTACACCAAAGCTGTCACAATCATTTAGAGATAAATAAACTACAGCATAAAGGAACCAATCTGTCTGTGTTATGGATTAATTTAACCTGGTTTTAGGGAATTGCAGATATACCCATGACATTAAATATGTTTTCTTCCTTATAAATTATGTAAAGAAGATAATACCAACTTTAATGGAGACATCTTTCCAAAATGAAGTAATCTCAAATCATCAACACTGACCACGTCACATCTGTCCCACCGACAGATTTCCCTGTTTTGCTGCTTTTGGTTTTATTTTGTTTTGTTTTGTTTTTTTCCTATTGTTGTTAGGCCAGAGATCTTTTGAGACTATGAAATCCACCCTCGATTTAGATTTGCAAACTCGCAATTGTAAAGAAAAATAATACATACTGTCATTTCAGCATATTGCATCATTGGACTGGTAATCTGCTTAAAAATTAAAGAGGCTAAAGCAGATGCAATAGACATAGTTATGAAACCCGTCATAACTTTGAGTAATCAGTGTCTTCTGCGTAAAGTAACCATGTACTTAGGACTGTGGATATTACCCCAGTCCTTCTGAAATGGAGTTTAACCTTGGAATTTATCTCGATTCTACTTTTTAGCCAAAGGCACTACAGTTACATAGACAATGCTCAAAAACCTTCTAATATTTGGAGCAGTCAAGACATACAAATTTATGGCTAGTAACGTGGTTCTTAAATTTCTGTTGTCACCATAGTCTAGGAGGACTTAGGATTTAGAAAGTCTTAGGGATAACACTGGTCTGGACGTGAAGGCTGTGTAAATTTAACAGTGTTTGGGCACAGACCCAAGCAGGTGAAATATACCATTGACACTGTTAAACTATCTCAATGGTCCTTGGAAACCTTTGGGTCTCATCTACCTCAGAGTTTCCTAAATAACAGCAAGGCAGAGCTCAAGAATTAACCCAGTCCCTCACTAATGAGTAGTTTGGATGTGGCCACCATGTTGAAGGCTTGGAGAGTTTAATAGTGGGCATATCGTATGACTATTTAAGTGGATATCGGGGATGAAGGACAGGTCTTGTGATGACAAACGTCTCATTTTATCTACCAGGACACTTGCCTTAGATGGGGATCCTCTCTGCTGGAGGGTGCTTGGCACTGTGAAGTGATAATAGAGGGAGTCTAGGTGGTTTGCTCAGACTTTGCACTTATCTTCAAGGTTAAGGATAAAGGAGGTAAGCAATACCTCGTGTAGGATTCCTTGGGTCATCTTGCATAAATTCTTTAGCCTTTATGTAGTTCATTTTCCCTGGTTAAAGAAAAGGAAAAATGTCTGTCATACTTTGCAAATGTCTGGGTTAAAAGTGTTGTAAAAGGAGGCTTTGCTATGAGTGATGCTGTTTTTAATGCTGTTTTTAATGGTTTAGTTTTTCAAAGCCCAAAGTCCTGGTGGAGACAATTAAAGCCTTTCCAGATCTAGTTCATTCGCACTGTACTTACTTACCAGTCTTACAGACTGCTTTTTCAATGGGGAGAGTATTTTGTCCAAATTTCCTTCAATGGTTCTGAAATCTATATGTAGACACCTAAAATATGTGGCCTGGTTTTCAAAGGGCAGGGCATTCACCACTGCTCTTTAAATGAACTGCTGAATCCTCACTGCCATGGGAAATGAGAGCATTTGTTTGGAAGGGTTTACATTGGCTATTAAGTATCAATGAAGCCAGGATTTCTGAGACATTAACGATTTTGTGTGCCTCCATTTGTAAGGTGGGGAATTCAGACAGAGACATGACAAAGGATTTTGGTTTCTAAAAAGTACCATGCAGTAGCCCTAAGAAAATAATATCTTTTTAAGGTGTTCCAAGTTAGACATGCAGAATGAAAGGTCACATTTGAAAATCACCAGTTATCGCATACAGAATTCTCCAGTTTTAATTAGCAGAGAATGAATCATTCCATGGAGGGTGAGTTAAAAAAAAGAAAAAAGAGAAGCAGGGTGGGAGCGAGGGGGGAAATCAAATTAGATTTCAGTAATAGACAAATACTAGTTCAGGCCCAGGTAATATAATTATTTGAAATAAGAACCCAAAGTAAATGACAACACCACAATGGAATTTGGTTATCTATAATGCTTTTCAAGCTTAAGGTAATCAGAAGCCTTTTTTTTTTTTTTTTTTTTTTTTAGCAAAGTAAATATGTGAACTGCATACTTAACTATCACTGAATGTTGTAAAAAATATTTATGGATTTATTTGGCAGTTAACAACATGGCCTATAGCAATTAATAGTTTTTATTTACAGAACTCAGTGCTGATAATGGACAACTAATAGGCATGCTTAATTGGCTTTTAACTACTGGTATCTTGTTATAGTATTTTCCTCTTTGCCCAATGGCAGCAACATTCCTCAGGATTTCAATCTGAGTTTAATGTGTTCCTCATTTTTAATTACATTTTTATTGCTTATGCAAATGTATGCTCATTTGTGTGGCAAGCCAGGGGTCAGTAACAAGGACGGTTCTGACATGTTTCTCTATTCAGTGCCTCATTGTAGCTTCTTCCTGCTTGTTTTTCCTCAGTGTGGGAATAATTGGCTCCTTCTCCAGCTCCTCGAAGAAAGCACCCAAATAGCAGAAAAGTTCATGCCAGGCACGGAGACATCCTGACTGGTGGATGGGTGATGCAAGCTTTGATTGAATTATCACAGTAAAAATTGTTCTCTTTGCAGGCAGCAGCCTGCAAGACTGGCATCACCTGGATTTACCAGCTTATGTTTATGAACTGACCTGGCTATTGCTCGCAGAGGAAAAAACGTTGACCTGGCCGAGGTGGAAATTGCAATTGAGATCTGTCCTCTGAGCTGAAGGAGCTGACACTATTAGCTTATAGTCTATTTGTCTCTCCTCCTTCTCTGCTTTCATGCAAATAAAAATCTCACTAGCAAAGGCAAAACCAAAACAAACAACTACACAGAGTACCAGGTTGGCCATAATTGTAAAAGCAATCCCCTTTTTTAAGTCAGTAGCCAGTGGAGGCTGAGATATGTCTCCAAAGACTTTTGAAACAAATCAAAAGCTTGGGCATAGAGCCAGAAGGGAGAGAAAATGAAAGTTTGACATGAAGGAGGACAAATGTTTGGGGAGCCTAGTCAGGGATCTCCACAGCCACGAGAAGATCCAGGTGGAATAGACATCTTTTCTCAACAGACTCCCCCTCCCTGAAGTATGTAGTCTGTTCTCGAGAACTGGATATCCAAAAAGTCCTCGGAGACGTCCATCAGCATTGGTTCTATTGGTCCTAAGCAATTGAAGTAAAAGATGACTTGCTCTTATGTCAGTAGATGGCACTGTTTCTATGAACTACTGACGTACACCCAAAAATGCAACTGTATCTCCTTCATATATTCTACACAGGGAGAAACCAAACCAAACAAAACCAAAGCAAACAAACTGGGGGGAAAAAAAAACCAAAAACCAAACCACGCCCCCCAATAAAAAAAATCAATAGTTAAATAACATTTTTAAAGTTATAAAATTAGTATCCCAAAGTTTGAAATTGCCTGAACTAATCTAAGGTTGTTCGTTATACCTTATTCTACCCTTGCAGTCTGTATGCAGTATGAAATAGTCTTCACTCATATGATCATATTTTCCATTTCCAAAGGACCGCTGCCTCAGTTAATGCAATGAATAGAGTTGATTTGAGGATAAGACAACTGCATGGGATAAAGAAGAATATCCTTTATCCAGGCTTCATTGGTGTTTTGCATTGAGGAACAGATGGAGGCACTGCATTTCTGTCTGAGGAAGGAATCTGTGGATGTTCACTAAGTTGCACATGAAGAGTAGACTTGCTGCATCCAGGTTGAGCTGGATGTAGTGCATTCATGCAGTGGCTACTCACCTGGTTATCTAGCCATGCAGACAAACATCTGGAAATATCCAAATAACCAAACTCCTGAAATGCCCACCGGACAAAATTTCTGCACAGGACAAAAATGAAGATATATTCAAGGAACATGTCTTGATTGCATGGGTAGCCCTAACAGCATCACCCATCAAGATTCATCTCATTAAGGGTTATGGTATGGCTAATAGGGTTACCTTATTTATGGTAATTTAATGTAGTTTTCAAATATATTTTCCTAGTTTCTTTTACACTTATATCACAGAGTTTCCTCCTTTCTGTGTCTTTTCCCTGTTATTTCATGGGAGTCTGGAAGGACAGATGTCAAGAGAACATGAGAAGCATGGTCATTGGTGTCCCTTCATACCAGCCACTCTGCAATAGGTGGGAGTGAGAAAGGAAACCTTGAAGTGTCACATTTAGATAAGTCCAGCCACTCTGCAGTGATCCCAGATGAACCATCAAATCAAAACCAGGACAGAATATGTAAAGACTGTAGAGCTAAACTGACTGAGAAAAGGTTCTTCAGAGCATTTTCAAATAATGTGGTTTTTTGGTTTTGTTTTTGTGGGTTTTTTTTTTTGTTTTTTTTTTTTTTTCTGTTACCATGGGCAAGATAGCACAGTGTGATGGCGCTCTACTGTTTCAGAAAAAATAGAGGCTTTTCTTGACATGAACAACTGCCTCAGAAATACAGGAACATTTTTTTAAAAATTTCTCTAGAAATACAGAAGTTACATATGTTGTAAGAGAAATGTTTGCCAAAGGAGAAAGTTAGACAAAGTTACCAGCAACTTAAAATACAACTTTAAAATGCAACAAGAAAGGCTGCTTTATTGTAGGTAGAACTATAATTTCTTATGGTAAATGGTAATTTCCCATACATTAACAATCTTCACAGTTTCTTACGAGAATTTGATGTGGAAAGGGAAGTAGCAAAATCAGGGATGCTGCGAGGACAGATAGAAGGATGTTCTCCTCCTGCTCTTCCCAGGAACTGTTCTCATGCTGCCTCCTGTAAGGAGCAGAGTTACTTCAAACTCAACATTTCAACCTCCAAGGTGTCTCATTGGAAACGCCTCTTTGCTTTAACCTGCACAGTGAAAAGAAATGGGAAAGAAATGAATCAACTCACCTGCTGGTTTCCAACTCTGTGACATTCAGTGCTTCTCAGGGACAGCATTTTTCTAAAGAATATATCATTGGCATCTACTTTCTATTTTCTTGACCTGCTTTTAGGTGCTGGCAGCCCCTCTGGGAGGTGTTTCTCTGTAGAGCCGCTAATACCGCTCTGAAGTGATCCAAACTGTTCTTTGCATTTCGGCTGCTGAGAGATCACCTCTGTAACAGTCTGCGTGAAAGCTGTCACTCCACTCTGTTATTGGCCTTTGACTGATTTAATGAAATCATTGTCAGAAAAAAAGAAAGAAAAGACAAGAAAAAGGTACTTAGCTGATAACTTTGGACATGAATTCCTTTATTTGTCAAAAAAATCAGGAGCAGAGCCATAGTGACACCACACAGGTTTGTGTTATCTGTACTAAGAGAGGATGCCTTCAGGCTCAGCAGACCCTTGGGACACCCTGAATCCCATCTGGATGATATGATCAGAAGCCACCATAGAAAAACACAGACCGAAATTATCATCCTGATGAAGTTTCCTAGAAACAGAGCAGTTTTGACTGTAGCAGAAATTGAGCAAAATCTGGGGAAATAATGTTTTTCTTCCTTTACACAAGGCTTCAACTCTGGCATTTGTTTCCCTCACTAAACTCCTAGCTAAACACTATGTGATCAATCTGTGGTCCAAGAGGCTACCAAAAACCAGTGGTGATCTTTATTTATCTGAGGCCAAATCCTGCTCTCCAAAAAAACCTTGAATCTCCATATTTTGTACATGTGACACACTAAATAATTGGGAAACTGACCTTCCGTAACATCTTACTTCAAGCACTGTTTGAAAGTTTTCTGGGGTTTAAATAAGTCCTCCAGTGGTAGTGTAATAAAAGAAAAAAAAAAAAAATGGGATCATTGTAGTTGGATATTACAGTGGCCTTTTTTATATTTTTTAATGGTAGGTTGAAAGAAGGAATTGCTCTCTACTTTCCTGCTTGCATAGCTCTTTGGAATCTATGGATTTACAGAGCTATTGCAGAGCCATGTATTACTATTATCACTCTGGATTGCTACCAGGGAAGATATTGTGGAACTGATCTTTTTTTAATGTTGTTGTACTCAATTACTACCTATTCTAGTCTTTCTCCTTGCTGTGTTTCTATTTCTGTATGTTTTTTAAAAGAAGGTGGGGGTCTGGGGAAAGGGAGAGGCATTTTCCCTGGTAAATCAATTAACTTCTCCGATCTAGCAAACTGTGAAAAAATACAATAACTCTCTTTAAATGTTCCATTAGGGCCCAGTAACAGCTCATTAGATTATACAAGGTATGTGTAATTGCCCAGAAAAGATGCACTACCTTCCTGCAATGCTTAATTTAATCTCCGCTCTTTACATACAACTATAACCACCCACTAAACAAGATTCATGGCCTCATGCCCGATGGTATGTGTGTATGTGTGTGTGTTTTAAACATAAGAATGTGTTTAAAAGTCAAAACTGGCATGGCTTTATTTCCAGTTCCTTGCTATCATCTTACAAAACA
The DNA here is from genome assembly GCA_947846985.1 of Fratercula arctica. Classification (NCBI taxonomy): domain Eukaryota; kingdom Metazoa; phylum Chordata; class Aves; order Charadriiformes; family Alcidae; genus Fratercula; species Fratercula arctica. Next base: position 161,804,969 of record CANTUZ010000002.1, read on the forward strand.
AGGCTGTGGAGGACAGGCATTGCCATGCAGAGCAGTTTCAAGTTGATTGGAAGTCCCTCACTACATTTTGTCTCCGAAAACAAGATACTTGTGCGTATAATTCTACTGTTAGATTTCTATGTACTAGAGGTCTTTTTTTTTTCTCTCTTAGCTGCCATGGTAGAAGAAGCAGAGACTAAGTTTTTCCACAAAGCTTTGTCTTTTCCCCTTTCTGGAATCTTCCCTTTAATATTAAAATATCTATGATTAAATACTGAATACCCTTGCTCTCCCCTCCAGTACAGAAATGAGATCCCCATGACCAGCTCTACCTCTGTTCACCTCTGCAGGCTTCATAGCTGAGTGCTTGAGCACCCCGGAGTCCTTAACACCAGGGAAGTTCACACTTCCATGCTTGATAGCTACAACACTTCTGAAACCCTGATTTCATCTGAAAGGGATCACTGGGAGACAAGTTCCTGGTTTTCCTATATTAAGAAGTCTTTCTTCATCTTCAGGTGAATCAGGATATCAGGCAGTATTTTCTTTTTTTTTTTATTTATTTTAACTTACCTGAAAATATTTCTAACAGAGACAGTATGGCAAAAAAAGAGATGAAATACCGAAGACCAGCACTTCCATTGATACCTCAAGAATAGGCAAAACATGAGATACAAGGAAAAATTTCGTGGAAACCTGTTGCTTCTGGAGCTCCAAGCTTACTGTGAAGGTCTAGAACATCCAAATGCTGCAGATGTATATGGGAGGGATTATCGGGCCTGACGTTCAACCTGGACTACTGACACAAGCACTAATTGCATTATTAAAACCTTCTGTATTTTTGAATAATCGCTATCTAAAATACGTAGTCCGTCAGCACAACCCAGTGCTTTTATGGACAGGTAGGGAACCTTGTTATGCTAACCTAGTATCACAAAACCTACTTAGTCTATTGTTATGTGACAGTCCTATTCCTAGATATCTCACAGGAAAGCCTGTGTTCCTGTGATTGATCAGATAAAGGAAAGGAGAAACAGATAAAGCTTATGAATCTCTTCCTGCAAGAGCTAGACATTGAACTAATTTTTTTTAAAAGTAAACATATTTTACTAAAAAATAAACTTTCTCTTCATGTCTTTTTTGTATTTTCTGATAACTACAAAAAAAAAAAAAAGAAAAGATTTTTTTCATAAAATCTCATTGTAAAACTTTGAACGGCCAGAGCTCCAAACCAATGCAACAGGGTGGTAGGGATACAACATTGTTTCCAGTCCCAGTTCTCTGAAAAGCGTCTCCTCTGCTGTTCTGTTTCTTTCCATGTTTTCCCCATACTGATACAAAACCATTTTTTTCTTTTTGTGCCAGACTGCACAGCACATCAATCCTTATTTGTAGCTCTCATGATTTCCAGACTATTGGTTTATAACAAACAAATAGAGGTTTCAAGTTCTCCCTGATGTAGAGTCTGTTGGACAGTCATTGATTTCGCTGGGATTAAGAATGTTAAAATGGCACTGGGGCAGAAAATACAGTACTTTCTATAGTGACATGGTAGGCATGTATCAGACATACAAATGGGGAAGGGAAATTAAGACAGGCCAGAGAGTATTTTACTTGCCACAAAAACAATTTCATAGGAGCTTAAAGCCTACCTACAATTTATCTTGTCGTGATGGAGGTATGGAGGTACCGTGAAACTTTTCTTCTAGGTGGCTGAGATTTGCTCAAAGCCGGACACCTGGACAGTAATACACGCTCCAGTTGTATTAAGGCAAAATGGAGTCCTCTTGCACCTGGAGTAAAAATAAACCCTTTCCCAGGCCCTAGGTGTGGATATGTTCAAATGCCTCTGCTATTTTAATTTACAGGCTATATTGAGAGGTAAGACATAAAAAGAAGGCTGACTTCTAGACCCTTATTACTCTGTCTAGGCATCTCAAAAATTTCACATAGTTCAGTGAGTACAGATGTTTTGAATTAGTTAAATAGTCCCACAAAATGAGCTTTCTGGTTTCACAAAACCTTTTTTGTTTGAATCCAATAGAAGCATCTGGGTTTAGCAATGTTTTAGAGTTGATAAGTCTTTAAGTGAATTTTGAAAGGAAAAATCATTTCAGAAGTAAATTACTGAAGAACTTCATTATGAAAGTTCTTTCCTTCCTGCCTTCCTGTCTTCTTTGCTTCCTTCTCCTCCCCCTCCTCCCCTTCCTTTTATTCTTCCTCTTAATTTCTCTTTCACTTTCTGTCTCTTTCCTTTGCTCTTTCTCTTAATTACTACCGATTTGTAAGATGAACACAGAACTTTAAGTCCAAACTAATATGCAACAAAAAAATGCGCTGTGGTTTTAAGTGGAAGATAATGTACAAACTCATGTGCAAACACAAGAACAAAAAAAAAAAAAAATGGTAAAATTAACACAGGAAAAAGCAGGGAGGCTTAGTTCTTCCCAGTTGCAGATTCATGTTTTCCTGCTTTTCTTTTCACCCTTTTTACATAACACAATAGCAACACTGAGACCAGTGAACCGGGGTGTAATTTTGGAAATCAGTCTTTACACGTCTGATGAGCTAAACTCCCGAAGGCTACGCAAGAAGATAGATGTTAGACACTTCTACATGGACAGTGTTTCTGTAATTCTTTACAACGCTTTTTGGGAGTCATTTGTGCCTAAGAAGTCATCAGAGACTATCAGAGAACTTCCACAAGCACCTTTGTAGTGATCTGATAGATGACCACCACGCTCCTGGGATGAAGCATCCATGAATACCTGATGCAGTGCTGTATAGAAACCTGACCTAGTAGAAGTCTGAAAAGTCAGGTAATAATATGTAGTGAGATACTGCATATTCTGGAGAAGAGAAGGCTCTGGGGAGACCTTATAGCAGCCTTACAGTACCTGAAAGGGGCCTACAAGAAAGCTGGGGAGGGGTTGTTTGCAAGGGCATGTAGCGATAGGACGAGGGGCAATGGTTTAAACTAGAGCAGGGTAGGTTTAGATTAGACATTAGGAAGAAGTTCTTTACAATGGGGGTGGTGAGACACTGGAACAGGTTGCCCAGAGAGGTGGTGGAGGCCCCATCCCTGGAGACATTCAAGGCCAGGCTGGATGGGGCTCTGAGCAACCTGATCTAGTTGAAGATGTCCCTGTTCACTGCAGGGGGGTTGGACTAGATGACCTTTAAAGGTCCCTTCCAACCCAAACCATTCTATGGTTCTATGATTCTATACAGGAGGAGGGTTTGGTTTTTCCCCAGGTGTGATGGCTTTACAGGGCTTATTAACAGACATGCAGCATCTGTAAAGTGTGTGGATCTGAGTTTGCATGTTTCTGTCCCTTGCATTCTTGGCCCTGAAAATAGTGAAACAGAACCAACTCTAATTTCTTTGAACAGTGAACATATAAATTGATTCAGGAAAGCACCATTCTTCTACTCCACATTTAAGCACACTCTTTAAACCTACTAGAATCGGGCAAATGTCTAATTGGTAAGTTCTTGGATGAATGCCGTGACAAATAAGAGGATTGTTTTGGTTTTCTTATACTTCAGTTATTAATTAATACAATAATGTAAATCTTTATACTAAGACATGGATAGATATGAGTCTAATAGTATAAACTGTATAATTCCCACGTAACCGCTTTGAAAGTCCAAGGCTACTCTGCCAAGGCCATATAGGTCTTGGTGTTTTGATACCAGTTACCAAAATCACTCTTAAGTTAACTCATGATTCTACACAAATATAAATCTAGTATCCTGCAATGGATGTTAGTGGTGTTGCTTCATTCCAGCCCAAGTCTCATCAGAAGTAATCAAGCACAGCAATGGAGAGATTGTTCTCTGTAGGACAAGTGACAAGCAATCTCTGAACCAAACTTATATTTCCATGCTTGGTATAAAAACACAGTGATGAAAAAAATAATAAATATTGGGAGCATAGTGGTGGCAAATTGAACAGCATTAGAAATTAAATGGTGGTGAGAAATGGGAATTGACACAATTGAAATGAAACTTTAAATACGGGTTTATTCACAGTAAGAAGTGTTTGGACCTAAATGACTTCTTCCATCTTATTTGACATCCCCCTCCCTCTGGAAATGTTTGAGAGTAGTTTTTACAACTCTACAGGAACACAAAAATGCAAAGCTATGTGTGTGGAGGAGAAAGTTTAACATCTATGTTTGGCTAAAGTCTTCTATAACACCTCAGCATCTTTAATATTCACCAAACTGTGAATAAGTGATACCTTTTTTTCTTTCTTCTTCTTTTTTTTTTTTTTTTTTCTTCGCAGAAAGCAAAGTCCCAAACCTGCTGATGACTTGGAACATTATGTGATCCAGAATGAATGGACAGATGAACAAAGTATCTTATGGGAGCAGTTTTAACAATTACTAAAACTTGTAACAATTTTTTCATAATAAGCCCTATCATCTACTACTAATAATACTAATAGAAGCACTTATGGTAATAATAATCCAAATTTAATAACAAGACAGCAGTAGTAGTTTGCTCTGTGTATGTGCTCAAACCACTTTACATACATTATAAAGTCATGGATCATTTGAGAGTGCCTCAGGGAAAATAATGTGGTAAATGTTGTATAAGTATTATCTCGAAGTGTTGAGCCCGTTCACTATGAGCTGATGCCACTTTCAGCTCATATTCCAGCTTAACTGGTAAAAAAATACAAGAACAAGGAATTTTAAGTGGAACTTGCATTACTTTGGGTGTGCATTTGCAATTCGCACACGTAATTAGGTGGCAGAAATGCCACAAGTGACCCTTGTCTCATCAGAAATTCAGATATCACGATGCTGAATGTGAAACCCTTGCAGTATTACTCCCCAGTGAGCCAAGTACCGTATTACAAATCTTACTAAAGCACATTGTTCCAAACGTAGAATACCTTTGAGACAATTAAATCACCATTTGTGATGAGAAGAAAGAAAGAAAAAAAAAAAAAATCTAAGCATCAAATAACCCATTTGGCTTGTTTGGTGTAGGTAACCTGTTGCACAGGTGGGGGAGCTCAGGTACAACAGAGAGGACAGCAGCATTTCCAGGGCTCTGCTTAGGTGACAACCCTAAAGGGAGATCTGCTGAGGACTCCCTGAGAAATGAAAAATCCTCCTTTTAGTATCACTAGTGAGCAAGGAGTTAAATCTCTAAGTAATTTCAAGAATGCAGCCCAGGTCTCCCACCCTTTCACTCACTACATCAATCACAAGAATTAGATACTTCAGTCCAATTATTTCCATTGATGTCCTTGAACTTGATTAAGTTCTGAATTATGACTTTATGTATTGTATGCTTAGTAGGGGAGCATTTAAACAGTCAAGATATTGGGCTAGGAGAGTAAAGAGATGCTATCATGAGAGTGGAGACTAGCTTGCAGTGGTCTTACCAGTGGGCTACAACATTGAGTCTACGGTACGCTGATGACTGAGTAATGTGTAAACTCCTCCAAAGAGGCAGGGATTCCAATGGAAGAAAACACAACATAAAATCATAGAATCATAGAATGGTTTGAGTTGGAAGGGACCTTAAAGATCATCTAGTTCCAACTTGCCTGCCCTGGGCAGGGACACCTCCCACCAGACCAGGCTGCTCAAAGCCCCATCCAGCCTGGCCTTGAACACCTCCAGGGATGGGGCAGCCACAGCTTCTCTGGGCAACCTGTTCCAGTGCCTCACCACTGTCAGAGTGAAGAATTTCTTCCTAATATCTAACCTAAATCTCCCCTCTTTCAGTTTAAAACCATTACCCCTCATTCTATTGCTCCATTCCCTGATAAAGAGTCCCTCCCCACCTTTCCTGTAGCCCCCCCTTTAGGTACTGGAAAGGGCCTATAAGTTCTCCCTGGAGCCTTCTCTTCTCCAGGCTGAACAACCCCAACTCTCTCAGCCTGTCCTCATAGCAGAGGATATCCAGCCCTCTGATCATCTTTGTGACCCTGCTCTGGACTTGCTCCAACAGGTCCGTGTCCTTCTTGTGCTGAGGACTCCAGATCATTTCCCACCTTGACTGTTAACTGCACTTCTGGAGTGGGCAGCATGAGTTTTAAGTCCATGAAGTAAAAAGGCAGTTCAGACAGGACCCTAGGGGAGTGCTCTAGAACAAAGCTGATCTAGCAGCAGGGATTTTGCCTTTGAATGTGTTTTAAAAATAAAGCAGTCGGCAATAAATTTAGCAAGGGACCTGGTCCTTACTGTGTCTTGGCTGTGCTCTGAGAAATTTCTGAAGTGTGCAAGTCGTAGGACTTTGAATCTGACCCTTTCTCTTCCAACTCATCTCCGTGAGTAATCTTTCCCTCTCCCTCCTAAACTGAGAATGGCAACACTATTCCGCTTCCTATTCCCTTTCATTTTGTTTTCATATTTCCACCTTGAGGATGGGCCTAGTGAAATAAACCTTTTCACCCAAGATGTTGATTCACAGCATAATCTGATGTAAACTCTTGCATCTTTAGAGACTTTCTTTTTAATAACCTCAAAGGCCTTCAGACACAGAGGACCAATTTGTCCTGTAGTGTAGATGAGATCATGGAGAACGTAGCCAGCAAGGGCAGTGAGGCTTTGCAATGATGTTGACATGGAGAGAGCCAAATGCCTATCAGCTGTTGTTCAATGAACACTGTTTTTCTTAGAAACAGCTGCCAACAATAGGGATGACACTGAGTTAAACCATTTAGGACACACTCTGTGACTATTTTTTTAGTGACTATTAAAATAGAATGAGAGAACAGCGTACATTTTGAAGTAAAGAACTACACAGGGCACCGGTTGTTGCCACCACAAGATGCCTGAGTCGAATAACCAGGTGGTCAAACCACCACTGTGAGCTCAACATCAGTGAACCTTGTGTTTAGGAAGAACCAAAGTAAGGTTATTAGTGGGGCACTCTGTTCAGCTTGTTCCCTTTCTAGGGAAAATACTTGAACAAGAAGTTTTCTCTGGACTAAGGTGCTGAGCGTTTGGGCTCACTCTCTGCACAGTTTGGACCAAGTCCTCATTTTAGTTTCTTCTTGCATGTAGATGATAAGTCTGAACTTGGGAATGGAGCTGCGACTTGCTGACTGTTTTCATAAACTCATAATGTTCTAATTTAACTGAACCTTGCATTTTCTGAGTGACTGCCAAGATGGACTTTTCCCCATTTATCCGTGTCTTACTCTCATATCCCAGCAAAGTTGAATGTATTTTTTGTGCTGCATTAACCTGAAGAGAATGCCCTGAAGTTAGCGTAGGGTGCCAACAAACTTCCTCCCTAGCTGGGGTAGAATTCAGGTACCTAAACAGAAATGTCTAGAGGCAATTTAAAAGCCCTCAGTCATTTGAGGTATCTGCTAGCAGATATAGTATGGAAACTGCAGGAAACATATTCTGTGTTGAATTAGCAAATGGATGTCAGGTAGGTGAATGGGAGCACCTGGCCAAACCGGTTTCAGAACACAAAAGGTGAGATGCAGGGAGTTGTCATTCGACTCAGCTCCATCTCACCTCGGCAGATGCTTATTGGTCCCTATCTACACAGAGATAACTTGGGGGGAGCTGTGAAAATGTCTCAGCCCGGGGTGGTCTCAGCACTGCATTACAAAAAGAATGGAAACCAGAACCGAAACCCGAATGGTGCCTTTAACAAACAAAATGCCCTGAGTCACGTCCCACCATTATTCAGTGAGTGTGAGACCAGACACCATGAAACAAACATTGCTGTCTAAGGGGCCATCAAACCACGGACATAACCATCCCAGATAGTGTAATCCATTCAAACACAGTCCCGGAAACAGGATATTTAAGTCCAAAGTTTTGGGGAGCAAAACCGGGGAATCTTCCAAAGATAGAGCTGGCCTGTAGGAGATTCTTCCTCCCCTTGTCCAGGACGCTGTGCAAGGTAACTGACCAGGACTGAGCGGCCTTACCTGAGAGAGAGGGTAATTGATTTAATAACGTACGTATGATGTCTCGCATGCTCTAAGATCGTGGTTTGTGCACTCGTTTAAGGTATTCATATCTAGGGCGCTGGTGGTTTGTGTTGTTGCTTTTCGGCATCACTTGTTAATAGAGTATTCTGTGAATTGTTTTTGTTCTTTTTTCCTTAAATTGCAATAGTGCATTCTTCCATTGTATCCATCAGAACTTGCAATAGCGGCGTATCGCACCTGTGAGTGAAGTCCAAATAAATTGTTAATTTGAACCTCTCAGTGAAGTCTTTTTCTCTCTGTCACAGTAGGATACACTGATACATTTCAAATGGCACCAGAAACCGATGTTGAGGCACTCAAGTTTCTTCCCTGGAGGAACAGAACCACAGAATATAAATTTCGAGCAACCTAAGCAAACATAGAAATTAAACTAGTATTTCCAGTAAAACACGGGAATTATTTCTGTGTCAGTGTATTGCTATGTGTGATCCGTGAGAGTCACAGAGGACACTTATTTAATGAATCCCACAACTTTGCTATTTAAGATACCCATTTGAAAGGTGGCTAAAGCAAGATGCTGGGGAAAGGCTTAATTCTCTGAAAATGAAGTAACAACTGGAAGGGTCACCAGAGCTTCTTGCTCTGTTTTTCTTTCTCCACATGGTCAAGTCTTCCTATCTTCCCATACTGTGTCCAGCTTTGGAGTCCTCAGCACAAGAAGGACATGGACCTGTTGGAGTGGGTCCAGAGGAGGGCCATGAAGATGATCCAATGGCTGGAGCACCTCTCCTATGAGGACAGGCTGAGACAGTTGGGGTTGTTCAGCCTGGAGAAGAGAAGGATCCAGGGTGACCTTATAGCAGCCTTCCAGTATCTGAAGGGGGCCTACAAGAAAGCTGGAGAGGAACATTTTACAAGGGCATGTAGTGATAGGACAAGGAGTAATGGCTTCAAACTGGAAGAGGGTAGATTTAGATTAGGTATTAGGAAGAAATTTTTCACTCTGAGGGTGGTGAGACACTGGAACCGGTTGCCCAGGGAAGCTGAGGATGTCCCATCCCTGGAGGTGTTCAAGGCCAGGCTGGATGGGGCTTTAAGCAACCAGGTCTAGTGGGAGGTGTCCCCGCCCAGGGCAGGAGGGTTGGAACTAGATGATCTCTAAGGTCCCTTCCAACTCAAACCATTCTGTGATTCTATGATCCTATGATCTTGGTGCAATTAAATGTCCAGTATTTGGTTTCATTAAATCTGTCTTGACATATATACTGTCTTCAGAGCCTGGCATGCTGTCCTGTTGTGATCTGTGATCTCAGCTCTGCTCTCTTTCTGTGGGTTTGGGTGCAGGGTCATAAGTTGTAGCGACTACATGATCATGGGCTTTTCTTTCATCAAGTAGGAACATTTCAACTAGGCAGTGAAATACTTATCTATTGTTTTAAGAGAAGATAGCAATGGAAACAAGACTGCATAGGGTTATCGGGGAGCAGTGTGGTTATTGGAGGGGGTTATCCCATAGGATTTCTTTTTTTGTTTTTTTTTTTTTTTCTTTTTTAATGTTGCAAAAACCTTTTGTGAGACAAAGGAAAAGCATCCAGAAACGAAGAGCGTGAGTGGGGTGAGCGTTCTTGGAAATGCCACAACCACTTAGGATGACACGGTCAGGCTATATGTGCTCCCTTTCTTCTGTTTGTGCTCTGATCTAATCAGCTGAATCTAAGCAAGGGGAAGGAAAATATCCCTGCCACAAACACTCAGTCTGCAAACTCCTCCATTTTCTCTCAGCTGGCGAAGAATGCTATCTGAACTGATAGGGACTTTTCCAGCTGCCGGGATTCATGTTGTCATTGCTAGGCCTTAGTTTTCCTTGGCCTCACGTGGGCATGGGGGGAGAAGAATGAGGCAGAATGAACAGAAATATGCTGCAGATAAGGAACACACTACGGGAATCCTCAGTGCCTGATTTACAATTTTGTTTACCGAGGGTCAGAAGATATTGAAGTTTCTGTTCAGGTCGTGGTAAAGAGGATCTTGCTTCTGTTTTCATCCCTGTAAAGCAGAATTCTCAGCAGATCCTCAGGTCTAGCCATTAAAAGTGTTCTAGATTCATATTGTTTCAAGGCCTACTTCATGGAAGTTTTTGTCCCAGTGATGTGTAGTGGAATTTATGTATTTTGCATTCCATGTCCATCAGAAGTGGGGTTGCACTATTTTCCTGGGGAGACCACAATGAACTCCTGACCTGGTATTTACTACCTTGGCTTAGTCACAGCTGGAATAAAATAAATGTATTTCAGGATGAACTTGTAATTTACAACATTTAACAAGAGTCCATTTGTACAGGGTCTATACGTGAATAGGAGATGAAGTCTCAGACATATTTTTCTTCCTTCGGGTGAGCATTGATTGTATCACCTCACATCCTTTAATACCCCAGTAGCATTAACACCTTTTTGTGTGCGTTTGGAGGGGGCAGAAGCCACCTTTTTTTTTTTTTTTTAATTATTAACAAGTTTCACAAGACTGAGGATACATCCATACTTTCTTTGTTCCCACTCAGGTCTTGGTCCCCTCACCATAGACACTGCCTGTATGTGAGTTCACTCCTGGCTTATCCTTTCTAGTTAGGAAACTAGTTTTCCCCAAGAGCCTGCACTGCTTGTGGGAATAGGCAGCTCTAGGGACCCTTTCTCATAGGCGGTATGGTAATGAGCGCATCAGTTGTAACTCCTACCGATTCGCACAATCGTCCAAAACTAATCAAATGAGCTGTTGGCATCCCAAATACCCAACAGATGCCTTCATGCCCTGATCTAGGGCCTTATACTATATACTCTTTGTGTCATGTTGTAATAATGTCTCTCCGGTGCATTGTGACATACCTCACGCTATTGCAGGCACTTCAAATAGGAAAACCACACAAAATGACATTTTTACATTAGGGCCAAAGAGGGGCATTACTTAAGGCTCAGAGGAGATATTTGTCTGCATGTCCAGGACTTATTGTATTAGGAGAGAAATCAAAACCTGGCATGGTATATAGTGATCAAAAACCATATTTTACCAAGATTTACTAGTGAGCTCACCTAAAGAGGATAAACTGAGACAACTTGCTAATGCTGATGTTGGTGAGCATTTATGTGGGAGAGTCCTCAGGCATGCTATAGGTACTGCTTGTCCTACAGTAAGGAATGAGCTGATGTAGCCCACAGGATCTTTGTGATTACAGACAATGACAGACAAAGAAAAAGCTCCATGAACAAGAGAGCTGAATGTCCCAGGAAGACTCAGAAATGTTTGATCTGAATGTTGGAGCACCATCTAGTGAACAAGGGATCTCACCCTTATTGTGTGTTGGTGTATCGCTTAGCAGGAGAACAGAAAAAATATGTAGGCAATGGTCTATGTATTTTTGTTCTGTGCTGATTGTCATACTTGTGCTAAGATTTTTTTTCCAAAATGTAAATATTCAAGTGTAAGAGATTTCCTTCACGATCATTCCTCTGGATAATTGAACATCTTAAATAAATCCTCTTTTCTTGCTCTATAGAAAATATTAGGAAATATTATCTACACTCTGACGGCAGCTGGTGGCAGTGAGGTCCAAAGGTAAATGGAGAGCTGTTGGAAGAATACTGATTAAAGTCTAATAGTGGATGTAGGAGCTAGCATATAAATCTCAAAATAGCGCTTTCTGAAAGAAAAGGTACCTTTCTGCTAATGAAGAATTCCTCTGTAGCTCTTAGATGATCAGATTCCACAATTTCCTGAGAAATACTAATCTATGGGGTTTTGTCTTCTTTGTCCTTACCTTAGAGATACAGAATTATTAGTTATTCTACTTAGATTAGAAAGGACCTTTGGAGGTGAACTAGGCTAACACCTTCTCAAAGTATGGGCAACTTCGAAGTTGCACTGCGTTTATCCAGTCAATCTCTTAAAAATACCTCTAAATCAGTCTGTGCCTTAAGAAGAAATATCTGCAGGTACTAACATCCTGATTATGGGCTCTTGTTGGCAGGGCTTTCCACTTAATGCAGTGAAGCCAGCAGGTTATGTTGAGGAGGTCACCAGAATCGGTCATGGAGAACAAAGTTGGGAAATAGCAATAGAGTTTCTCTAAAGGAGTCTGTTCTTCACAATTAATTTATGAATACCTTGTCCTGTAAGAGACAAACTCCTTAATGAAAGGTGACAACTTTGCACCTAAATCACTGGAGCAAGAGGTAGGGCAGATGGCAAGTTTGGAAACAAGTAAGAAGCAACCAAGCAGCAGAAAAGTGGGCTTTACAGCCTATTCCAAAGCATGAGATCTGGGAAAGTCTGATGCAGGAAAACATGGCTCAGCTATTCTGTGAGGTGAATAATATCAGAAACACCAAGATCATAGAATCATAAAATGGTTAGAGCTGGAAGGGACCTAGTTCCAACACCTCTATCACGGACACCTTCCACCAGACTAGATTGCTCAAGGTGATGATGAAAGAGCTCTAGTACAAGCAGGAGTGGGATTCATCTCTTAGAGATTCATCTGGTTTAATGAAGGACCTAATAGCACAGTCTTGAACAAGTCACCTTGGGCTCCCTTTATAGTCAATAAGAGTCTGGTCAATAGATTAAATGTCGTTTAGAACATCGTGTGTGTCACCTTATGACCACCAAGTGAGACTACACTTGGTCAGTTGAAATGAAGCCTAAATAACACAGATTCTACCACCAAGATCAATATTGAACTGTAATGGACAACTGGACACCTCAGAGACAGACATCTATACTGTGGACTAATAAAATGTTTTTATTAGATCAATAATATTTCATTTAGATTATGAATGGATAGATATAAAAAAAATTATTTATCTGTGTATAAACTGTGCTCCCTTTCTGCATATGACAAAATTTCAAGGGCTATGCACTGTAAGAAAGATTTGCTACTCTTTTGCCAGTCCACCTTTCTTATATAACCCCTTTCTGAACAATGGCTGATAACTTCCACCTTGTTCATTGCCCAAATTTCACTGAATCTTAAGATGTTTTTCAGATTCCTTCACTGGTTTTGTCTTAACTTCCCAAGCTCTTTGCGTTTCAGCCTACCACATTCTTCTCTTGGTTTAACTCATGTCCTCTTCCCATTGTTTATTTTGCCAATTTAATTCATGCTATGTTAACATTTTAACTTTTTTATTATGCTCCTCCATCATCCTGAGAATGACTTATTTTCTCTTTGATTCTGTGATACCCTTCGTAGTTCTGAGGTCCTCTTGAGTCAAGAGTCCCATCTGCTAGATTTTCACTGTATCGATTTACATATAGTACCATTGACGGGGGCAACTAAATATGCCATATGGATTTTTGTTAGCCATTCGAAGTCATGATAAATAAATTAGTTTTATTCCTCATGGAATGAGGAATGCCTTATGGTATTGTCATCCAGATGATTCATGGGATAAACCAGGGCCATATTTTGAGCTCTATGGTAGCCCTGAATAAACTGAAACCTAATTAGAAGACAGTGAGGTATCAGCAATATGGACTGATGTTAGCAACATAAGGCAAGAAAAAATGGTTTTGATTAACCTGACAGAGAAGAAAGGGTCTATTTTATATGTATGAGGGAGGTGCTACCAGTAGAGATGAGATAGACTCAGAAGAGAGACTCTCCTGAGGTCACAGTTCATAGCAATTGAAAGAAAGAGACACATTGTCAACTTGTGAGTCATGTTTAGTGGAGCAGAGTGGAAAAGAATGGCATTTCCCATGGCATTTGTGTATTTTCAGCTGTCCTCCACCATACTTAAGTTTTCTGCCTGAATAAATCATTTTGGTAGTCCCAACAGCAGGAGAGTGATGAATGGGAAGGCAGAATTTGAGTGAAAATGAGCTAATCTCCCCAACACATTAGAATAATAATTCTTTGTCAGGTCTAACATTCAATGAAAAATGACTCCTGCTAACACATTAGTCTAGAGAGGAGGTTTTGATAATACAGTAGTGTAAAGCTAAGACATTCATCTTTGAATCGAAGGAAAGCGAGAGGATTAGAGGATCGCTTAGAATAATTCAGAAGCAATGAAATACAGTTCATGGCAAGAGCTAACACAATAGCCCCAATCAAATATGATTTAGGCACAGTTAGAAGTAGTACTCTAATTACCGGCAATTGATTTAACTAAAGAGTTTCCTGCAACTCTGTAACAGAGTGGAAAAAAAGGATTTAAATTTTTTTTTTTTTTTTTTTTATACAATGACCACCATGCTTTTCCAGTGGTTTCTTGGTGACAAGGAAGATAACTATTAGTTCAACTGGGAAGCTTTTAAGGAATAAATCAAAGACATTTTGCCATCAGTAACCCATCAGGCTCAGATATGTGTTTCCTGGAAAGTGATTTGGAATTGTACGTGAATAAGTGTGTCCTCAAATTGGTGAGTGTTACAAAGAAGACAAATGGGGCTTTAGCCACTTCTGAGCTCTTCTTTTTTTAGGTAATGCAGCATCATGAAACCAGGTTAGGTGTTGTGACAACTATCCAGAGGCTAAATGATTTGAGTGGGGAGTTTGTCATTGCTGACAAAAAGTGCCCTGAGTTGTTGGAATTCCCCCAGGAAATATAAAATATCAGCTGGGAGACAGGCAAGAAGACTGGAGGCCTAATTGTCCCCTTGTGTGTATAATTTAAACTAACATGTCTTCCTCAATTTATGGGAGCCAGGCTGATGCTATCACTGTGAAGAAAACAGTGAGTCTTCCAGAAAGAGATCAGGTAGCAGAGAGATGTGAGAATTTCACCTCCATCCCACAGCACCTAAATACGCGGTGTATGTATTGTGGATATCTGAAGATAAATTATGCCCTTTGCAATCTTGAGTCTAGATGCATTCAAACTTCACAACACTAAGCAACCTGTTGAAGTAACTTTTTTTTTTACCCCTAGACCTGACAGTAGCTGATGCAGGTGATCTGAAAGTCCTTCAGCCAGAAGCAGTGATTTTGAATACTTGTAGCATTTGTTGAAACCACTCAGTAATGAGCTTCTGAGATTAAGTGACCTGGGAGATCTCTGCATGTTTATGACTGAAGGGAAGAAGCACATATATACTTTGATGGATACTGAGTGCTCCATTCTAGCACTGCCTTGGATAGCAAAGCCTGGTGGTCACTTTGCAGTGGATAAGACATCAGTGGGACTTGAAAGTAATGAAGTGGTTTAATTGCAAAGCAGTAAAGGAATGATGATGCATAGTGCTCTTTATCATGAAACATTAGTGAAGAAGAGCAGAACAGTTAAGAAACACGATGTTCTTCCTGTGAAGTGAGCTATGAAAGCACAATAGCGCTTTTACAGAGGTATAAAAAGGTGAGGGGATGTGTCATGTGCACATCAAGGCTTTGTGCTAACAGGATAGTCTTCAGGATATGTCTCCCTGAACTTAGTTTTCACCATTATGGCAAGTTGTTTGGGTTTTGCTGATTTCATCCTCCGGAAAGGCACTTGGCATCACTCTTCAACTTTCATTCCAGACTAGCCAAGGTTTTTTGTCATTGGAAGTAATTACAGCCAGTTGACATTCAAGCAGTTGCTTTATCAAAGGTACCCTTCCAAATAATTCAACTGCCAGAAGCCACATACAAGTGGCAATTATTTCAAGGTTTGTATTAACCTTAAGTGTTTCCTTTTAAGTAAGCAGGAAGGTAGCTATAAGAGGTGGGCACCCCTAATTTGAGCACAAGATGAAGTAAAGATCAAGATAATTTCTAAATTGTTCTAATCTCATGCCTCAGTGCTTTAAAGGAGCCCTTTAGAGTCAATTTACTCTCTGACCATTGACTAAAATCTAATAACTTTGGCAGCAAATGAGGTGTGAAATGCTGTCAAAAGTGCCTCAATAATACCTTGTGTGGTACTAAACATTTTCATCTCTGTGGTATGAGTGTGTAGAAAAAGCCACAGTTTATGAGGCTTAGAAATCAACATGCTTTTGCAGTGAAATTTATTTTCGTTGTCAACCATGCCTTAGATTTTGAGTACAAATCAAGGAAAAGTCCTACTTGATGGCAAACTGATTGACAAAACCATTATCAATATTTTGGTTTTTTGCCCTCCAGAATAATATATGCAGTCTGTAATGAAACAAAACACTTTGTAAATGTAGTTTTCTGTTTACCTAAGGACTTCCACAGATAATTTAAGAGTTGTTATTAATATCTGAGGTTTTTTTGCTTTATTTTTCATCCCAAATAAAAATTTAAGTGCCTTTTTTTTCAAAGGAGATACCAAGTAATGGACTGTAAGTAGCAAAATCGAAGATTCAGTGGCCTGGTTTTGCTCTGAAGCTACAATTATCACTCGGGGCTGCAAGCAAGGAATGTATGTGTCAACTTGCATGTAACATGGATAGAAGATTGATTTTTGTATTCAGGAGTCCTACATTCTTTGTTCAGCTTTTTCCTCAAATTTAATGTGTGACTTAGCACATTCTCTGACATACTGACATTTCAAAATCTCTGCAACCTGAAGAATAATGCTTTCTGTCTGGCAATGTTGCTTTGTGAATGAATTGAGCGATATGTGTAAATACAGATGGTTGCAGGTTTTCAACCAGGTAGTGCCTCAAAATTAAAATTTCTATTAAAGTCCTTCAAGTTTAAAATTGCTTTTTTTTTTCATTAAAAATGAAATGATATTTTTTATTTTCTTTTGCTCGGAACTGAAAACTTCTCTTTCTGAAGAACTAAAATAAAGTAACGTTGAAAATTTACATCCTTTTCCTCTCTTCATTTTATATTTTGCCTTCTTTTATACAGATCATTAATACTTTATACCTCTTTCTGAATTACTATTAGATCTTTGAATGTAAGGCACAATGTAAGCATGAAGTACTAGCTCATGTATATTACAATTATAGTATCAGGCAGAACTCAATAAGCAGAGGGCATATCTGGTAATGCCTCATATTCTGTCAGAATAAGGAAAAAATACACGATAAAAAAGCTTAGAGGTGACCCACAGGGAAAGTAATAACTTCTAACAAATCTGGCATTTGTTCCCAGTAGAAAAATAATGAAGGAAAGAGAAAAATGAAGAGAAATTAAAGAAAAAGTTATGTCTTGTAAAATATTTAGAGAGACAAGTTCAATTTATGCTGAAGAAGACAGGAGCTTTTAACAGGACCAGCATTTTACTCTTAGTCTTTGGTGTCTATTCAGATAACGCCAGGAATTACGGAATGAACAGAAGCCATATTTCTGCCCCTTTGTCAGCAAAGGCAACACAAATTTTGCAGCTGAACTTGAAATATAGCTGTTTTTTCCTCCTCTTTAGTTCGCCTCCATATCTGAACGAATATAAATGGTAGTTTCTGAAAAACACTGAACACTGCATTTCTTTTTACATTGAACATGATCAAATGTGTCTATTCTGAATTCCCACAGTATGCAGAAGATTGAATTCCCCCGTGTAGCTCGTGCATCTTAACTGTGTTCAAAGATTGCAAGGTGATGGACCAACTGGTCTCAGAAAAGCTTAAGATCCTGGGGACAACTTATGCTATTGAATAAAAAGAAAAACTCATATCAGAAGTTTTCCAAGAACATACTAAGCATCTTATGTCCTGAAAGAGAAACTGTCATAACCCAGTTCCAGGAGGCGGTACAAATACACAATATAGAAAGGGACCATAGGATCTTGGGGAAACAGCAAAGGCAGGTGTCCATCTTCTCTCAGTGATATAGCTCTTGGATTTTTTTCCCTTAAAAAAGACTTCTGGGAAGACTGAACAGATCCATCACAGTGGTGCAGGAAGAACCAACCTGCTCTGCAACACTTGTGAGACAGTGGCAAGCTGAGAGGAGACCTCATCACTCTCTACAACTACTTGAAAGAACATTGTAGAGAGGTTGGTGCTGGTCTCTTCTCACAGGTAATTAGCAATAGAACAAGAGGGAATGGGTTAAAGCTGCAGCAGGGTAGGTTTAGACTGGGCATTAGGAAAAAATTCTCCCCAGAAAGAGTGGTCAGACACTGGAATAGGCTGCCCAGGGAGGGAGTGGAGTCACCATCCCTGAATGTGTTTAAGAGTCATTTAGATGTGGTGTTAGGGGATATGGTGTAAGGGAGAACTTTGTAGAGTGGAGTTGATGGTTGGACTCGATGATCCCAAGGGGTTTTTCCAACCTAAATGATTCTATGATTCTAAGAAGGTAGTCAAATATCTGTATTTCTCTTTCTCACCAAGTTTTTCTGCACTTCCCTCTCATTCTGATTTTACACCAGGGAGTGATTTAGTGTGTATGAACATGGAGAATGATGACTGTGGCAACTTCCAAGGGCCTATCCAAAATCCAATGGCCTTTACACCCCAGCATCCCTTATTGTCAGTGAAATGTTTGTCTAACTGCCAAAGTTGTAGAGTAGGGTGAGCAGAAATGAGTCAAAGCCTGCAAAAGCTTTCATAGGATGAGTAACTAAGTAGACTGGTGTTTTTCAACCAGGAAAAGAGACGATCGAAGGAGCAGATGAAAAAAGTCTGTACTGACACTAGCAGCATATAGAATCGTATAATCATTTCAGTCCTTTAAGATCATCGAGTCCAACTGCTAACCTAACGCTGCGAAGTCCACCACTAAACCATGTTCCTAAGTGCCACGTCTACATGTGTCTTACAATTAAATACAGAAGGTGATTGCAATTACCTACAGAAGGTAATTGCAAAGTAGATGTTCTCTGTAGGAACACAATGGAATTAAATAAAATGAGATAGCAAGCAAAACACTTTTTTTTTTTTTTTTCCATACAGTGCAAACATAAGCTATGGAATTCCTCACTACAATCTTTTTTAGATTCAAACAGCAGTGGATAGATCAATGGAGGAAAATTAATCACGTCTATTACATCAGAATATCCAACAATGTTTTAGGAAGTCCAGAATCTGCAGTTTACTGGAGGGTGAGAAGATATTCTTGGGATATTCACATTATTTTCCACTCAGTATTCACACTAGGCATGGCTGGAGATCATATCCAATGCTGGATGGATCCATGTCCAAGCTGGTCCAACCATCCCTTTGTTCTTAACTGGGGGAAGGAGAGGTCCTTCTGTCAGGATACCTCTGGTTCTCGCAGTGGGAATATGGTTCCAGGCTTAATAGAATCCAACATTTATCCGGTGCAAGAACATGCTAATCTATTTCTTGAGTGCATCTTCCACCTGTGGAGGTTGGTGCAGGCATTGAAATGCTGCAAGCATTGTGGGATCAGCTGAGTTTGCATGAAACTTTATCACTGAATTTCACAGAATCACAGAATCATCGAACAGCCCATGTTGGAAAGGACATCGAAAGATCATCTGGTCCAAACTTTCATGGCAAAGGGAGCCTAGCTCCTGTCCAATTATACCTTGAAAACCTACAGTGATGGGGACTCTACCATGTCCCTGGAGAGGTTGTTCCAGTAACTGATTGTTTTCACTGTGAAAAATGTTTTTCTTATGTTGAGATGAAACCTCTCATGGTGCAACTTGTACCTGTTGCCCCTTGCCTTCTCCATGTGGAGAAGTACTTCTTCATGTGGAGAAGTACTTCTCTCCAGTACTTCTTCTCCTTGTGAAGAACTACTGCTGCTAGTGTTAGCTTCTCACAGTTTGAACCCAATTTCTGAGGTCAAAAATTCAAAGTAAAATTTGCCCAGAAGGCAGAAAGATGGCTTAGCTTATGCTCAAAAGAAAATTCTACTTTTGTGGACTGCCACCACATGCTGCCCAATCTCACTGACATGGTGTGAAGATAGATCAGTCTGCCTTGAGGAACAAAAGTGGCATAATTGGATTAAATAACCTGTTAAGCTTTGTTACTGTTGTTATTATTGTTGTTATTATTATTGTTATTATTATTGTCGTGGAGGAAGGTATATTGAGATAAGCCTGCTGTCATGCTGGTGTTGCTAATATTGCTCTCTTTCCCCACAGCAGCACAGAAGAAGGTGGCTGTAACTACTGTGCAGACCAACTACTCATTTTATGGTCTGTCTTTCACTTCATGAAGCTGGCTTCCAGCATTCGTCCCATGTTGTCATTCCTACTCATATCACCTTGAAATGTGGTTTCAGCATTTTTCCATCCCTATTATTAGTGCATTTTGAGATTGATTCAGCTCATGCTTTGCTTTTGGGAAGCTGGCAAATCTGTTACCTAGAGTTATGGTTGCACTAGGTAGAGAAGACCCCTTAGGTCAGGCTGCTGCTTTCCTATTACCACCCTGTTGCTCCCCAGAGCAGGTCCTCTCCTATTTAAGTTTCCTAAGAGGTAACACTGCCACTGCTTCTCCAGTGAAGATGCTTTATAGTCTGTCAGAACTTACCAGCTGGGAACAGTTCCCAAAATTTAGATGACATTTTGTCTGTTATAAATTCATTCAGTTGTTCAGATTCCTACTTCTAATGCATGATTTTCTTTTTTTTTCTTTTTTTTTTTTCTTTTTTTTTTTCACCTAATATAGCCAAAATACTTTGTGTCTGTCTCTGGTATAGTCCCCTTTCAATTCAGTCCTTTTGAATGATAAATCCATTACATATATTCAGGTCATGATCTTACTAAACAGTTAAGCTATTGTTTACATATGAGAACACGAATAGTTGCCAGATCTGGTAATGTGCATGCAGTTTCTTTCAAGCCTATGTTAAAATATATTCTTGAGGTAAGGACTACTCATTTAATCTTTTCTCAAAAAGATAACCTCTATTGTTTTCTGATCACTTTTTCTTTCTTTTACTTTTCTCTGAATTCCCTTTTTTTTTGGATGTATTTTTTTGAGGCAGAGATCCCTACCTCTAACCAAGAAACTGTTGCCTTTTACTTTTGCAATCTGTTCAAAATTTCATAAAGTGGTCCTTTGCTGTGTAAGACCAAAATTAAAATCTAAAAAAAAAAAAAGAAAGTATTATGCGATCTCAGAATAATGATGGAAATGAGATCTACTAACACTCTCTGACTGTTGAATGGCTCTTATTTTTGTTGCTACCCCAGAGGCCTATAAACTCTCACATGTGCCGTTCGCTTTCCCTTCTTAACCTTTCGAATTCCTTTCTGGTGCATCTGTCCTGATAAAAACTGTGTGTTCACCTCCTGTATATCCATTGATGAACAAAATTGTACTGTTTTCTAACTCTCCTTCACAAAGTGAAATAGAAAATAAAAAAGAAATAGCAGATATTTGTGCACTATTCAATAAATGCCTCCTCATAATCTGATACACTGGGTACCTGCCAGTGTGAATACATTTTTGAATATAAGGTGATAGTGAGACACTTTATTAAGCATGAAATATGACTGCTTATCATGCTTCTCTCATGCGTGAACACAGGCCTGGACATTCCCGCTTCTTTGAATAATTCAGACCTCTCTCAAATAGACATTTAGTCATCCAGCCATGCATTACATACTACCGTTCACATTTGTCTTGTGACGGTTGGTCTCTTTCTGAAGGTCTTCTCAAGAAAACAACCATCCACTGCAGTGTTTTACTTTATTATGATCTTATTCTTGCTTTACCTGTGTGCGCTACTCTGAGTTTGTTTCGAAAAGGCACGCTGAAGAAAAGACGTGCTACAAGCTATTGGGTGGCTGATCCTATTTTTCTACCTTTACTGTGCTTTTGTAAACCTGCCCACCTCGTTGAGGCATGTGGTGAGGAGCTGTGATGGACTTCAGCTCCTGGGAAATGTAATTACTCTGTCTTATCGGTTTCTCTAGAACGGGCTCCCTCTTTTATGAGATTAACTCTTAAAATAAAGATATCTACTGTCACAAGTGGAGAGTTAGTGACTCCAGAGCTATTGACACTGCTCCAGAGGAGCACTGGAAGGGTTAGCATAGTACCAGGAAAAGGTGTAGAAGCTACAAAGTGTGTGCATTAACAATTTAAATTGTATTACTGCTATTATTGTGACCTTTTCTGTACGTAAGTACTCCAGCCACATTATTAACTTTGTTTTTCTGCAATAATCAGACCTAGGTTAATGGTGATTCTTGGATTAGACTGTAAAGATTTAATTTGTACTAACAATAAATTCTTGGCTTTTCTTAATGCATATGAAACGTGTGCTTCCTCTCTGCCCATGAAAAAATTTTGAACATAACAACGTTCAGCCTGCCTAAGCACTGCTGCTCCTTCAGACTTCCATGTCATGTCATAACTGGATGGGGCTTTGAGCAACCTGGTCTAGTGGGAGGTGTCCCTGCCCATGGCAGGGGGGTTGGAACTAGGTGATCTTTAAGGTCCCTTCCAACTCGAACCATTCTGTGATTCGATGAACTTCTAGGTGACACACATACATAGGTAGCCAGCTTTGATTTGGCCCATAAAGCATCTTGGAATCAATGCCTCTTGCACCACCTGGTGTTCAGGAAAATATTTGTGTATAGAGTAGAGGAGAAGTTTGATGTAATCATGGGAGTCTGTGCTCCTACATCAGTGCTTTAGTTTGAATCAAGAGAAAAGTTTTAGGAAGGATATGGAATAATCCCCATGTGTCATACTTTGATTTCTATTGCAGAGCTTGTGAGACCACAAACTGAACTCCATTTGGAAGAAACTAGACTAGAAGAAGTTTGGGGTTCACCCAAACAATCAAGCTATAAGCAGCAGAACACACCACTGGGCTGGATTCAGTATCAAGAAAAAAAAAAAAACAAACAAACAAACAAACAACTGAGGTGTGTATAGTTTGAATACAGGGTCTTTAAAAAC
Source organism: Fratercula arctica (assembly GCA_947846985.1). Lineage (NCBI taxonomy): Eukaryota > Metazoa > Chordata > Aves > Charadriiformes > Alcidae > Fratercula > Fratercula arctica. The sequence goes on from CANTUZ010000002.1 coordinate 161,827,605, forward strand.
AACTGTTTTTCGGTGCAAATCCACTGCTACGGTCTGAATTATTTCTTAAAGTAGAAACAGCCTGTATTTCTGAGGAAAACTGGTGAGCTGGCAATCAGAAGATAGTGTTCTGAATAGAGACAAGTTGTGATCATATTGGAACATCAGTACTGGAACATACTGGAACATACTGGAAGTGGTACATCTTTGAAAAATGCAGCAATGCCAGAGCAATGCCAGCAATGCCATATAAGCCTCTACCTCTTCTCAGAGAGCTGGATATTTTCAAAGTAACACAACATCCTAGTCATTAAACTTGAGCTTGAAAAACACAAAACAACCAGGTTTCTGAGAACGTTTTAAGTGTTTCCAAAACACTCTCTGCACTGCAGCACTTTGAAGTTGAGTAGCATATTCCCCATGCAAACTTTTTCATGAAAATATTCTACCAAGCACTCTCTCTTTGACCTCAGTCTTATCTGAAAGCATTTTTAAGCTGGAGTTATTTGGACGGGGAAAATATCACTGTTATGACTTCAGTGATCTAAATTACTGTTTTGCCATGGGGATAAAGAAAAGAAGAACTATTTCTCAAGAGGCAATGAGAGTAGGATACAAACATTGTTGCTTTGCCAGCAATACTCAATCATTTTCACCAAATGCTTAAAAAAACCCAGAAGTTTCTTTGAAATGAAAAGAAAGGGAAATGAAAAGAAAGTGCCACAAAGCTTAATTTTATTTTCAACATTGTAAAGAAAAAAAGGAACAATGAACAAACAAAGTTAATGTTAATTCCATCAAATGCAGTGGTAATAATCAGGCTCTACAGATGTGGTCCCCAGAAAGTGTATATCTACCCTGAATATGCAATCGGACAGAATGCCTTCATTTCCTGAGCAGTGCTTATGCATGTTGAATGCCAAACAGCATTAAGACATGTAGTTATTTTGCATAATTTTGCGTGTAAAATACCTTGAAACTTCCTTTATCAATGATCAACATGTCATAATCTCTCCACTCAGAAGAAATGGTTAAGTAATAAATGTTTATGCTTGCTATGTTCATTTTTTAATGTGAAATATTAATGCTTGGTTGTTTCTTCCATAGATAAAAAAAAAAAAAATTGCTTACAAATATTTTCAGGCTTCATATTCCAGCAGCTTTTGAGTATACGTGCTAAAGTGGCCAAGAAACCTATTTGATACAGTTGTGTTTGCATTAGATGCCAGTCAAATTCTCTTAATCCAGTTAAATTGTTGTACGAATAGGGAATGGGAGATTAAACTGTTGATACAGTGGAGCAAAGCAGGAGAAGACACTATTTAATGCACTCGATGGAGGACTTTGGTAACATTTTCCTCATTGAACAGACTAGCTGGCTCACCCCATATGTAATCTGGCATGCAATTATTTCTGAAAAATCTGCTGCAAAATTTTGATTAACTGAATAGCTCTTGGTAAGAGCTACTGGGGAGGTCTGAGGCTGGAAGTGTCCAGCTTCATTCTCATATCTGGGAGAAACCCTTGTGCTCATGAAGGTGATGATCAAAGAAATTTCTAATAAAACTGGCCGTAGTCCAACTTACATGAAATGACATTTGACCTTCAGATTTCCCCCAGTCACAGTAGCGGTACTGATGGACAGACTGGGAGATTAGGACCTCACATTTTCACTAAGTGAGCTCACTTCAGAGCTCAGTATGAATTCAGTCCTTCTGAGACTCCGTACAGCCTGAGGAACGCTAGGCATTTTCAAGGCTCAAATACTTTGCCTAACACAAGATTGTTCCAGTCCTGTGGCAGCAAGTCTCCATTGACTTTATAAGCAAAAGAACGGATTATGAGTCCGATCTGCTACACAGACCCATATGGATAACATTTTGATCTCTCTACAGAAAACTCACAAAAATTCCCTTTGGCTGATGTTTTAATATCTTGGCTTTAAAGTAATGATACAGAATCTCTGGGGAATTGTAATATAGCTGCCCCATGTTCTCATTCTCTCCTGTGTACTGACTGGACCAGCCAGACTGCACTTTCTGTCATATTTTAAATTTTCTTCTGCGGTTTTGTGTGGGAATCCAATAGCTGCTCTGCATCCAGCAAGAATTTTGTTGGCACCCTTTAAGTAGCTCCCAGCAGGATGCTAATTTCCATGGTTGTCTGAGCACCTGTGTTGAGACCTTATCAGTTTTACCAGGTTTGATCTTCTTTTCTTTTACTAGTTGTTATTATTCAATGAGTATGTGCATGTTCAGACAGCTCACTTTCTTTTAGTACTATAATTTTCCCATAAATATACATTACTGCCCACTGCCGGAGACAGGAACCCTGGGCTGGATTAATATTTCATCCAATCTAGTATTTATGCAGTTGCAGTTCTGAAGTTTCACAAATCTGACATCTGCACCTCTCTTCAAAGATGATGAAGTCAGGTTACTGCCATGGCTCAGACTCTGTATCTTCTCTGGACCTCTTCCTTCAGCAGTGCGTAATGAAAGGAGAATTTTATGGTTTGTATAGGCTTTCTCTGCACTGATTTTTGTTCATTTATGTGTGAGAGGGAGAGGACAAAGAGGTGTATGTTTTATTTGGAGCAGAATATGACGAGTTTCATGTGTGTTTGCTACCACCACCATGTGACCCCGAAGAAAAAAAAAAAAAAAACAAACCACAACATGATTATTGAGTTCCCACAAAACTGGATCTCTGGGTAAGAACATGAAAAACAGATCCTCATTGTGAAGAAGAGCCATTGTAGTCCTGAGCATGGCAGTCTTCGATGATACCAAGAAAAAAGTCAGTATTGTCACCTAATTAGACCAAGAAAGTTTGAGTTACTACACTTGGGTGAACATCTCATAGGTTGTATTCCAATTTATTTGATTCCAAGTTATTTAATAAGGTCTTCCCGACTGTTTTAAGTTCTGCTATAGGTATCCAGGATCAATGTTATTAAATAGCACGCAGGTTATGAAAATGGTCTCAAGTCTGGCTTAGTATTCATGGACACCAATGTAGGGTGTGGATGATGGGGTGTCAAGTGCTATGCGAACATGCATGGATAACATAGTCAAAGATTTCATCAGCCTCATAACCAGTGACTAAAGTGCTTAAGGACCATGTGTGTTAAGCCTATGGGTGACAGTTACAGAGTAAATTCGTTCAGGCACAGGACAGAGGAGGCATTTATATCACTTAAACTGACATTTGAGCTTAGCTAGTGTTCTGAATGAGCTCCCTGGAGGAACTAATCTTTTTCCATTAGATATTCAGGGACATCAGACTCCTATCCAACACACCTGAACTGGGCACACAAAACCAGACAGGCTACTCCATTATGAAAACATCAGAATCAGTAATTCTAAACCACAGACTTGTGTAAACTCTCTTATTCTGAAGTCAGATTCATCCTTTATTTTTTATTTCTCTTTAAACTCTTTCCTAAATGACACAAAACAAGCTGAAAAAAGAAAGACACTTTCACGCCAGAATAAAAGCAGCCACCATCATAATTATCCTGCTTTCCTGTGAAAACAAGGACTGAAAGGGAAAATGAAATGTCCAAAAGACAGAGGAAAATTATCAGCCATGGATTTGTGGGTATTAATGCTCTTTCTCATTGCAAGCAGGTGAAAGTGCTGCTCTAAACAATAGCAATGGGGAGGCCTCAGAATAATTTGTATTCAAATGTTTTCCTGCTGAAAGATTTCTTGCATAGAGGATTATGCAAAATAGATCAGTGTCTATTCTTCACTCAGTAAATAGGTTATATAAAATTTCAGTGGTATTTCACTATGCATTCCATTTTGCTGACCAATAAGGTGAGTACATATCCATAATATTTCCTTGGAACAGATCTGGGTATAATGTCATCCAAAATAAATTCTGCTTTGCTAGGAGCAGACAGAGGAGAAACATTCTCTTCCTCTCCTGCTACCTAAACAAGGAGAAGAAAACCTCAGCTATTTGTAATGCTTCATCCAAGCTAGGGCAGTAAAAGAACTTGACATTTCTTGCTGTCTATCTTTTACGCTGGTGGTTAGAACTGGAACAAATCTTTCTGCACAAAACTTCACAATGCATTGATCCAATGGCTTGACATATAAAACTTGGGTTAAAACAGAATTTCAGGAAGTTTAGAAAGCTAATCTGTAGTTCTGAAATTGAAAACTGAATCCCACTTCCACTCCCCAGCTCTCTCTTTAAGACTCCACTTCTGGACAGCAATCAGAGTGACCGGCGGTGGACCTTGCTTTATTTGACATTTTTGGTCTTCCCTGAATCACTTGACTGTGCACCTTTAATAACTTGACTGTGCAATGAAATACTTAATATTTTGGGATTGAACATCTCACTATCAGTCATCAATTCAATACCATTGAGGAGATACACAGCAATATTTTTTCCTGGATAGTATTTCAGCCTCTCTGTAAACACAGATTTTTCTACACTGAGTACCCACTGGTCAGATTTTCAAAACATACTTTGTGATTGCAATAACTAGAGCTGAATTTGGTGTTCAGATAAAAGGTGAGAAGTTGTCAAGGGCAGGACCGGGTGGATCTGCTAAACTAGCTGGCTTAGGGAAGAGACAAGTAGTGCAGGAAAGCTTTAGACACTCACCACAGTGGGTACAGACTGATGTTCCCCCTCCAGTCCAAGTCTGGGGCATCGCAATGCTGGGAGATACGGTCATAGACCAACACACAAACACAAGGGCAAAAAAGAGTCTAACATTTGGAGCACAGTAAGTAAAGGACCTCAGATTAAGTTTCTTAGAGCATCTAGAAGGATACGCCTTGGTTTTTCCTCCTATGCTAAGCACTGCATGGTGGAGGACAGGAAAGCCAACAGACAAGCATTCAACCAACACTTGAAATTATCTGAGAAAACACAGATTGAGATTCTGAGCTGTGGCTGCAGCTCCTGGCCCTACCACAGACAATTCATGGGACCTTGGGCAAGTCATTATGTACTCTACACATCTCACTGCCTCAGTTTAAAATGGGAATATTGAAACTTCATTTCCTCACTGTTTGTTCTCTTTCCCTCCACAGAACAGCAAGATGTGTTATGATTCTGCTCTACAACGCCTAATGAGGACATTAAGGTCTTTCATGGAGTTGCCTGTCTGTTGTGAACCATAAATAATAAACATGCAATCCTGTTATATGAAAGAATAAGGTTTATCTTCCCTACGATGTTGTTGATTTAAAAGTCCTATAGCTATTTCAACTAGAAAAAACAAGCATCAGTTTTCACCCAATACTGGGGCAGGGATCATTTCTGCATTCTGAAAAAAAGGGGATATGTGACACCCTAGAGCCACCTGCATATTCTGATTATCGAATGGCATGAGATGTGCCTAGACGCTTTGCAAAATACTTTTCTACCTGCTAACTATATGCAAGAAGGGCATAAACGCTGAGGGTTTGATAAATCCACCGCATTTCCAGCTTAATGGCAGTATTCAGCTTGCTTTCTTTCCCAGTGCCAGCAGTACTTTTGTATCTAATTGTTGATGTGTTTCTGCTACTGAACCACTGATGTCAAGTGACCCTTAAAATAAGAACATTGCAGATGGGGAAGGTTTCATTTTTCATTTATTTGTCCCCCTGCCAAGGCCACCGTAATGGGATGGGATATCTCAACTACAGAACTGTAGATTCACCGCCAGGATTTTCCAGCTGGAAGAGACGACAGCAAGATACACAGCTTTCACTTCAAGGAGACAGCTCTGCAATTCTATACCTGGATTCTTCTCAATCCTCCCTGCCACAATACACATGGCACCAGTTCATGCTTCCTCCTCCCTCCTCCCCACCTCTGTAATTTAAAGACTTAGATGTTTTAACTGAAAGTCACTATAAACCCATTCACCGCTAAGACCATCAATTAGCTTTTGTTCAGACCTGAGTTTAGATGGAGGTGTTTGGAAACACAGAGCTGTGCTAGGCTGTAATTCCATCACACTCAAAACTGAGCACAGCAGGAAGGCAGAGGAGTTATCTGTTGTAACTTTGGCTATATCGAGTTCACTGAAGAATTATACATTTTATATGCCTTACCTAGCAACTCCCAGGCTTAGTTCCTCTGCACATGCTTTATAACAAATTCCCTAGAAATTTCCATGGTAACACTAGAAAATATCACACTGAATTCAGTAATCACCTCCACTTTACTTTGTTTTGAAAAGTGGCAGCATCAGCCCAATACTTTACACTGGTATTATCTGCTCTAGACATTGGCATTACCTGCCTCCATGGCCAGCAGGTCGAGGGAGATGACTCTCCCCCTCTACTCTGCTCTTGTGAGACCCCACCTGGAGTACTGTGCTCAGCTCTGGAGCCCTCAGCGCAAGAAGGACGTGGACCTGTTGGAATGGGTCCGGAGGAGGGCCATGAGGATGATCAGAGGTCTGGAGCACCTCTGCTGTGAGGACAGGCTGAGAGAGTTGGGGTTGTTCAGCCTGGAGAAGAGAAGGTTCCAGGGAGAACTTATAGCAGCCTTACAGTACCTGAAGGGGGCCTACAAGAAAGCTGGGGAGGGGTTGTTTGCAAGGGCATGTAGCAATAGGACAAGGGGCAATGGTTTAAACTAGACCAGGGCAGGTTTAGATTAGACATTAGGAAGAAGTTCTTTACAATGAGGGTGGTGAGACACTGGAACAGGTTGCCCAGAGAGGTGGTGGAGGCCCCATCCCTGGAGACATTCAAGGCCAGGCTGGACGGGGCTCTGAGCAACCTGATCTAGTTGAAGATGTCCCTGTTCACTGCAGGGGGGTTGGACTAGATGGCCTTTAAAGGTGCCTTCCAACCCAACACATTCTATGATTCTATGATTCTATCTGTGGATCAACTTAGGTTGTGTCCGGGATGGAGTACTTTCAACGCTGCACTCAGGAAGAACTGGGCACTGCTCTTGGCTCTGCCACTGGTCTCTGGGATGATCATGAGCAAACTTGTTTGGACACAGAAAAAAATATTTTATATTTCATGTGTAATTTTACATTACATTCAATTCATAAATTTATTTTGAACTGTATAATCACAAAATTATAAAATATTGTAATATGTTGTTTCATATTAGTACCTAAGCACAGGTACCTAGAGCCATCTGAAGTACTCTAGGGTAGCATCTTTCAGTTACAGCTCCAAAAATATGTGCACGTCTCATAGGACCGTTGCCATATCTGCCAAACCCATGTGAATGTTTCAAGTACCTTGGGGCATCTCAAATCACACTGGATGCATCTATTTAGGCAACTGAACTGAGCTCTGCATCTCTGTTTTCCCTGCTAGTTCCAGCCTGATCAGCATAAATGCTGAGAACTACATAATGCTGCTGCAATGCACATAGTAAGGAAAGGATCATATGAATTTCTTCAGAAAAAGAGAAAAAGCTGTATGCATCAAGCTATCAAATCAGGCTCGTCTCAATCCAAGATTAATTATTTTCATCTGTGTACTTGTTAGTGTTGCATACAGGATTATTTTCCTTTAAATTGGAGCACATAACCACCTCACCTCATCCCTTCTACTCGTAATGAAAGGTTTCCTATCCCCTAAAACTCCAGAAGACAAAATTAATGCCGCAACATCTGGATTTAATAGGTAGGAGGGACAACATGCACCACACTTTCTAGCCAATTGCTCCCTGGTAATGCAAAAAAACCCCAGAGTTTCTGCAGGAACTAGGCAGTTAGTCTGAATGTGAAGCAAAATGCACTCATGAAAGAGCAAGCTCACATGGATGACTATCCCTTTCCCAAGAAAGGGTGTGATCAGGCCAAAGAAAGCAGAATTTCTTTCCAAAATTAATTAGACAAAGGCAGAATGAAAATGGACAGAATAAATGGAACCCCAAACTCCTATTTTGGTGTCTGCTAACATAGTTGAACATATGAGTGTGTATGTTTGTGTATTTGAGTCACTTTTTTTACGTTTTAGAGAGAAGAAAGGTCTGTCTTCCCACACATCTGAGATTTTCCATGAGCAGTTCCACACAATTAGAGAACTTTGGGTTTTGTTCCCCCACAAAAAGTCCCATTCAACAAAACCAAACAAAGTTTAGTGTAAATGGATCCACTTCAACCAGTTTCTACCAAAAAGAGATCGGATCTTGTCAGAGACTTAGGGAAGACTTACTTTTCAGAATGTCTTGGAGCTCCAGGGTCTCCCATGCATCCCACCAGAGAACTTTGAAACGAGAAATTCAAGAAACATCAGCTTTAGGTAGAGCTCTCAGGAGTTAAAGAAGATTTTTCTGGGTCCTAAGGACTCTCTGAGTTTGGACATTCGTTGGCCTCAGAATTCTAGGAGATTTCTTGATTTTCCTTCAAATTTGGGATATTACCTATCTCACTTAGGGAGATAAATCTTTTGTTCCATTATTTCTCATGGAAGTATTGGGCAGGGTGAAAGAAGATTTATTTTGTTTAAATTTTGCCTGCAAGACAATGCAAGATAGTTCAGAGAATTTGTTCCAGTTAAGAAGTCATATTATTTTGAAAATAAGGAGACAAAGCCTTCTTGGAAAATGAAATGTGTCTCATAAGACTGACATTTCTCCTGAAAACCACCCACCAACTGGGAATTAGCTGAAGCATGTTGGCAGTACGGCTCCTAAATGCAGCTGCGGGAGTCATGCAGCATTACAGAGACGATGCAGAAGATGGGGTTTTACACTACAGGTTCTCCTGTGATGTTCTACAGCTTTGGATGGGGAGGAAGCATATGGGTATGAATGGGTGGGAACACGCTAGCAAATCCACCCACTCCTGTACAGCAGACAACTTTTCTCTATGATTCATAGCATGTGTCTTACAGCACCTCAGATCTTTACATCTTCTTTAAGCCATGTACAAGTTGTCCAGCATACACTGTTATTCGTCCGGGTTTCATATTGCCCATATAATTATATGACAGTCTTCCAATTCATTTCCTTATTGGGACTCACATTCAAGAAGTACCAAAACCTAGTGCCAAAACACAGTTTCATGTTGTCATAGAGTCTGAGTCTAGTTTCATGAGTTTCTCTTGGTCATTATCACTGTGTTAATTTCTTTTCTCTTTTACCTTTGCGTCAGGTATTCGCTAGTCCCTCAATTCTGCAGACTATAGCAGTGGATCATGGACATGTATCCCATTTGCTCATGAAACACTGATGCTTATCTCCCATTAGATTAATGTTTTCAAGTCATATTGCAGCAAAGTAATAACCATCAGTAGCTTTTACACAATGTAAGTATTTTTTCTCCCTTGTCAAGACATCAAATTAACATTGTAAAGGAGAAGCCTAATGCCCATGCAGTATTTAGACAGAGAAACAGAGAAATTATGTCTAATCAGTCCTGGTGTGAGTGATTTCATTAATTCCTATTCTAGCAGTTCCAGATATTTGATGCTGTTGATCATTAATTTTTCTTGCAGTTAACAAGAAAGCAAGAAAGTTCATTAGCTTTGTTGTTTTTTTTTTTTTTTTTTTTTAACCTGTTTCAGGAAATCTGAACACTTCTAATTACCTTTCTCAAAAATAATTAAAAAAAAAAAAAAAGGTGAAAGATTAATTTCATTTCTGGTCAAATGCTTCATCCACCATTTTTGGAACTTATTCCCGATGCAGTGCTCACTAGTGAATGAAAATCAATGCATGTTGCTAGCCAAAACAAAATGGTGAATCATAACTGCCTAATTACCTTTGTATTAATATATAAATAGTGTTGATGGAGACTTACAATTCTGTGGCACAATTTGGTCAAAGTAATTTGGAAAATTCTGGCTGCTCGCATTTGTCTGGGAAGACATTGCTCCTGTATCATAATGAGGTTTTCAAAGATCAAACCTTAAGCATAAAACTATCCTAACTCATTCATAAACAACATCTGAAACAATCTGCTGGATGCCCCAGAATTTATGTTACTCATACTGTCTCAGGATAATAAATTCCTTGCAGAGCCAGTTGGATTTTTTTATTTTTCTACATGTATTGGTTCTTTAGTTGTCCATTCCCTTCTTTGAGTCATTTCTTCATATTCCCCATTCTTTCCAAGGTCTTCCAAAGGTTTTCTCAACTAATATAAGAAATGAACTCACTTTGTTTTATTTGTTCCCTCAAAAATAGACAGAGCAAAACTACTACTTCCAGAAATCAACTTGTGCCTTCCTTTATTCAGACTGAGAAGCAGGCTTGCTCAACAAATAGCTCCAATTTATGTCTATCATCCACAGTGTAAGGTAGTTGTCAGTGTGGGAGAATATGATATAATACAGCTCTGTCTGCTCTGTTTCCTGAGCTCCAGGGGCCTTTTTCTGGTGCTATTGACCTTGGCAGAGCAGAGAAGTTTTATTTAGTGTTGCTGTTTTCTTCAGTGAAGTTTACATATTTTAACTGGCTCGGAAGATGCGTGTGTGTTTCAGACAATAAATGACTTCAGGCATTCTGATTCTATCAGTCAGTGAGATATATCCTCCCCTGCTCTGAAGGCTGCTAGATTTCATAGTGAAAAAGCTGAAGATATTATATGCTGGTTGTACTATTTGGCAGATGTGTGTTGCTGGGAGAAATTGGAAATACATATTATTTCAATTTTATTTATTTATTTATTTTTTATATATACTTTTTAGTAAAAAAGACTTTAACATATTGTTGATGCTTTGAAAGCCCTGCGTTCTACCAAGGTAATATTATGTTTACTCAACACAGAAGCAGCTCACTAATGCTTAGAGTTAATATCCTGAAATTTATTTCAGTAGTAGAGGTTTGTAAAAATAGATACTTAACCGTAAATACTTTATTTTTTTCAAGGATTAGGTAAAATAAAATATAAATATGGGAGACAAAGTGCTTGTCAATAATCTTGTATGGAAGATCATCCCTACAATGACAAACTACTCAATGCCAGAAGAAACTTCACGAATAGCACAGCCATCTCCAAGAAAATTCTTACAAGATTCAGCCAATAAGAACTATTGAGCATCAGTCTGTACCAATATAGTAACTTTAAGAATCTGAATGTAAACAGAGATGAACATACATGAAAAAGAAGCAATTACCTAAGTAAATAAGAGAGAAGTAGCTGCAATGTCTGGTTATAATCTCTGGAAAGAAATTTCCTAATCTGAGAAAAACATAAGACAGTTATCCACAGATCTTGGATATGTTTCTGTAAAATATGTTGTGTTTTTAGGTACCAGATCAGCGCCTAGCGAAGTACTGAACACAGCAGATCTGTAATGGCTTTGGGAAAGGAGTTTTTAGCTGGAACAGGATTGTGACTCAATTAACCTTTATGAATGAAGAAGGGCTTACGTGGCTAATTTCCCTAGAGCTTTCTGGAAATTATAACCTCCCAAGCTGTTTACAAACTATGAAATGTACAAAGAAAACTATCGGGAAATAAAGAGATCAACAGAATGTTTCCCCTTGTTTCTTCAGGGTTTTTCCCAGAGAAACGTTTGTTGTTCTCAGGAGTGAGCCACTGAATGACCAAATAAACACAAGCATTTAGAGCATAGTTTTTTCCAGTGCAAGCATGATTTCAGTGTCGGCTGTGCCCTTCCTTATAATGAGATTATTCAAAATGGTCTGAAGCAAAAGTTTTCACATTTCATGACGTCGGTCACAGCAGAATTGTCACCTTCCCCAAATTTTTTATCAGAATATTCATCTTCAGCTATCATTATTTCTGAAGGGGAAAGGTGGCAAAGGTATTGCAAGGAAAAACAACTGTTCTGACACTTCCTGCCTCAGGTGCAATACTGGTCTTTTTGTAGCTGTGAATAGAGGTGAAGCAAGGTTGGCAGAAATAGGAAATACCTTTTATAATATCCTTGAAAAAAAACACAAGTGCTTTTAAGCCCCTTTCTTCAGATCTCAGATAGAGGCAGCAGCCTTCAAGATAAAATCCAGCTTGAAAACAGGAGTTCTGAATTTCACTTGGTCTTTCATTTCTCAGAGTCTCCGAGGCTCTGCTGTATAATTGGACAACATACCTGGAGAGGGATACGGTACTCAATAGCTTTTGAACTGTAAAAACTCTGGGGTGATGTGGTGGGTTGACCCTGGCTGGACGTCAGGTGCCCACCAAGCTGCTCGATCACTCCCCTCCTCAGCTGGACAGGGGGGAGAAAATATAACAAATGTCTCATGGGTCAAGATAAGGTCAAGGAGATCACTCAGTGATTAGTGTTATGAGCAAAACAGACTCGACTCAGGGAAATAAAACTTATTGCCAATCAAATCAGAGTAGGGCAATGAGAAAATAAAATAAAATCTTGAAACACCTTCCCCCCACCCCTCCCTTCTTCCTGGGCTCAACTTCACTCCCAATTTCTCTTCCTCCTCCTGTCGAGTGGCACAGGGGGATGGGGAATGGGGGTTGTGGTTAGTCCATCACGTTGTCTCTGCTGCTCCTTCTTCCCCAGGGGGAGGACTCCTCACACTCTTCCCCTGCTCCAGCGTGGAGTCACTCCCACGGGAGATAGTCCTCAATGGACTTCTCCAATGTGGGTCCTTCCCGTGGGCTGCAGTTCTTCATTATCTGCTCCAGTGTGGGTCCTTTTCATGGGGTACAGTTGTTCAGGAACAAGCTGCTCCACAGCAGGTCCCCTGCAGGGTCACAGTTCCTGCCAGAAAACCTGCTCCAGTGTGGGCTCCTCTTTCCACAGGTCCACAGGTCCTGCCAGGAGCCTTCTCCAATGTGGGCTTCCAACGGGGTCACAGCCTCCTTTGGGCATCCACCTGCTCTGGCCTGGGGTCCTCCATGGGCTGCAGGTGGATATCTGCTCCACGGTAGACCTCCATGGGCTGCAGGGGAACAGCACCTCACCATGGTCTTCACCATGGGCTGCAGGGGAATCTCTGCTCCGGTGCCTGGAGCACCTCCTCCCTCTCCTTCTTCACTGACTGCGGAGTTGTTTCTCACATATTCTCACTCTCTCCTCCAGCTGCTGTTCCACTGCAGGTTTGTTTTTATTTTTTTTTTTTTTCCCCTTCTTAAATAAGTTACACCAGAGGTGCTACCACTGTCGCTGACGGGCTTGGCCTTGGCCAGAGGTGGGTCAATCTTGGAGACGGCTGACATTGGATCTATTGGACATAGGGGAAACTTCTGGCATCTTCTCACAGAAGCCACGCTAGTAGCCCCCTTGCTACCAAAACCTTGTGACGCAAACCCAATACAAGTGAAGATATATTTCTCTTTTGAGACTTAGGTCAAATGACTTGATGTTTCAGTGCTTGGATCTTTCTCTTTCTCCTATCTTTAAATGTCTGTGTTTACTACAATTCTGAAAAAACATCTTTCTTCACTATCTATTTTTATCGTGTTGATGTTTCCATCAGGGCTGAATCATCTCACAGACAAAGCAGAAAGAACAGGACTTTGGGGTACAAGTCTTCTGACTTATATGTCTGCTTTGGGATGAGATGAGTCACACTTGATGGGTTTTTCTTTCCTGTATTTATTGTAGAAGAAGTTCAGAGGACTACCTCAGATTTAGCGGTCAAAAATGAGAAAAGATGACTACCATACTAGGATACTTAGGAGACTGCCCATCCGTTCGCACTTGTGTGTACCGTATTTGTTCAGTGATCACACTAGAAGACTCAGTGTGCTCACTCTGTCCTCTCTTTCAGAAGTTGGTAGAACAAGATTTTATTTTTTCTTTTGCATATATTACTTGTTACAGTAGAATGGACAATAAATATTATTTCATTGTCTACTTAAAACAAAAGCAGTGCCCAGAAGTCTTGCTATGGCAGGTACAAGACAGACCCCAGTCAAAACATACCATAAAGTGTTCAGCTCCATCTGTGGGACTGGTAGTCTTTGGAGCTACTTTCTTAAGTAATCTCAGCAGTGTTGTGTGGATCATCCATACCCTACTGGAACAAGAACCTGATGTAACTGAAGGAGTTACCGAGATGCCATCCAAACTTATTTCCTCTCTCTGTCCTTCCCATATCATAGGTGTTTCTGCATGACTAGTGCCTTTCTTGTCCCTTGTGTGCCACAGCATAATTCTGTGATATTCAGAGGTTAGATGGACTCCCATGCAGTACTGATTATTAAATTTGCAATTTAAAATAAACTATTATGACTACAACTGTAGTTAAACAGACCAAGTTTTAGAGCCCTCCAGGATGGTCCACAATAGGAACAGGATCACTGTTAGGTAATTTGTATATCTTTTATCTCCACTCCCAAGCCTTTATTTCATTAAGATCTTGTGATAATGATACTCCTCAGCTTTGTATCAGACTATTTGTGAGCACTGGAGGAAATGTTTTGCTATTAGGGCAACATTTGCCGCTAAAACACATTTTCCAATCTCTCCTGGGGAAAGAGCAGGGGAGCAGATGATAACATCTACTTGGTTGCACCTGGTCTACATTTTGCTTGTTGTCCACCCTCCCTTCTCCTCTCCACTCTCTATTGAAATAGCATCTTGCTAGACAAAGCACATGAAATTTCTTTCAGCAGTTCTTGCGCTAAAATCAGGAGCCTGTAATTGGGCTACAGCCTACCTTTAGAACACAAAGAAAGTAAGTAACATCACCAAACCACTCAACTCCAAATTTGTAAAGTTCGGGTGACAAAAAATATTTCCTATTTCATCAGGATTCTGTTCCTTTGGCTAGCCTACTTTCACTGTTAACTTCCCAAACTTTAAAAAAAACAACAACAACAACAAACCCCCCCCCCCAAAAAAAAATCCATTTTCATCTTGAATTTTGCTGACTTGGACTCCCTACAGCCCAGTTTTGTAAAATAGCTCTCTGCTCAGTTAAAGAGCCCTGTGGCACCATTTCAGGGAATGTCTTTCCTAGACTCAGGTCTTGCTGTGAATCTTTTAGAACTGCACACAGCAATGACATGCTTCATCCCAGATTTTTGCAGCCCACGATCTTGACGTTATGCTTTAATTGAACTGAAATTACATTTAGTCAGACCTTGAAATTTCTGATTTGCTCAGATGCCATTGTTTTCATACATGAAGCTTTTGCTCTGTATATTTTTTTCCCCTCACCCTTTCTCCCTTGAATTATTTATCATTTAGAAAGCTGAGCTTTGCCACTTTTATTTCCATCCCCAGTTTTACTGCTATCTAAGTGATTTACAAATCAAGCCTTGCATCTAATGGCACTGTGTATTTCCATTTCCAGTGCTGCTCTTTACTGTCGGCTCTTGTTGGATGGGGCAAACCTCAGATACAAATAACTGAAATTAATGTCAAGTTGCATCATGTGCAGCTTGAATTTCAATTATGAGATTTGAGTAAAAATGCGTGTTTTCAGCAAACAGCCATAACATTGCAAATCGCATGGCCCCAGAGCACACATTACTAGAAAGTATCCTACTCATGACAAAGATGCAAGATTTCAAAATCTTAAAGCAAATCTGCTTGGCATTTAGTTAAGGCCAATAAGCTATGAGAATGAATAGTCATTCAGGCCTTCAACTTTTATATCTTTTGCCCCATGGTAAGTCTGTGGCTGTTTATAGCCTGAAATTCAACAGCTTTCTTCCTGAATATTATGAAGTGATCAGGGATGAATCTGGTCCCAAAGCCCTAATGCATCCTAAATCTGTGGAAGTTTGCATCCAAGGCTTGTGGCTCAGCCCATCTCTAGTTCTGTATTCACTGAAAGGCCCAGCAGAAGCCTGTGTATGTGAAGACACAATGGGAAGATGCATTTCTGTAGTTGTTATTTGTGGTTCACCTGGTGATACAAAGAAGCCAGACTTTGTCTAGGCTTCTGTTATAGCCAGTGGAACGAATTAGGTGTTTTGAGGGCAGATCCTTTTTGTCTTCATGAAGATGTCTAAGTGGGTCAGAGGGATCACAGTCTCACATGCTTTTTCCTCTCCATCGTCTTCAAAGGGTGTTGAGGCACAAGGTTATACTCAAAGTCTTCAAAGTGCAGTGCCCCATCACTGCTGAAATTTATGTGGCTTCAGAAGCTTCAGTCAGCTGAATGACCTACATATCCCCTCCAAAGAGGGATATTGCAATGCAGCTGCACATTTTACCTCCTCCTCTTCCTGAAAAAAAAACCAAACCAAAACAAAACAAAACAAAAAAACCGACTCTTCCGTTAGAGATTGGTTGAAACTTTTGGATATTCTACTCAGGAGGAAAAAACAAACAAAACCATCATCTTGCACACCTGTTGCTCTGAGAGCACTGTATTCTAAAGAAAGAGCAAATAACTTTCTATTAGCATAAAAAATAGCTTTATCTTTATCTGAATGCTACACACTCACGTGAAGCTAACAGAAGGTGTCCAGCTGTCCCATGAATAAATCAGCTTATCAGACTTAACTAGATGACACTTAACTTATTTGTGCAAACACTCTCTAGAACCTGATGTCCTGGTTAAAACGGCAGCAACTTGGAGTACTGGAAAACTGCTTTCTTATAATCTGGTGCACATCTTGCTGTCACAATCAGCTCTAAACAGGCACTGAATAACTAGCCAGCACATTATTTAGTCAGGTGAACTTTGAAAGTGTTATTACTTTAAAACACAGTGAGATTGTAAAGAGATTTTTAATGGGGATAAGGATGAGGATTTACATTAGACTCTTAGTGATTAAGTCTTTCCTTTAGCTGCATAAGAGAAAGAACAAAGTTAGATTTCTATAATTATTCCTCTGAAAATGTATTTTAGGCACAGGAAAGAGATAGTAAGTCAGCCTTTACTGTGTCTGTCACCTCCCAGTTTAGATTGTTGGCTTTTGGTTGGCCAGTCAGACACTCAGATCTGAATTGAGGCCACGAACTCCATTTGTATGCCCCATCAGATGCTTATACGACTTAATTGTTACTTGGGGCTGTAGAATCGGAAGGGATGAGCCAAACCCAGTCTCCCCCTGTAGGCACCACATCACATAGACTTTGTCTTTCATGTGCTTTTATGCTTCTGTGCGCATTATGGGTTCCCAAATGCAAAATGGCTGCGCTCCCACCTCCTTGCAGGGCACTGAAATTGCTTTGAATGAACTTGGATAAGTTGCAGCTGTTACTGTTAGGGCTATGTGTCAGGAAAGGGATTTTTTTCATTTATTGTATGTGCCTGAGAGTAATGAGCCTAGTCTAAGTTAGTGAGCTAGGCTCGCTCTGTAGCTGCTGGACTGACAGATTCAGCACCAGAAGGTGCTTCATCCCCTTCTGAGACAGAGCTGAGATGTCTCTAATAAATATACATGAAATTTAAACAACTGGCCCAGATTAAGTATTCAGCTTTTAGGTAGTAAAGTTAGGTGAAAGCAAATTCAGCCTCAATACGAGCCTGCAAAATTGCTGACAACCGAGATTAGGCATGCTAAAATCAAAACATGCAACTTTAGTAAAAAAATGCTTTATTCTGGAAATGTTCCTGGGGGCAAAAAAAAAAAAAAAAAAAAGTCTACAAGGTGTAGTCCTTTACAGGGGAAGGCAGAGGGGGCAAAGAAATATGTAAGAGCTCTTTTCATGGCCAAAAAAAAACAATGTCAAGAGAAAAACAAGCCATCTATATTTTTGCCAGGTTCCCTGGTTTATTGTGAGGTCAGAGCTTCTGAAAGTCAACAGAAAGGTCAACCAGCAGGGTGGAAATTTTATTAAAAATATTTAGACTGGCTTTTATGACCAAATGTAAATGAAAACCAATTAGATAATCATATTAAATGTAGGCAAAGGAATGGCATTAACACTCCCAGAATGTAATGATCATTACAAAAGAAGTGTATTGTCCAGCCTTTATAGAGGGGGAAAAAATCAATTATGTTTCACCTTTTAACTGCTTTTTAAAGCCTTGCAAAATTGATTTCATACAACATCAAAAATACAGTAATAAAAGAAGGGCGACAGTAAAGCAAAAAGTGGATAATAGAGAAAGGATGATGTACAGCACCTGTAAATGCTGGTCTGAAAGCAGCAGGCTGCTTTTCTACTTGGGAAGATGGGGTAAATTGGTACTGCTCCATGGCGACCATGAATGCGGTCCCAAGTTACAGAAGTAGTACCTTCTGTCCATGAAGTAAGTAGGACAATTCCTGCAGCATAGTCCCCCTGTGGAAGATTTGGCCTTTGATCTTGCTGAGTTCTGTTCTCCAACAGAAAGCAATGAGCATCTTCAACTCTTGACCACATGAGGCCATGTGACAAGAGTCAGTATATCACAGGACGTGATACACATGCAACAGCCGGCAATGTGCACTTGCAGCCCAGAAAGCCAACTGTATCCTGGGCTGCATCAAAAGAAGCAAGACCAGCAGGTCGAGGGAGGTGATTCTGCCCCTCTAGTCCACTCTGGTGAAATCCCATCTGCAGTGCTGCCTCCAGGTCTGGGGCCCTCAGCAAAAGAAAGACATGGACCTGTTGGAGCAGGTCCAGAGGAGGCCACAAAAATGATCAGAGGGCTGGAGCACCTTTGCTGTGAGGACAGGCTGAGACAGTTGGGGTTGTTCAGCCTGGAGAAGAGAAGGCTCCAGGGAGACCTTATTGCATCCCTTCAGTACTTAAAGGGGTCTTATAAGAAAGATGGGGACAGACTTCCTATCAGGGCCTGTTGCAATAGGATGAGGGGTAATGGTTTTAAACTAAAAGAGGGAAGATTAAAACTACATAAAAGGAAGATATTTTTTATGACAAGGATGGGAGACACTGGACCAGGTGATGTAGAGAGGTGGTAGGTGCCCCATCCCTGAAAATATTCCAGGTCAGGTTGGATGGAGCTCTGAGCAAGAAGATGTCCCTGCTCATGGCAGGGGCATTGGACTAGATGACCACACAAAGTATTCTATGATTCTATGAACAATCATGTACCTTGTGTTGATCATCTGGGTATCCGTCTTGCCTCCTGTACTTTGTGATGCTGTACATATTGAAGGCAGACAAATTAAATGGGATTCAGGACCCACTAGGTTCCTCCTCTCCCAGCTGTGAAGCTGCTGTGTCTCTATGCCCCCAGGTCCTGCCAGTGGCAAAGTTGAACGTGTGTTCCCAGTAGACACACACACACAGAGAAATATACACACAACCAGTCACAAACATGAACACAGAGAGCAGAACCTTTGCCAGCACTCTGTACACACACACAGCACTCACATAAACATTAACATGACCCCATCATCTTTCTCCTCCCTGGATGACTGGGATTGAAGTTGCTACAGAAGTATACACTGGCGGTTTCTCCAGCAGCTGGCCTTAGACAGTTTATCCAGCTGGTCCCTAGGTTCCAGTCCATCCCTGAGGCTTGTACCAGGACTCTCAAGCCCCTAAGGCTGGTCACCATACCTCCTATCCTGCTCACAGGAGCTTGCAGCTCATCATGTTTATACACAGGCTCAGAGTAGCGAGTTCACTAGCACAGGAGATAGCGCTAGGTTTTAGGAAGAAGACAGGATAGATTATGGTGACACCAAGTGAAGGGCTCAGCCAGATAAACATACTGACCAGCAGCCTGTTTACCCATAACACTTTTCCCTCTATTTTCCCACACTTTTTTTCCTTCCTGATCCATCTTTATCCCTCCCTTCCCCTGCCTTTGGTCCTTCTGCTAAA
Organism: Fratercula arctica; assembly: GCA_947846985.1. Taxonomy (NCBI): domain Eukaryota; kingdom Metazoa; phylum Chordata; class Aves; order Charadriiformes; family Alcidae; genus Fratercula; species Fratercula arctica. The sequence goes on from CANTUZ010000002.1 coordinate 161,847,140, forward strand.
CATCCCATCAGCATAGAATCATAGAATCATAGGGTTGGAAGGGACCTCTGGAGATCATCTAGTCCAACCCCCCTGCCAGAGCAAGGTCACCCAGAGCAGGTTACACAGGAACGCCTCCAGGGGGGTTTGGAATGTCTCCAGAGACGGAGACTCCACCACCTCTCTGGGCAGCCTGTGCCAGGGTTCTGCCACCCTCAAAGGAAAGAAGTTCCTCCTCATCTTTAGATGGAACTTCCTATGTTCAAGTTTGTGCCTGTTACCTCTTGTCCTGTCACTGGGCACCACTGAAAAGAGCCTGGCCCCATCCTCCTGACACCCACCCTTTCAGTATTTATAAGCGCTGATAAGGTCCCCCTCAGCCGTCTTTTTTCCAGACTGAAGAGACCCAAATCCCTCAGCCTTTCTTCATCAGAGAGGTGTTCCAGTCCCTTAATCATTTCTGTATCCCTTTGCTGCACCGTCTCCAGCATTTCCTTGTCCTTCTTGAACCAGGGAGCCCAGAACTGGACACAGTACTCCAGGTGCAGCCTCACCAGGGCAGAGTAAAGGGGGAGGATGACCTCCCTCTACCTGCTGGCCACACTCTTCTTAATGCACCCCAGGATGCCATTGGCCTTCTTGGCCACAAGGGTACATTGATGGTTCATGGTCATCGTGTTGTCCACCAGGACTCCCGGGTCTCTTTCCACAGAGCTGCTCTCCAGCCGGTCAGCCCCCAACCTGTACTGGTGCATGGGGTTATTCCTCCCCAGGTGCAGCACCCTACGCTTGCCCTTGTTGAATTTCATAAGGTTTCTCTCTGCCCAGATCTCCAACCTGCCCAGGTCTCTCTGTATGGCAGCACAGACTTCTGCCGTGTCAGCCCCCCACCCCCCACCTTTGTGTCATCATCAAACTTGCTGAGGGTGTGCTCTATCCCCTCATCCAGGTCATTGATGAATATATTGAACAGGACTGGACCCAGTACTGACCCCTGGGGAACACCACTGACCTCCAAAATGTGCAGTGTTGCACATTCCCACAATCTCCTTAAAACCTCCTGTAACAACTTTTAAACAATCTCCAAATTCTTTCCCCCACTGCATCTCATAATAAGTCCTAAACCCCTACAGGCAATAACCCCTCCAGTTTGCAGGGCATTCCTGAGAAGGTGTTTCTTTGGCTGACTCATCCACCAGGAGCAGATTCACTGATTAGGTTATAAGGATTCATCTGCCTCCCTGGGTCTTTGTGTTCAGAAAGATTAGCCCGTAATCACGTAAGCTAGCAAAGAGAACATGACACTTCTTTCAGATCTTCTTTCTGTGCTTTATTTTTTTCTTTTCATTTGCCCTTTGTGTTGTCCTCCACTCCCTGCCTTGTCTACCAAATAATAACTAAATGTCAGCACTTTCTGCGACAGGGAGAAAGTTTCCATGCTGGTTAGCCCGTACAGGGAACTTTCCCCCTGTGCCATGGGTCATTGTGACATCCAGTTGCGTGTCTTCAGCCCATGAAGTAACGCTATTAACCCCCCCCCCCAGCAAGTTATTACGTTCTAGTGGGGCAGCTCACATTTCTCACAAGCTATATCAGACATGAGACTTCCAAGGATCACAGACTCAGTCAAAATATAATATTTGGCATGGAAAATTGTTTTCCTGGAGTGTTCCTGCAGGGAGGTGGACAACTTGTCCTGTCTTGCATTTGGAGTGAGTGCACCTCAGTGGTCCCAAATTGAATATATGCTTATTCACTTGTTAAAACCATATACATGTGCACCAATACATTCACACAGATACATTAAGACCCTTTTATAACCACTCCATATAACGGTCCATATTTCACTACAGAAATATGTATGAAAGTATTTTTATGATACTATGATTTTGTGGCCAATTATTTAGACAGTTTTTTTTCCAAGTTTGCATTTAGTTTTTTCTTTCCCTCCTCCTTATTTTTATATAGGTTTCATATTTGCATGATTATATTAATCCATAGTGGTTTTTGCTCTCTACAGTGGAAATAAACTGCCTTGCAGTCTAGCTGTTGCATCGATATATTGGAATCAGGATGTTTAGTGAGATTCAGATCAAAATCTGGTTTAAAGGCTTTGGAGCTTCATGGCTCAGAGACAGCAAGAAACAAATGTTATGTTGAAATAACATGATCTAGTCTAAGGATCTTTTAAAACACAGAGAGATTATTCTTGCACACTCTCAGCACCAAAGACCACTTTGCTGTGGCTTGGGAAAGAAAAAAATATATTATGGCTATGGAATTATTTCCCACAGCAGTAACTCGTTTGACTGGGGACAGATACTAAAGAAATTGGCAAGTTGGAGAGAACTTTGTGAAACGCTAGAGGCCGGTTTGTATGGATCAGTGAGATTACAGCTAAACTCTGTCCTTATGAACCACTAAGATATCAGCAAGGCAGCTTGACTAGTCAAGACCCCAATTGTACTTCCAACTTTTCCTAAATTACAGGAAGGGTAAGGAAAATGTCAATCTCTACTTTATTGTGATTTGGAGCCTGGTCTGGTCTCCAGACTAGGATAATCTGTTCCCCTCTATTAAAGGAAATGGAAAATCCATTCCATCTCGACTAATATCTTCCATCTCTATTAAAAGAAATAAAAACTGGTTAAACAGGGAGATTTTTATCTCTGTCTGAAGTCGAGTTCTTAGACAAGCTTGGGGATTGAGAAAGCAAACTAAAACACAGAATCTCTTCTTTTTCACACTCCTTTTTTCCTTCTTTCTAGTGTTTATTACTGTATGCAAATACTTTAACTATAACATCATACACTTAATGTCAGGGAAGAAAATGGGGCATAATACCACTAGTGCTTTAAATCATAAAAGCTCTGTTTAAACAAATGGCTATCTTTTAACACAAAGTCATCCTTCAGAGTATATATGATGCCATGAAGAAAGTTCAAAAGCAAAGTTTTTAAACCCAACTAGAAAATAGGTTTAAAGACAGTGCAGTCCTAGTCCTTCCTTATTACCTATTGCTTGCATTATGGGGGACATGAAGGATACAGGTCATCTCTCCAGTCCAAAAGGGTCTTATCATGTCAGATTCCCTTTCAAATCCTTTCATTTGTGTAGTTACTTAATTTATCTAGGAAGACCTGTAAAATTGCTGCAAAGAACAAAATTCTTCCACATGAGAAGAGGCTCCATCTTATCCTTTACATGCCATCCTTCATTCCCACTTGTCCTGTCCAGAAGTCACCGAAATTTCCTACGTGTTTCTCCTGAATGATCACCCTAAATTGTAATAAACCAAACTAGTGCCATTGTCTTCAGTGTATAGGAACTTCACCGCTACTGTTGGATTTTGCCTCTTATAAGAACTTAACTTAGAAACACCAGTCTCTTTTTTTCTCATACTATTGGATGTTGCATTCTTTACAAAACAGTTAGCATCCTCAGAGGCAATTAAAATACAAATGCTGACTATTTCCATCCATCCCCTTTTATTTTTCTGGAGACAGTAAAACACAGCTACAACCCAAAGGCTAAAGAGAATTCATTACTGTGCATGTTGTTATCCTCTAATGTCATCATAAAGGAGTTGGAAGTCTTTTCCTCCCAAGCTAAAGACCAAAAAGAATCTTTGAGGTTAAAGTTTTGCTACAGCAAAAAGATGTCCTCAAAGCATCCTGCCTTCGGAGACTCTGCAGGCTTGGAAATACTCATACCTCAAAGGTCCCCATTTTGAGTATTGCATGTTTCCCCAGGCAGTGATGAAAATTAGTAATATTGGAGATTTCCTGTCTCACCTTCTGTTTAATTATGCTCTAATTGATCTGAATTTGAAGAGCTCACCTTCTTCCTTCTATGCAAATTACTCATCTATTATAATGTTTTATAATCATTTAATAATTAGAATAATAATATATTATAAAATATATTTTTATTACACATTGACTAAGAATTGCAGTCACTTTTTCTTTCAGCTCCCTTGCATTGTCTCATTCCCTCAATGTTATTTATAATTTCTAGATAGGAAGTTCCACCTAAACATAAGGAACTTCTTTCCTTTGAGGGTGGCAGAGCCCTGGCACAGGCTGCACAGAGACGTGGTGGAGTCTCTGTCTCTGGAGACATTCAAAACCCACCTGGATGTGTTCCTGTGTCACCTGCTCTGGGTGACCCTGCTCTGGCAGGGGGTTGGACTAGATGATCTCCAGAGGTCCCTTCCAAACCCTACGATTCTATAATTCTGTGACATATAGGTCCACCCAAGAAATGACATTTCACTGTGTTAGATATAGTGATCTAACACATAATAACAGAAAATTCTTTCTCATAAAGGTAGAAAAGACAGAGGTTGGAAAAGGACAGGCCAAGCATTTGCAAGGGCCATGGACCATGAAATACTCACAGCTAACCTGATGCTATTTGAAGCATGCTAAGGTGTCCCACTTGACCTCCAGCCACTGCTCCAGAAAGGAGTGGCTCTCTTGAAGGTCCACTGCTGTGTTTACTAGCCCTGTGGATATCATGCACAGCCTGCTGTCTGGAATAGCACTAGAAACCTATGATTAGGAAGAGGAATTGAAGCCCTATGGTGGGATGCAATTCCACTTTCAGACATCTAAATGTAGGTGTATATGTGAAGTTACCTCCATCTATGTGAGGTGTCCAACCTCCCATTACAGCAGGTGGAGATCCAGTCAGTACAGTCAATGTAATCTACAGACTAGTTCAGCTGACAAACCAGTAGGCATTTATTAATGGTAAGCACAGTTTTTAGTCTTTATTGACTGTTTTTACTAGTGACTTAATTCCAACACATGAGTACCTAGCAACATGTGATGGACTTTGGAATATTTTACCTGGCCTCCAGCCCTGCTGAAGCTGGACCTTCATTCACTGCAGTGTCTCCACCATATCTGCCAGACCCATGTTGAAGTCTCAGGTACTCCTCAACGGTTTTAGACACGTATGTGGGAGCTATTGCATTGAACCTTAAATCGCTGTGGACTTAGGTACCACAGGCATGTGTAGACAGACTGAATCTCACACAGAGTCTCTATCAGGGAAAGGAACTTAATCCCTGTCTGCTGATCATTGTGTCCTAACCATGAGAATTGATCCTCAAACTCAGCAACATCTCTAGTAAGTTAGAGCTGAGGTCTGTCCAGACACTTTTCTGTTGCTGACAGTAGTCAATAATAAATAACCACAAAACCTATGAGGGCAGCAGAAATGTATGGTGATACTACCCAGAACAATCTCCCAACGGCCAACTTAGAGCATCAGCTGTTGATGATTCAGAACAGGTGTTTTTGAATTTAATGAGTTTAGCAGAAGTGCTTTGGTTCCATGCAAGTTTTTGACATCAATGAATTTTTGTGGCAATTTCTGCAACACTTGTAGGGATTTCTTATATTATTTTTGTTGATTTACTTTTATTGTTTGTTTGTTTTCCAAATAATTACTGTACTTATTTAAGTCTGTGTCTCATATCTTGCTTTGGAAATGGGCAAGTTTAGACCTATCATTTCTGTTGCACTGTCTGGTATATCTTTTGAGTGATCATGACACCCAAATTATATACTGAGTAATTTCTTAGGTCCTTAAACAAACCTCATTGTAGTGACAGTATGCCTCTTTGCCAAAAATAGCAATCTATCAACTGGGTGTGCGAAGGTCATAACAAGCATTTTCAAAGGACTGCTGATTTGTTGCGCTTCTGATTATTATTATTATTATTATTTAATGTGCAATATAAAGCAATTTAGAGAGGCCTGATTTTCAGAAAGAGTGTGAAATCCACCCATCTCTTCAATTTGGGTACCAGCATTATCATCTTGCTGCTGTCTTTGATGGGACTAGCATAGCAAAAAGGCACTGGAAGAGTTTCTCATGTTTCCCATTGACTGAGAAAGTGCAACATTCAGTCATTCTGAAGAGTGTTTCTGTTCCGATTTAAGATCTTTTGCCTAGAATTTCAGATAATATCTCCAACTGAAGATAATTTCTTATCCGAGAAAATACCTTCAGGATTAGAGTTTCAGACCAGGAAATAATAATGAGAATAATGTACTGAAAAAAACCAAAGATGAGTTTTCTACAGCTATATCCATCATACAGAGAAGTAACTTCTTCCAGACTCTGATATTTGGGAATCAGTTAGGTTTGTTTAGTTACATACCTTGCTTATTTCTGTGCTTCCAGTTAGAGTAGTATGCCATGAACGTGGAAAAAAAATATTCCTATGATGGTAAACCATAAGGACTTTTTGTTGTTGTTGTTGATGGTGGGTTTTTTTCCTCTAAACTCGTGGGAAATACAATATATCAGGATCAGCTTCTAGACTAGTAATTTATTTCCTTATTTTCCTTTTGCAGACTGAGATACCGATAGGGTAGGTGGCATGTACAATTACTTCCCAGGTGCTTCTAGAAATAATTGCTAGTGTTCCATGACATCACACATCTGACCTATCTGACATGTCCAAAAAGCAAGAGAGGGGAATACTTTTAATGAAAAATGTAAAAATCAGGCAGAACTCTGTCATGGTTATTCTGCTCTTCACTACCCTATTGCTTAAATTAGGTTATTTTCTTGTCACGAGTTCATTCCCAGTTTACATTTTGAAGATGTCTTCTGGTTACACAAGTGATCTAAGGAAAATGAATTTATCAATATTTTCTCATAACTGAATCCCCAAAGTAATTATTTTCATATTACTTTCAATGTTTTCTTCTAAAAGACAGGTGTTACATAATTATTTTTGAAATCTGCATTTTTGCTGTTGCAATAAAGTGAATTTCCCTTCATTTGGTTTGGGTTTTGGTTTGGTCTTGGTTTTTTTTGTTGGTTTTTTTTTTTGTTTGTTTGTTTTTTGGATGTTGCTTTGTTTTGGTTTTTTTTTTGTCTTGTTTTGTTTTGTTTTGGTTTGGTTTTGTTTTTTAATTTTTTTTTGTTTTAATTTTCTATTATTATGTAAGCTCTCATTGCAATCACTTACTTTAGTATCATGCATTTAAATACTTTGGTCCCCCAAATCCACCTTCAAGCACCAGCAACATTACTTTCAAGGTGTCTGGCTACTGATGACCTTTCTTTTAGTGCCCAAAATTCAGATGATTCCATGATATTTGCAAGAAGCTATCAGAAGCCTTTCCATCTACTTTTCCTACGTCAGCCCCCTCACCCTGATGTTGTATTTGATGAAACACCAATCTCTTTGGGAGAAATAAGGTATTCAATATGGTTCAGAAGCCTGGTAAGAAAAACATGGAGCTGCTAACTTTTCCCAGAATGCCCTGCTCTGCATTTCAACCCAGCAGTTGCTGAAAGTCTGTAGCTATTATTGCCATGTATGGAAAATAAATCAACAGAATAAGTTGTCTATAAGGCAAAACTACTTGTTAAGTCATTAGGAATGTTTTGTTCTTTTTCTGCTTATATACAATTGTATACTTCAGAACTACAATAAAAGATTTTTTTTTAAATTTTTTTTTTTTCCCCCCACCAGTATTAAAGGAATCAACAGAAAGAAACAGGCATTTCTGGGATGTGATATATCTGACTAAAGTAGATATCTAAAATAGATGAGATGTGCTGTGTCTGTTCCTATCCACCGGCTCCATAAAAGGAACTGGAGTTGACTGGTTTGGATGTAGATTTCTGCACTGCAAAATTGATTTCACCTCATTTCAGCAGCGTAATCCATTTTGAGATGAAGACGTCTGTATGTCTATGAGTGTATTAGGGGTCTACAGTACCATATCACAGTAAAGTTGAACGTGTAGGGTAAGGGAAAATCTTTTATTAGAACATCAGATAGGGAAAAGACAAGACTTTCCGCATGTTCCCTTTTTTAGCCTTGAAGGAGAAGGAGCAAACTTCAGGCTAAGGATAAATTGCTGCGACAATTTAATTCTGTTAATCAGTTAGACAATTCAAGAGAAAAAGGTGATTACTGAAAGCTGACAATGTGCTGCCTGCAGAGGAAGACATAAAAGCAAACAAACAATTGTGCCTGCCAATTTAGCCTGGAGCGAACACTCGCCTTCTCTTCTGACCCCAAATCTAAGTAGCAGTTGAACTTTGAGCACAGCAGCAAGTCACGTCAACCAGTTGTTTTCAATTCCACACAGGATTTCACTGTCCAGCCTACTGTCTCTAGCCTGAAAGATGTGAGGATGTGCTTCCAGCAGCCCTTCATCAATTTTTCTACTCTACTGCAAAGACGCACAAAATGCTGGAGGTGTGCAATTTATTTTTTATTATTATTATTATTTTTTTTTATTCCATACCTACCCAAAATAGAGAGAATGAATAAGCTTTGTTCAGCATCCAGCCTGCCAACCCCCTAACCCGGAAGATCATTTTGATGTGGAGAGCGGGTTATAGAATAACACATTTTGGCTGCTGTTTACCAGATAATAGAAGCCATCACAGAAAGTGGAAATTCCAAGCGGCACTTTCCTGACAGCTAATCTCTGGCAAGTTGTCAGGTGCAAACTGTGTGGAGAGCTTCCCCAGCATCTGAGCAGACCCAACCGACAGTTCAACGAGCCATTCAAAGCACACTGCTCTGCAAAAGCCTGACCTGCAGGGCAGTCTCCTATCGACTAGTCTGATGTGTAATAATTGTGTACCAAAAGTATTAAATTAGCAAGGCAATCGTCTTCCATTTGCTTTTTTCTCCTTCTCTCTCTCTCTGTTTTCTAATTTGCTTGAATCATGCACTCAAAAGGAATTTTTAGACTAGGAAGCTTGTTAGCTAAAATACACTTCTCCATTCACTTGATTTCATCTGCCAAAAGCCTCAAGCAAAAGTGCAAGTAAGGACAGATAAAAGGGTAGTAATTAGAGCATATAATGATTTATTTTTTTTTCTTAAAAATCATTTATGTGATAAAGAATGTGGGTTTATTGATACTTATCTTTCATTTTGGAAATCAGAAAGGCATGATTTCATGACTTCTGACCTCAGGTGTATGAAGACTGAAGATTCTTCTCCTTGGTGGATGGATCCATGAGAAATTAATGAAATAATTTTACCATCTTTCTTCAGATTAAAACAATGTCCATTAGTGAGACCAGAGTCCCTGTGGACTTAAGGCAGTAGTCAGAGGTCTGAAACCACTTCTGTGTTCTTCAAAATAAATCAGATCTTCAGTGAAGTCAACAGAGATACACCAGTGTTACATCATGGTATATATGCAGCACGGTTTGCGTCTATATCATATATATAAGTTTGTATATATATGTGAAATTGCCAATGAATTTTCTTATTTTGTTGTTTTTCTTAGTTTAAATACCGGATGGGTATAGATTATTCCAAAGGTAAAGAAAATACAGTGAATCAAAGCCATTAGATTCAAGGAAAACTAATTCATAGTCTTAAAAAGAAAAATCAAGAAAGGCAGAGGAGGAAAAATTGAATTGCATGTGTGTGAATAGGCCTTCTCACACCCATTGATTCATAGACTTTATACCTATGGGTAAAAAGTAATGCTGAAATGCTATAATATTTCCTTGAATAAAAGTATAAGAAGGCAAATGAAGTAAAGTCAGAAGGAAAGAATAATTTTACTGATATTCTAGTTATTTTGTCTACCTCAAATTTACTGACACACTTGAAGTAAGCAGAGACTGGAATGCTTTAAGCACAAAGACTTTCATTTCTATGGAAAACATCTGTGAAACACAGGCAGCTGTCTGAACTGGAAGAGCTTTGTTGCAAAAACTGGCACGTTGCTCCCTGCCTTCAATGAGGGGTTTTTCACCCATCCAGCCGTGTGACAGAAAGGCAGTGTAGCACTGCGAAAACAGGGCAGGGACGTTCTAGATGGTGTTGGTCAGAGTTTATTAATACAAATGTCAGAGGGGCCAAGCAAGGGTAATGCTGTCTTTGAGCTGTTGCTCACAAACAGGGAAGAATTGGTGGAAAATGTGGCCACAGCAGTGAACCTGAGATGACTGAGCTGATGTAGTGGAAGGCTGGGAAGGCAAGCAGAAGTGCCAGGAGGGGATTCAGGACAGCAGGTTACAATTCCGCTAGGGAATTCCTGGGCAGAATTCCCTAAGAAACTTCAATGGGGGAAAAGGCAAGAGAGTTAGCTGATTTACAGTGAAAACTAAGGAACAAATATCTCATTATGCATGAAGTCTGGGAATTTCAGCAGAAGACCCCTGTGGCCAAGCAAGACACTTCTCAATGACCTTAAATACAGAGAGATGGTATGGAAGTGCAAACAAGGACAGGTGGTTTTAGAGATTTAGAAGCTGTACAGAGAAACTGGATGCATACAGATCCATGGGGCTCGATGGGACAGACCTAAGAATGCTGGAAATGACATCAATGTGAGTGTGAAACTATTGTCTATAATTTGTGGAATATTGCCATAATTGGAGGAAGTCCTTGACCACTGGAGAAAAGCAAACATTGCACCCATCATTGGATGTAGGAAAGTGAAGATGGAGGAACCAGGGAACTGGAAACTGGTCTGTCTCGCCTCCATCACTGGAAATGTGATAAAGCAAATACTCCTTCAATCCACAGTCAAACACATAAAGGAGAAGATGGTATTCATGAGCAGTGAAAAATGGATTTACCAGGGTCAGATCATTCTTGAAGAACCCAATTTCCTTCTGCAAATGTGCCAGTAACTCTGTTAATGGTGATTGTACATGCTTTGATTTACTAAGTCTTCCAATACCATCTCCTCCAGTATTCTCATTTGGAAATGGGGTCTGGAAAGGAAGACTGTGAGAGAGGTTGCAAGTTGGCTGGGCCAATGGCTACAAGAGGAAATAACAGTCTAATCACTTCTGTCTTCACCTAGTGCTGTCAGTATTCTCACTTAAAGTGGGACGTTAGACTAGAGACCTCCACAGGTCCACAACTAGGAATTTCTACAGAAATGAGAGATGCTTTTTACTTTTCAAGGGCTGCTGGTGTCAGTGACAGCATCAATTCAATATCATAAAGCAGGAAGACATCCAGAGAATATAGTCTATATTGTCATGCTTCTATAGGAACACTAGATTGATAGCTGTGTGGCTTAGTAGCTAAGAAAAATAGATATGCAAACATTTCAGACAGATAAAAGAATATATCCATCTTTTTCCTGCTTTCTCCTCAGTAATCTGTCCTGAGTGGAAGTACGATGTAAACTTGAAAATCCAGAGCACATCTCAGGACTCAGTGGATTCAGCCAAGTTTCTCTTCTATCTGCATAACAAAGGTTGTCATTGTACTTGGAATACTCGTTGTCATTTTCAGCAGACAATTATTTGGTTCAATGAACGCTTGTTAGGTTGGACAGCAGGAAAAAAACTTCCAACCAGCAAGGGTAGCTACCCACTGCACTGTGCATGCTTTTGTGAGCGTGAAATCTCCTTCTGCCCTCGCTGCAGGTTTTAAGAATGGGATAGTCAAGTCAATCATGTGTCAAGAATGATTTAGATAAAGTTTGACCCTCCCTTAGGTCAGAAATATGGAAGAGATGGTCTTTTAGAGTTCTCCTCCAGAGAGCTGCATCTATGAATCTAAAGTTCTACTATTGAATTTCTATGATTTTCTATGAATATTAAACTGCTGTCTAGGTCCAAGGTATATTGAGATAAAAAATGACATTCCTGGAGGGTGATTCAGTCCATCCTAAGCAGAGGTGAGCATTTTACTAAAGGAAGAGGGTGAGGGTGAATACATCTGAAAAAGATGCCCCAGAAAATTGATTTCTCAATTCATCTTCTTAGCAAGAAGCCCTGATGATGGATTGAATCATTGGAATAAGTTATTCATTTTACCATCACAAGTGTTTTGTCCTACTGGAGATAACAAAGCTGCCTTGTAACTAAGAAACTTTTCCCAAAACAATGAATTCTCAGAGAGCAGCGAAGGTGAGAGTATTGCAAAGAAAAATCAGTGTTTGGAATTTTCAAAATTATGAAATAGTAGGTTTATGAAATTAAAATTACATAGTAGCTTGGATTTGTCAGAAACAAATGTTCTATACTACAAGCGTTAACAATTTTCCTAGTAGTTGATTGAAAATGTCCATAGTAATTCTACATTTGAGATAGCTGTTCACCCAGGAATTCTTATTTTTTACTCTTTTTACTGTTCTTTTTTTGGTGCTTATTTTTACTCCTTTGTTTTAACCCTTTTAATCATTTAATCCATCTAATTATTATTAAAAGGAAAAAAAGAAAAAAAAAGCCAAACACATCCAGTTGCATGCCACAGTGGTTTTTTTTTTGTTTGTTTGTTTGGGTTTTTTTGGGGTTTTTTTGTTTGTTTTTTGTTTTTTTTTACAATGAAAAGGAAAGTCACATTTTGTCACCATAAAAGAGAGGTTATATGTCAGAGTAAGAAATGTACAGCTAGTGTCTTGATCACATCCAGGACTCACATCAAATGTTATTAAAATTTCTGTTAAGATTTCTGCTCTCTTCAGCAATGGAAGTGGAAGAATTGAGTTGCTTTAAAAAGCGTAATATTCTCAGCAGATTCTCCTTCCAGACTAAAGCCTTACATTAATTCATGTAAAAGTAATTTTCAAATTATGAGATGAGACCTCCTGGGTCTCGAGCTTTGCAGCTCTCAAGGCAGGTTGTTCGAGCTGCACAACACTAAACTGAATACCAATCTCTCTTACTGATCATGTAAAGAGAATCGCACCTTGTGCCAAGTTGCAAAAGTCTTGTAAGAACCTTTGCCTGCAAATCCAGGTGTCATACAGGTGCATTATGTGGTGCTTGTGCCCAGGATAATAATCCTCTCTGGAAGTCTAAGCAATCTTATGTCAATCCCAGCATTACACTAAACATCCGATCATGCAGAGCTTGGATCAACGTGTCGTCAGCAAATATGTGCTCTTTGTGTTTTTTGTGCAATCACCCGCTTTGCCAGCCAGTTAGCTAGAAGCGGTCAGAAACGATGAATGGTTTTACCTAAGGAAAAGTATGTAAATGATGCATAGGTGCTGGCAGACTAAAAAGCAGTGATTCTAAGCAATTAACATCACTAAAATACAAATCCTTGTGGTCAAAGTGTGCAATTATATAAAATTGATCTCCCATGTAATGCTTTGACAGAAAGGATGAAGCTTCTTCAATGTATCTCTACATGTGCACAACTCCTAACCCCCCACCTCCACTCCCTAAGGCATCACCTCACCAGCCAATACCACAGAAATTTGGAACAGGGAAATCGGAGTTTATGAGTTTATGCCATCTGATGATATGGCACAACAGAGCCAATTTCAGTTCAGTTCAGTTCAGAGCCAAGTCCAGTTCAGAATCTGAGTCACCAAATGACACAAGATGATAAAAATCAGACCAGACAAACAGAAAGGTCCTCAAAAGGAATAAAAGAAAAAATACTTTGAAAGTGAAGGTGGAAACAAATCAAAATTAAATGGAAACTCCCACTTGTAAGAGGAAGGGCAATCAGTCATTGGAATAATATGTTATGGGATATAATAAGACCTTAACTTCTTAAATGTCTTCAAATAAGGACTGAACTGCATAGCCTGATGTTTAAAAAATCATCAACCCTAACATTAATTAAGCTGATTTTTATAGATTATAGAATCATAGAATGGGCTGGAAGGCACCTTAAAGATCATTGAGTTCCACCTTCCTGCCATGGGCAGGAACACCTCCCACCAGACCAGGTTGCTCCAAGCCCCATCCAGCCTGGCCTTGAACCCCTCCAAGGATGGGGCAGCCACAGCTTCTCTGGGCAACCTGGGCCAGTGTCTCACCACCCTCAGAGCAAAGAATTTCTTCCTAATACCCAATCTAAACCTACCCTCTTTCAATTGAAAACCATTACCCCTCTTCCTATGGCTCCCCTCCCTGATCCAGAGTCCCTCCCCATCTCTCTTGTAGCCCCTTTAGGGAGTGGAAGGTGCTCTAAGGTCTCCCCGGAGCCTTCTCTTCTCCAGGTTGAACAACCCCAACTCTCTCAATCTTTTCTCTTGTGCTCCAGCCCCAGTGTTACCCATTTTGAAAGGTAACATTTTTTTCTATAATGGAGGAAGGTAAACTACACGGTTGCAATAATCTGTTGCATCTCAAAAACCTATGAATAAATTTTTAATGAATGCTGACTCCAAAAGAGGAATATTTTTCGCCAGCTGCAGCTATCTAAATCTCAATGTTTAGCCCGTAAGAAATTGTGTTATACCCTCCTTGTACTCAGAGCAGACATACAGGTACATCCAGAACCTGACTATTTCATTCTCCAAAAAGCTCCTACCAAAGGTGTAGTGAGGAGCTGGACTGCAAGAAAAGGCAAAGGTAATTTAGAGGAACCCCAGCTTTGTCCTCAGTTCCACTTAGACCGTATCTGGGGAAGACCAAGTGAAACTGGGAGAAGCTGGATGTGGATAACTGCAGATAGAAATGTCTCATCTTTGAATTAACTTCAGGGTCCTTGTGCTCTGGGACTTGTAAACATGCAGGAAATAAATTCCTGTCTTAGACACTAATCCCTGGCATTATTTTCTTTGTCTGTAGTACAAAACTCAATCCACTATTTTTTCTCCCCACTTTGAGAATATCATTAATGCTAATTGTGAACTTGGCTGTGATTGCATATTGCTTAGTTTGATGCTAATGAATTTGAATAGTAATTTGTACTATATTAAATTAGCATCATATCTCAGAGACCATGGAGAATTGAACCCTAACGCTTTCATCATCCCTTTCTTCTCTTTTTTTACCAGCCAGGCCTCGTAGCTTTTCTGCTATTTGTAAATCTTTTAACAGTCTGCTTATTGCCCAGCTAAGATGAGACCATCACCACTGACAAGTGCACAGTAATACCTAATTACCAGCTAAATATAGACTCCTTGTTTAAAAATCAGAATGAGTTAAGTTTAGTGCTATTTTTGGAATATGTTGATGTATTAATTATTCTGAAAATTTGTAATCGTTATGTTAAATTACTTTACATTGCAGAAAACGCGTGCTTACCCAGAGAAGTCTAACTGTTGCACAGTATCAGAGAGGCATGTTTGTTAAGGTCACAGTTCAGAAGAAAATTAGCCTCTTGCTTTTTAGATCATATACAGAACTTAAACGCGTACCATGTCCTCTGGGATGACTTAAGCAAAAGTAAAATCAAATATGTATAACTTAAGAACAAAATCTGTGTAACAACTATCAAGTGAGGGAATGTGACTTTTATGCACGTATCAGTACCAACAAAAGTTAAATGCTTGGGCTGAAATTTTTAGAAGCAGATGGAAAATAAATAAGTCGTTTGGGAAATCAAAGATTTCACTCTTTTTTTTTTTTTTTTTTTAAACCTCACTAGCTTCATGAGAAAAAAAGATCAGTCACTGAGACCAATAACCTTCTACACATTGGGTGAAGAAGAAAACTGGTCAAATATGAGACTATACAAAAAACGTATTGGAGTTCATATATAATTTTCAAGAACACACTAAATTTCAATATATTCTGGAAGTTCTTGGCAACAGAAAACCCAAGCAACAGCAGCTTTCACTTTCAGGCTCCTAAGGAATCATAGAATAGAATCATAGAAATGAGACCTTTAAAAGTCAGGTAGTCCTACCTCCCCTACAATGAGCAGGGACATCTTCAACTAGATCAGGTTTTTCAAAGTCCCATCCAACATGACCTGGAATGTTTCCAGGGATGGGGCATCTACCACCTCTCTGGGCAACCTGGGCCAGTGTCTCATCACCCTCATTGTAAAAAATCTCTTCCTTATATCTAGTCTGAATCTACCCTCTTTTAATTTAAAACAATTACTCCTTGTCTTATCGCAACAGACCCTGCTAAAGAATTTGCCCTTGTCTTTCTTGTAAGCCACCCTTAAGCACTAAAATGCCACAATAAGATGTCCCTGGAGCCTTCCCTTCACCAGGCTGTATAAACCCAACTCTCTCAGCCTGTCTTCATAGCAGAGGTGCTCCAGCCCTCTGATCATGTTTGTGGCCTCCTCTGGACTCGCTCCAACAGGTCCATGACTTTCCTGTGCTGAGGGCCCCAGATCTGGATGCAGTACTCCAAGTGGGGTCTCACCAGAGCAGAGCAGAGGGGCAGAATCACCTCCCTCGCCCTGCTGGCCACGCTGCTTTTGATGCAGTCCACGATGCAGTTGGCTTTCTGGGCTGCGAGCACACATTGCTGGCTTATGTTGAGATTCTCATCCACCAATGCCCCCAAATCCTTCTCCTCAGGGCTGCTCTCAATCCATTCTCTGCCCAGCCCAGCCTGTATTGATACAGGGGGTTGCCTGAACCCACGTGCAGGACATTGCACTTGGCCTTGTTGAACCTCATGAGGTTCACATGGGCCCACTTCTCGAGCTTGTCAAGGTCCCTCTGGATGGCATCCTGTCCCTGAGGCGTGTCAACTGCAGCACAGCTTCATGTTGTCTGCAGACTTGCTGAGGGTGCACTCAATCCCACTGTCCATGTCCCTGATGAAGATATTGAACAGTACTGGTCCCAGTTTGGACCCCTGAGGGACAGCACTAATCTCGATCTGGACTTCGAGCTGTTCGCTACCCTCTGGATCCAGCCAATTCCTTATCCTCCGACCAGTCCGCCCATCAAATTCATATCTCTCCAATTCAGACAAAAGGATGTTGTGGGGGATTGTGTCAAAGGCCTTACGGAAGTCCAAAGAGATGACATCCGTAGCTCTGCACTTGTCCACTGACGTAGTCACTCCATCATAGAAGGCCACTAGGTTGGTCAGGCAGGACTTGCCCTTGGTGAAGCCATGCTGGCTGTCTAAAATCACCTCCCTGTTAAGGAAGTAGAGTTACTTACTTGCAAATATGTTCATAAGATCACAAGTTCTCTAATTGGCAGAAGACCTTATGTTTCAGTCATAGTAACAAACTGTAGTTATATTTAAATTTTGCGAATGAAAAATAAACTTGACTTGCAAATGAAAAAATCAGACAAAAATTGAAAGATCTTGTATTTTTTTTTAATTTCTTGCCTGAATTAATAAAATAATGCATTTCACATTCACCTAAATTTTTTTCTACAAAACAAATGAAAATATTTTATTATCTTGCTATGTAATATTTTTAAAAACAATCAAGCAAAAATGATATTTTAAATGATACTACACAGCTCTTCAAAAGAAACTATTTTTTTTTCTTTTCCAAACAATGTTGGAAAGATAAAGCAAGTAAAAAAGACTGTGTTTTCAACTGCAGTTGTTTAGAACACTGAGCTTAAACATTCAAATAACTTCTTTCTTGCTAAAGCTTTCCAAAAAGCCCTAATAAATTCAGTTGTTTCCCCAGAATTGGAAGTGATGCTTTTAGAATAGTGGGGGTCTCTGCCTCTGGTTTCTTTATGTCTTACAGTCATACTGGAGACTGATCTGTTCCTCATTGCCTTTGCACTCAAGGACATGAATATTTTTCAGTCCTTCGCTGTGGTCTCAGAGCTATGTGACATTTCATACATACACATTCTAGAGGTTACTCTGATATTCTCTGTAACAAATAAAAAAAAAAATTGTTTGAACATATTCTTTGTGTCTGTAAATAAAATAAAGGAATTTAATGAGGGGATTAAAGCTATTGTTGGATCATGGATATGTCTGTGTGTGTGTGTAGGTTTGTATGCTCTACTGATTAGAAAATAAAGAAACCTATGAGCACTGTGTAGATACATGCTCATTCCTTTCTAAAAGTGAGATTTATTCCAGAATCAGTCTATTTTAACTGATGGTAGCATTAAAGTTTTCATCTTTTCTCCTTGGATGCAATTTGCCAGCTTAATTTGCCTAATGTGATATTCACCCTGATAGTCATTCTGCATTCCCCCACAATGACTCCCCCACTTGACTCTGCTTTATGACCTTGAACTAGTCTAAACAATCCGCTGACAAGCTCATCAGTGCTTTATGATTGTTCCTACAGAAGCAGAAACAATAGCTGAACAAAAAGGCTCAATTAAATAAGTAATCTATGCAATATTTTTTCAACCCTGAATCCTAGTTTCTGGCTTAAAAACCACACACATTGGTTTGTGATTTTTTTTTTTTTTTCTTCTTAAATCTTCCAATGAGTTTCTGACTTAAACAGTAGAGTTCAATATGACCAAAGCATCTGTGATGTTACTGTAGCTGTTTTAAATTGCTTCTGGCTGGAATGAACATAACTCATTGAACTAAACCTTCAAAGGATGAAACCAGAATTGTACCAAGAATCTTAGCTACATACCCCATATCAGTTCGAATGTCCTTATCAAAAATTGAAATAGCATTTGGCCGTTTAAATCACATTGTTACAAGTGTTTGACTCATGGAATCATAGAATCATAGAATGGTTCGGGTTGGAAGGGACCTTAAAGATCATCTAGTTCCAACCCCCCTGCCATGGGCAGGGACACCTCCCACTAGACCAGGTTGCTCAAAGCCCCATCCAGGTGTTTTTGATTCTGCTACTCTAAACCTGAAAACTGATTAGGACAACTTCAGGGGGGGAATTGGGATTCAGAGAACATGGTATCAGGATATCAGGACAGTAAATCCAAAACCTATAGAGGAATGGGCTCCTCAGAGGTCTGACATCAAGAAGATGTCCCCAGGCCATTCTGTCAGAGGGGAATCTGGAAGTGTTGTGTAAGAGTTCAGTGACCAAAAGCATTAGATTTTTGAGTGATATGGGTGTCCTAGAGCCTGGAAACACCTACAAGGGAAAATGAATTTGCAATGCAGCAAATTTCTGGTAAGAGATGGGGGGTGAGAGACTCTTCAAACTCTACTTCTCCTCCACATGGGATTTCAGATCACCTCTTTGTGGAGGATTTAGCTAAATCTAAACTGTTTCGTGGAGACATTCTGAGTTCGCTCTTCTTATTTACTCCAATTATACCATGGTTCTCTCCTACTTCGTGGTGCAACATTTGCTTCCCAGAGACGGAAGGCACCTTAGAGGGCAAAGGAGGTGCAGTAAAATGTGGCAATGTGTGCCCAGGTCCAGCTCTAACATGAAGTCATGGCGTGAAAGAGACATGCACCCATAGAATCACAGAATCACAGAATGGTAGGGGTTGGAACGGACCTCTGGAGATCATCTCGTCCAAGCCCCCTGCCAAAGCAGGTTCACCTGGAGCAGGTAAAAAGAAACAGAAAGGAAACAGAGAGAGCTCCTGAATCCTATAGCCAAGGAATGTTTTTATGTCTTTACTGCTCTGATCACCCACTCTCTTTCCCTTTCATGATTATATAGCACTGTGGGTTGAGTATGAGACATGTGCCAGTTTGCTCTACTATAGACTTGCCTGAGTCTTGTATATTACATTTTGCAATGTGACATCTTTTATGTACTTAAATGCCTTTCAAGGGCCAGGGTCCTTTTTTCAGCTTGCTTGTATCTCTGTTCTCTCTTAGTAAAAATGGGTAACCTTATTGCCTTACCTCACAGGACTGTCATGAAGATTACTAAGTTGAAGTGTGTGAGGACATATTTAATGTATCATACATGTCCTCAGAGCACGTGCTAATACAGGAGTGGGGTAATTAACCTGAAGTGCAGAAAACATCTGCTTTGCCCTGATCTTCAGTAGGCTATTTACCACAGTTCCTCAAGTCAGACTGCAATATGGTGATAAATATAATCAATGAAGATGTCAGACAGAGAACAGCTATTAGTAATACATAGATAATGTGTGTCATGAGTGAAAGCACTTCTAAAATCCTCCTCCAAAAAAAAAAAATAGATTACTAGAAAGGGCTTAGAAAACAGTAGTTTAGCTTCCTTAGAGTGTGAAACTCATTGAACATGTTGAGGATGAGATTAGAAAGTAACTTGATTGAGGCCTATAAGTATGTGTTAAGATTTCTTCACTGGTAGGAGAAAAGATGAAGGCTTGGTGTCCTGCAGAATGCAAGATCCAATGTAATAGTCAAATGCAGGAGCTGTTATTTGAAACAAGACAAATTCAGATTATAAATAAAACCCAAATATTCAACAGGGAAGTAATTAACCACATGCAGAGATTCAATCGACTCACTCACCTTTACATTAAGACAAGAGATCAGTAATGCACACTCCTGGGAACTAAAATAACTGAATGTAAGTGTTATGGCTTGTGTTATACAAGAAAACAACTTGGATCTCAATGATCCTGTCTGACTTGAAAACATAAACACATATTATCTGTCAATCAATAATTTGAAGCATTCTCACACCATATTTAGAAACATCATGATCCGGGTGTGGCTTACTTTCACCAGCATGACCATTTATTCTCACCTCGAACACAGGACTGTGCTGAAACCCTATTTGGAATCAGAGTCCCTTTCTCCCAGGCAAGCACCAAACCCATGGCAATGTTCCTGCCACCAAGTAACATACCTTTTGAGTAACATCTTTAATCTTAAATGGCATTTTTTCTGCTGCAGATCTCCTGCATGTGATAGCAGAAAGTTCTTCTCTGATACATTTCAGGTCGAAACATGAAATTAATCTTAGCTGAGTTTACGTCTGCAGGCGTATTTCAGCGATTTGACTGTGTATGCCTTTTTTCAAATACATTTGTCATAAAACGGTATTTTCCACAAACTTTCCAGAATAAATAAAATATTTTGTTTACAGAAATAGCCTTGGGTTTAAAGGGGAAAAAAATACCCTGATACTTTCTGTTTTCAATACATTTTTAACATAGAAAATTTTAAAAGCATTGGAATGTTCTATAAAAACAGTGTTTTTAAAACTCATAAGTGCCAAAGAAACCTTGTTAATTGTGCTTTGAAGTTAAATGTTTAACAAATATTTAGAAATCTG
The DNA here is from genome assembly GCA_947846985.1 of Fratercula arctica. Lineage (NCBI taxonomy): Eukaryota > Metazoa > Chordata > Aves > Charadriiformes > Alcidae > Fratercula > Fratercula arctica. The sequence goes on from CANTUZ010000002.1 coordinate 161,867,904, forward strand.
AGTCATGAAGAATTGTTTCTTCATTCACATCTCAGTTACCACTGTAATATTAAATCTGTCCAAGAACAGATAAAACCCCCAAGTTCTTCTACATAGTGAGATTAGTAATAAGCATTATTAAAAGATATGAAATATTTTAAAAATATATTTAAAGAAATACAAAAGAAGAGAATGGAATATGTCTGTGGAAATAAATCTTCTTTCAGAACCAAGGTCAAAATTTCATCAGGGTCTGGGTGGCCTAAAAGAATAAACTGTGTCATTGTCACCACCAAGGAAGCGGTGTACCCATGTGTTTTGGATTCTCAGGGTGCCAGTTAGAGATGAAACACCATGGCTGGTCTTAGATGCAATGCTTAAACTCATGTTCCTGCATTTCGACTGAGATAGATACCTTAAAACCTCTTCAGACATATGCTCTACTTTCAGTATAGATGTAATATGTTAGTATCACAGAGAAGACTCTTTGCATTCAGTTATCACATGCCTGTACTCAGTGATCCACTTGTCATTGTGTGCATAAGGTGAAAGAAAAGCACTAACTCTTTCAAATTAAAATTAAACATATTGCCTGCTTTTTTTTTTTACCCCTGGGCAATGTGGTCAGACATGAAAGCACCATGTACTCTCAATTAATGAACTATAGCTAACAGCAGTTTTCCATAAGTGTATGAAAACATTAAAATTGTCCCTTAGGAACATACAGTTCAGATACATCACTATGTGGCGAAGTTATACATCATTATTGAAATGGATGTGGAGCGTTGTCTCTGTTCAATAGATGTCCAAGATTTTAGATGTTCAGTCATGTTTTGTGGACTTTGTTATGATAGTAAAGCATTTATCAACAACGACAAAAAAAAAAAAAAAAAAAATCACTTTCAAGTGGACTTCAAGGCTAGGCATTAAGCCACTAGCAAAAAGCAGGTCATAAATCAGCTTTAAAATATTACTATTCTTCTGTGAAATAGTTTATTTTCCTGATGTATCCAGGGAACTTGTTGACTTCCTTACGCAGAGTTGCAAGAGAAATATTGCACACTCCTTTGTCAAAGTGAGAGGCTTTATTGGAACAATTTTCATGGGAGACACTTGAAGCCAGGATGGTGATTTGTTTCTGATTAAAGATATTTGGACCACATCAGGTATTCCTCCAATCCAACATCCTATCCAATAATGCCAAAGGCTTCAGGAAGAGTGGTAGAATTCATACTTTGGATGATTATGGAACAAAATGTATAGTCTTAAAAAGACACAGAAAGAACCCTAAGGGAAAGCAAACTCTGTGATTATGTGAAACTTAAAGGTCAGACAACAAGTCAGTGGCCAACTGAAAATAAGACTCAGATTTTCTGTCTTGATACCATATCTTTTCCATTAGAATTTATTTCCAGTATATTGTCACTACAAATATTACGACATGAATATCAATCACTATTATACTCTTGAATGCATTTATATTTTTTTAGCTTTACACTGAATAGAGATTCTGGGAACTAAAGAGCCAGCAAACCCCAGGGCTCTACCTGGCATATTGGTTGAAATAACAATTCAACAGAGAAAAACAAATACGTTGAGAAGTATAACATAATGCACTATCAGTTTCATTTTCTAAGGTCAATGGTAACTTACTACTCTTTCAACTTTTATACATACTACCAGTGATACATCAGCTGATCCATAATACCTGGTCCTGGGGGCTCATATCCCGTTCCAAAAGATAGCTAATTCAAGCTAGCTGAGCCTTTTTCCACTGGGGAAAAAAATATTACATGTTTGACCTGGATTAAGAGCTCACAGACAGACAAGAACCACAAAAGTGCTGACAAGTAATGAGTGGCTTCCTCAGCATGCATCAGAGCTTTAAAATTCTTTGAAAATAACAGGGAAGTGTCAAAAGAAGTTCTATAGTATCAGGCATTTTGGTTTGTAAAGGGCCTTTGGCAAAGTCACACACAAAGGACTATTAGAAAAATCTTCTAAGTAGCCATTATCACAGGAACATTGAGGCTGGCAGGTAGCTCTGGAGATCATCTAGTTCAACCCCTCTGCTCAAAGCAGGGTCAGCTGGAACAGGTTGCCCAGAACTGTGTCCAGTTGGGTTTTGATTATCTCCAAGGATGAAGACTCCACAGTCTCTCTGTGCAATTCAGCACTTCTCAAAGTTGATCGGCAGAAGTAGTACAGGATTCCATCAACTAGATCTCCCTTGACTGTAACAGGAATTATGAGAGTTATCTTAGATGGAGATTACTCAAGATGATCTAACAGCAATACTTAACTCATTTTGGAAGTCAAGATGTCAAACAGGACATTAATAGGCACTAGGAATGGATCAGGAGTGCCGCTTCCTTCAGACAGACTTTTCAGTTGGTAAAATCAAGTTGAAGACAGAAATTGTATAAAGAGAGGGGGCTGGATTGAACCAGTAGGAATGATTAAAGGACTGCAAAACCACCTGCATACTGTAAGTGAGGGAAAAAATAAAATGTCACACACACACACAAACACACACAAAAAGACAACACAGTAGTAATACAGGAAAAGAATTAATGGTTTAGAGAAGGCAGATGTGAAGTTCTGTTCTCTTCAACTCAGATTGAAAAAAGACAGTGGAGTGAAATGAGAATAACAGTTTGTGCTTTTTTTCATGGATGCTCCTAGAAGTTAAGTCCATTCAACCTCTGCTCCTACTGCCGAGCTCTTTGCTACAGTAACTCCTCAGGGACAGAAAGTTACCAGGATTAGACATGCAATTGTAACTTGTAAAACACATAGCTTGAGCTAATTAATGGTACTAATTCTCAATTGCTGTAGCCATCAAGCTCAGGAGTAGATTCACTCTGTCACTGTTACACTGCTGAAGAAACAAGGTTTGGATTTTTGTTAATGAAATTCCCTTACCAATAAATTTAATAATAACTAATACAAAACATTCCAGCACTCTTTCACTGTGCTTTTCATAGTGCTGCTTTCTGCAGCAGCATGAGTGGTTATTTTATTCTGAGCTATGTTACTTAGCTCAAAAAGGGTTCGAGTCACTTTTGTCCAAAAACATGCAGGACGAAATAAAATAACACCATGGTGAGTTTAATGGTTGATTGTTTTCTCTTTTCAACAATAGCTGGAGCAGCCTGGTGAAACTATTCAATATTGTTTAAAGTATCTCTTCCTTACCTCCACTTCACCTTGCTGTTTTCTCCCCTCTTTAGCTGTCTCTCCTCTCCTTTTACTGCACGTAGGCCAATGGATTTTTCTATCTCTGTGTGTCAATGCCATGTGCAATTCATGCAATGCAATAAAAAATAATTATTCTTGCAATTAAAAGGAACCACTACATACTATGAGTCAAATGGTAAGCTGTCCCAGATATCTTAAGTAAAGGGCATGAAGGGGGAGGGAAATTGAATTTCTGGCTCTTTTTTCCCTTTGCTCTCTGGAGTGCAAACAGGTCCTGGCTGGCAGAACATGCTGTAGAACGGAGCTGAATTCAGTGACTACATTTCCCCATCCAAAATCAATGAGGATAATTAGCAGATGAAAGATCTGCTGGAAACGGGTAATTTTCCATGTCAGCAGGTAGATGAGGAATCAATGTGGTAGTCTTGTTCCTCTCATTTCAACGAATTTGTTTCCATTAGAGGATGTAACTCAGCTTGCCTAATCCAAAAAGTGTTTGTTTGTTTGGGATGCTTATATCTATCTCCTAGGTAAAAACACACTTTATAAAATATGTGGAACCAAGTGGACAGATTCCTGGGTATAAATGTTCATTCTTCCACTTATATGAGACAAAGGACCTCACCCAAGATTCATTATTCCCTGACACATCCAGCTCTCTTGAAACTGGATACAATACAGATTGTACAAATTGGGGAATGTTCTTCTTTATTCAGCGTGATCTCAATCCAGACTGGATCTATAAAAGCTTCACTCTGAATTCACAACAAGGTATCAAAGAGAAGAATCTCCTTATCTATGTTCCAAAAAGGTCAATTCATTAATCCCCTTCCCTGGAAAACTGAATCAGAATGGCCACAGGATGAAGAAGAAAATGGTTTGACTGGGCTGGTTTGGTGGAGGGAGCTTATCAACAGCAGGTCTGAGGGACTTTATCTCAATGAACGTATGAGGCCAGCTGATGATCTGCATCATTGACAAGGAGATATAGGAGCAAAGGGTCTGGAGATCTCAATGTGGGACAAACAGGGATTACATGCCTACAAGTGAGTCACGGGGAAACTCAAGAGTGTGGCATTTACTGGGTGAACAGGGACATTCTCCTCTTCTTCCTTGCTCAGCCTGCCTTGGTCATGGCCTGCAGGCGAACTTCTACCATTTGTGACTATATTGTCCCTGCCTCTCTTCCTTTCCCTTCCCTTCCTGATCCTCTCTCTTTCCTCACACATACATTTACATGGGGACTTTAACATACAAGAATCCAACCACTCTGTGTTTCCAACCATAAAACTATGGTCGGAACCATACCTACAGAATTGCATTTAAGTAGGTTTTACTCCTGTTTGTGTGTACAACTCCATTTGAAGGATCATCTCTGCTATGTGGCAGTAAGAGAAAAGATCCTCTTTTCCTGTATCACTGCTTTAAATGCAGAAGTTTGCTTTCATTGGCTACAAAAGACTCAGCCTTTTGGAGTCATTATAATTAAAACAATGGAAGATGTTTTGTTTCCACAATTAATCTTTCTCTTTGTGAATAGGTCTCTTGGATGTTAACCTCTCTCCTTTCCCCAAGGCAACATGTAAACACTTTAATAAATGTATATGCTTATTAAAATGCTACCAAAATCAGATTTTTAAAAGATCACTTTTCCAGTTCACCCACAAATTTTTAAAAAGGTCACAGGAAACATAAATTATTATTTATTTATTTTTGTCCTGTCTTATTGCTGCTGCCAAGAAAGCAGGGAGCTTAATTGCAATTGTCATCGTTATAAGCAGTAAAATTAAACATGCATATGTAATGTATTTAAATTTACATAAATTGATTATTAAAAAAAAAAAAATGAAAGTCTGAGGGAGCATGTCTCCTTTGTTCAAAGTAAGCCCTGACCTTCTCTTCTTCAGCAAGGACTTCACAAATAATTATGGACCACTATTTATAACAAGTCTGGGCATTATAACAATTCAATCTCCCTCTCTTTGCTGTGACTTAGAGGCAGAGGATATTTCCTGGTCAACACAATGCTTTTCCTCAGTTAAAAGAGGAGGCAGCTGGCTATGGTCCTCTCTCTTTCCAGGTTGATAGTGGGGATTTGTGCAAAAATCCCTCCTCTTCTCTCTCCTCTCCTCTCCTCTCCTCTCCTCTCCTCTCCTCTCCTCTCCTCTCCTCTCCTCTCCTCTCCTCTCCTCTCCTCTCCTCTCCTCTCCTCTCCTCTCCTCTCCTCTCCTCTCCTCTCCTCTCCTCTCCTCTCCTCTCCTCTCCTCTCCTCTCCTCTCCTTCTTCTTTTCTTCTCCTTCTTTTCTTCTTCTTCTTCTTCTTCTTCTTCTTCTTCTTCTTCTTCTTCTTCTTCTTCTTCTTCTTCTTCTTCTTCTTCTTCTTCTTCTTCTTCTCTACTTGTTTGGGAGGGACGAAGAGTATAGGTAAGTCAGGTTGTTCTTGTCACCCACTGTACCAGACAACTTCAAATTTCAAATATAAGCTTTTAAAGCTTAAAGTAGGCCATCAATCTCATGTGTTTGACACCGCATCACACCCTGTGGATACCAGGACACCTAGCCCTTATTTACCAAGACAGAATTCTGACCTTTTCCATGAGCCCTTTTTCCACAATCAGGTTTCGTTATCTCTGATTTATCTGAGTTTTCATCAAAGCTTGGATGGACCTGATCAGAAAATGTCACTACAGAAAAGAAGTTTCAGTCTGTTTAAATTTCTCCTCTCCCCATCTCCGAGAAACTGTCTTGAATCATAGAACAAGTGAGAAGGGAGAGGTGAGGTGGTTGAGGAGAGGCTGCAATGCTGATTATAGTTGTGGGGATCCTTCCAAAGTTGTGGGGTCCTTTCAACCAGGGAACTATGGCAGTCAGTGTACCCCCTGACCACACCTAGATAAAACTAATTTTAATCAATTCTCCATATGTCTGCTACAAGAGATGGGGAGAACAGTCATCTCATCTGTACTCTTCTTCATCCCTTCAAAACAGGCATTATGTTATGTGATAGATACCCCCATGAACTTCTCTACAAAGGTAAACATAATCCAGGAAAAATGAGCGATCTCAGACTGTTCACTTAACACAGAAACATCTTCGTTTGACCCTCTAATAGTATATGGTGGGATCTGAAAGGAGCCAAGAGAGAAGAAGTAAAAAGCTTAGGACTCCACAAAATTACTTTTGTTATGGTTTTGTTTGGGGTTTTTTTTTGTGATGACAAGCACAGTCCGGTTAATGTTGCTTGATAAAATTTCATTATGAATCAGAAGAGGAAATGATCCAAGGCCAAAGAATGGCACTTATTTAGTGAAATTAGAAAATTTTATTTTGTGTTTGTTCTGTGGTGGTTTTTTTTTTGTTTTTTTTTTTTTTTTTCCCCCTAGGACTTGATCTGGGACTGCAGGTAAATGTACTGGGGAAGGGAATCGCAGCAAAAAAGGCCGGCAAGGGGCTCGACTTTGAGGCTTTTTCAAGCCAGGAAAAGCGGCCAGCCCGAGCCAGTACCCGGCACTTGTGGGGGGTGGTGGCAGCTGAGGAGGAGTGGGGGGGAGCCAGCACCCCCGGCCGCAGGTCTGAACAAGGAGGGGGTGCGACCACTCTCCCCCCTCATAAAAGGAGCCCTTCAGGAGCACTAAGCAAACAAGAAGCGAGTGGATGCTGCCTGGGTGTCACCCGCAGAACCACCCGGGAGCACCAGGGGAGGGTGTACGTCGGCGAGGCGACAGCAGCGGCGAGCAGCCACCGCAGAGTGTGGTGCGGGATGGGACGGGTGACTGCGAGGGGAGGAACAAGAGGAGACCAAGCAGGCAGGCAGGCTAGGTCGACTGCAAAGGAAACATGGTCTCCACTCGGCCGGTAGCCAAAGCCAAAAGGAATAATGTGACCCAAATGGACCTGATGGAGAAACATGCAACCGTCCAGGTGATGGGCTGCATGGAATGTCCATCACTGTGGCAGAAGGATGGCAAAGACAGCGCCTGTGCACGCTGTGACGAGGTCAATGATCTGCTCAGCCTGGTGGCTGAGCTTAAGGAGGAAGTGGAAAGACTGAGGACCATTTGGGAGTGTGAAAGGGAGACGGATTGGTGGAGCCATACCCTGCCATCCTTAGGGAAAGAGCAGCAGGTGGAGGCTCCATGAGAGGTAGAGGATCCCCTGCCCTCTTGTCACCAGGCAGAAGGAGGGGAACTAGGAGAGGATGGGTGGGAATGGAAGCAGGTACCTGCTTGGTGAAGTAGGAGAGTCCCCCCAAGACCTCCCATGCATCCCCAGGTGCCTGTACAGAACAGATACGGGCCTCTGGAGATAGATGATGAGGGAACTAAGGATGCTGATAAAGCCCCATCCAGGGAGTCATCAAAGCAGCCGGCTCCACGCATTAAGAATGCTTCTGTGAAGAGCAGGAGGAGGGCAATAGTCATAGGGGATTCCATTCTGAGGGGAACTGAGGGTCCCATATGCAGGCTGGACCCTTCCCACAGGGAGGTCTGCTGCCTCCTTGGAGCCCATTTTAAGGATATAACTAGGAAGCTTCCTGGCATGATACAGCCCTCAGATTATTACCTTATTTTGATCTTACAGGCAGACAGTGATGAGCTGGAGAGTAGAAGTCTGAGGGCAATGAAGAAAGATTTCAGGGCCTTGGGATGGCTTGTCAAGGGTTTGGGAGCACAAATTGTGTTCTCCTCTGCCCTTCCAGTTTTGGGGACTAACAAATGGGTAAACAAGAAAATTGGACAGATCAATACCTGGCTCCAAAACTGGTGCTACGAGCAGGGCTTTGGGTTCTATGATCATAGTTTGATATACAGGACACCAGGCCTGCTTGCTAGGAATGGGAAAACCCTATCCCAAAAGGGGAAAAGGGTACTAGGCCAAGAGTTAGCAAGGCTCATGGACAGGGCTTTAAACTAGAATCGAAAGGGGAAGGGGATAAAACCAGGCCCACTAGTAATGAGCCTAGGTATAAAGGGCCAAGGATGGGGGTGAAATCGGTAGCCCAGCTCAAGTGCATCTACACGAATGCATGTATCATGGGCAACAAATGGAATGAGCTGGAAGCCATTGTGCAGCAGGACAACTATGATGTAGTCGCCATCACAGACACATGGTAGGATGAATGTCATGACTGGAATGTTGCAATGAATGGCTATAAGCTCTTCAGAAGGGATAGGCAAGGAAGGAGAGGAGGGGGTGTGGCTCTGTACATTAGGGAATATTTTGATTGTATAGAGCTAGATTCCAGTGATGATGAAGTCGAGTGTTTATGGGTAAGGATGAAGGGGAAGGCAAATAAGGGAGATCTTGTGCTGGGAGTATGCTATAGACCACCCAACCAGGATGAGGAGACAGATGAAGTATTCTATAAGTGGCTGGCTGAAGTCTCACAATTGCCAGCCCTTGTTCTGGTTGGGGACTTCAACCTGACGGGTATCTGCTGGAAATATAACACAGCAGAGAGCAGGCAGGCTAGGAGGTTCCTCGAGTGCATGGAAGATAACTTCCTGACACAACTGGTAGGTAGGTGAGCCTACCAGGGGAGGTGCCTCACTAGATTTACTGTTCACAAACAGAGAAGGACTAGTGGGAGATGTGGTGGTGGGAGGCCGTCTTGGGTTTAGTGATCATGAAATGGTCAAGTTTTCAATTTGTAGTGATGTAAGGAGGGGGGTTAGCAAAACCTCTACCTTGGACTTCCAGAGGGTGGACTTTGGCTTGTTCAGAACACTGGTTGGGAGAGTCCCTTGGGAGATAGTCCTGAAGGGCAAAGGCATCCAGGAAGGCTGGACACTCTTCAAGAAGGAAGTCTTAAAGGCTCAGGAGCAGGCTGTCCCCAAGTTTTGCAAGTTCAAAGGGCAGGGAAAATGGCCAGTCTGGATGAATAAGGAACTTCTGATGGAACTTACGAATAAAAGGAGGGTTTACCACCTTTGGAAGAAGGAACAGGCAACTCAGGAGGAGTACAGAGATCTCGTTATGTTATACAGAGAAAAAAATTACAAGGCAAAAGCTGAGTTGGAGCTTAACTTGGCCACTAACATTAAGGACAACAAAAACGTTTTTATAAATACATCAACGAAAAGAGAGCCAGGGAGAATCTCCATCCCTTACTGGATGCGGGCAGGAAAGTTGCAACCAAGGACGAGGAGAAGGCTGAGATACTTAATTCCTTCTTTGCCTCCGTCTTCAATAGTCAAACCAGCTATCCCCAGGGTGTTCAGCCTCCGGAGCTGGAAAATAAGGATGGAGAGAAGAACAACCCACCCATAATCCAGGAGGAAGTAGTCAATGATCTGCTTCTGCACCAAGACACACATAAGTCTATGGGGCTGGATGGGATCCACCCAAGAGTACTCAGGGAGCTGACGGGAGAGCTCACCAAGCCTCTCTCCATCATTTATCAACAATCTTGGTCAACAGGGGAGGTACCAGATGACTGGAGGGTGGCTAATGTGATGCCCATCTACAAGAAGGGTTGGAAGGAGGATCCGGGGAACTACAGGCCTGTCAGACTGACCTCAGTACCAGGAAAGATCATGGAGAGGATCATCTTGAGTGAGCTCTCACGACAAGTGCAGGGCAGCCAAGGGATCAGGGCCAGCCAGCAGGGGTTTAGGAAAGGGAGGTCCTGCTTAACCAACCTGATCTCTTTCTATGACCATGTGACCCACCTTCTGGATGTGGGGAAGGCTGTGGACGTTGTCTATCTGGACTTTGGTAAGGCCTTTGACACCATCCCCCACAGCATTCTCCTGGAGAAGATGGCGAATCATGGCATAGACAAGTGTACTCTTCACTGGGTTAAAAACTGGCTGGATGGCCATGCCCAGAGAGTTGTGATTAATGGGGTGAAATCCTCTTGGCAGCCGGTCACCAGCGGTGTCCCTCAGGGCTCAGTTTTGGGGCCAGTTTTGTTTAATATCTTTATCGATGATCTGGATGAGGGGATTGAGTGCACCCTCAGTAAGTTCGCAGATGACACCAAACTAGGTGGGAGTGTTGATCTGCTTGAGGGTAGGATGGATCTACAGAGGGACCTGAACAGGCTGGATCGATGGGCCAAGGCTGATTGTATGACATTTAATAAGGCCAAGTGTCGGGTCCTGCGTTTCAGTCACAACAACCCCATGCAGCGCTACAGGCTTGGGGAAGAGTGGCTAGAAAGCTGCCCAGCAGAAAAGGACCTGGAGGTGTTGGTGGACAACCAGCTTAACATGAGCTAGAAGTGTGCCCAGGTGGCCATGAAGGCCAACAGCATTCTGGCTTGTATCAGGAATAGCGTGGCCAGCAGGATTAAGGAAGTGATGGTGCCTCTGTACTCAGCACTGGTGAGGCCTCACCTCGAGTGCTGTGTTCAGTTCTGGGCCCCTCTGTACAAGAGGGACATTGAAGTGCTGGAGCGTGTCCAGAGGAGAGCTACCGAGCTGGTGAGGGGTCTGGAGACCAAGTCACATGAGGAGGGGCTGAGGGAACTGGGCATGTTTAGTTTGGAGAAGAGGAGGCTGAGGGGAGACCTCATTGCCCTCTACACCTACCTGAAAGGAGGGTGTAGAGAGGTGGGTGTTGGCCTCTTCTCCCAGGTGAATAATGACAGGACCAGAGGAAATGGTCTGAAGCTGCAGCAGGGGAGGTTTAGATTAGATATTAGGAAGAATGACTTTACTGAAAGAGTGGTCAGGCACTGGAACAGCCTGCCCAGGGAGGTGGTTGAGTCACCATCCCTAGAGGTCTTTAAGAAATGTGTAGATTTGGCACTTCAGGGCATGCTCTAGGGACAGAGATTGTAGGGGTTTTTTTTGTGTGTGTATGGTTGGATTCGATGATCTCAAAGGTCCTTTCCAACCATGAAGATTCTATGATTCTATGATTTTAAATTATGATCACCTCCTTTTTTTTAAAGAAGAACCTGCTAAATACACCACGAACAAACAACGGAATTGTAAACAGACAATGGAAAATAAGGGTCCTTTGTCACAGTGGGTGGATAGATCACAAGAGCAGAAGCTTTATCAGCAGCAAAACTGGCCTAAAATATAAGCTACGAAGGTGTCTCCAGGGCAGTGTTCTGTATAACCCCTAACTGAAGAGTTCCTGTCCCTCCTACTAAGGCATCTAACACTGGGAAGTAGCTGAGGTAGATTCTGTCCTCAGTCTGTCATTGGATCCACTGGGGCAGCTACCATGTCCAGAATAGTTATTTTACATTACAGAAATGGTAACTATTATTGAAACAAATTTATTGACTTTTAATCAAGGTGTAATGTCATGTGAGTCTTGCATAGTTGGGTTTTTTTAATATATATTTTTTTTAAACCTTAATTTAGAATGTAAGAAGTGATTTCTCAGCTCCAAATGAAACACTTATTCAAGACAGTTCATTTAAAATTGGTCATGCAGTTTTGGGTTTTTTTGTTTGTTTGTTTGTTTGTTTGTTTTTCCCCTGCTGGATTTTACCCTTTGACTGAGGAAATGAGCTATGCTTTGTGCTTAAAAGTTGGTAAATTTTGGCTGAGTGGGAGAGAGTCTGCACTTCTGAGGAATGTCATGAGTCCCAAAGTGACTCTGACAAGGTGCTCGTAACGCAGGGAGCAAAGAGAGCCTAAACTGAGCCTTTGACATTAACTCCAGTGGAGACTAATGGCTAGAAAAGTGATTTCTGTAAAATTAAATTTTAATTGGAAAATTCAGCAAATTAGATCAATCAGTGTTTCTACTCGAGGTGGATCAAGGAATAAGGGTGATTTAGATAGTCGTCTCAGCCTTGACAACTCAGTACTGCAGTGTCCAGGTTCGAGGGCCAGAAAGTGAAACTGGACACAAAGGAAAAACAAAACCAACCAAACTCTGTCATGTTTCACAGCCCAAGCTGAGGGAAATGCAATATGGAAATGAGAAAATCAAATGGAAAAAAATAATTAGAATTATCAAATTATTTATTTTCTAACAGCTCCAGTATTTAGTGCACTGCCTTATTGGTAATGAAAACATACAGCTGTACATGTAGATGCAGAGCAGGAAGGAAATCCTGTTCTAATCACTGAATGAAGCCTGCTTAGGTTTGCTTGTCTGCTTATAACAGCTATCACCCTTCACAAATAGAGACACGTTTGTCTCCCTACCATCAGTTCAGGTTGTCAAAACTTTCTTTCATGCTGTGGTGCTTGGCACTTTCTTTGCAAACATACCCATTCAGCTGCTTTCTATTTCCCTCCCTTTATTCCTTCCCCTTCCGCATTTATGTCAAGAACTCAAAAATCTGTCGCCAGAGCTGTCAGTCATTCTGAAAAAAACCCAGCTTGTTCTTATACTTGAAGTGAGTTGCTGGGTAGAAAGCACAAAAAGTTGTCAGAGGACCCCCTGCAGTAACAGCAAGGTCTCACCAGAAACAATTTGGGCACCATCTGAGCTCTGCAAAGAGAGTCTAAGTCTTGAGCACTGCGTCCCTATGAGGGAGGTATCTGGAGACCTCGCAGGTGCCTGTATGAGACTCTGAGAAAAGACTCTCCTAAGATAATATTGATGCTGCCCAAGAGGTCTGAAAAGATTCTGTGACAGGTCTGTGCAGGTTGTCGGATAGCATTTCTGTGGCTTATTTGCCTTTTACAAGGAATATATGCATTCTTACAACACAGACGCTCCCCCAGAATCCTCTTCAAGCCTCTGGGCTTCCTACTGATAAGTGCAGCACAAAGGAGAAAAGAAAAAAAGACAACTCTCTCCTCAAAGAGCGCTTGATGCACATAGACAGGCACAGATGGTGGTCGAGGCAAGAGTGGCATCGTGCCTCACCCCAGCTCACACCCGCTGATCAGCAGCAGCGCTCAAAACAGCCCCATGGCTTCCAGAGCATCATCTCGCTGTCCTACCCTGGGCACAGCAGGGCTCTTCCTGCATCTCCAACCAGCCTGGACCACTGATATCTCAGCCCTCCTGCTGCTGGTGGCCTCAGCCCAACTCCTAACACACCAGTGCCCCTTCTGCAACTCGTTAGCACTAATTGCCATTTTATTTTTGTAAGAGTCTGAGTGGTGACTATGCTGCTCTGCTACATCTCAACCTGTGGTGCCAGCAGAGGTGCCATGGCATCAAGGCACAGCTGCTGTCAGTGTGCCATGTTTGTGCTGCAGGTAAATAAGGCCTCCTCTCTCCAGGGATGACGATACAGTGGTTTTCTGTAGCTCTAAATCAATTAAAAAAAAAAAAAAAAAGAAAAAAAAAGAAAAAAGAAAAAAGAAAAAAAAAGAAAAAAGAAAAAAGAAAAAAAAGAAGAAAAAAGGAAAAAAGAATAAAAGGAAGACACATAGCAAATATCTGTGAGACTTGCTGCATTCTCAGTATCAGATCTGATATTTGGATGAGGTTTGCTTTAGCAGCCCTCTGTCTATACCCACAGGCACAAATCAACATTCCTCTTATAAGAGAAACAATTGCTTCGGTGACTGCCAGAATTCGTTTCAGTTATTTTGAGTTTAGCAAGCAACAGCGATAAGAATCACATAGTGAACTGAGTGGAGACTTCTCTGATTTCTAATTCCCTCCTGGCTGAATAAAAGGAAAGGAAGGGGAAGAAGATGGGGAAAGGGGAAGAAGATGGGGAAAGGGGAAGGGGAAGGGGAAGGGGAAGGGGAAGGGGAAGGGGAAGGGGAAGGGAAGGGAAGGGAAGGGGAAGGGGAAGGGGAAGGGGAAGGGGAAGGGGAAGGGAAGGGAAGGGAAGGGAAGGGAAGGGAAGGGAAGGGAAGGGAAGGGAAGGGAAGGGAAGGGAAGGGAAGGGAAGGGAAGGGAAGGGAAGGGAAGGGAAGGGAAGGGAAGGGAAGGGAAGGGAAGAAAAAATGGAAGAAAAAATAGAAGAAAAGCAGTCCTTGCCCCAGACAGTAGGTTTCATTTTTAATAATATCCTCCCAGGCTGTGATTACCATAAAACTTTGGATAGGACTCTTCTTGAATTATTCAGGGCAATTTGTACTGTAATCATATGCTTGTTAATATGGCTGCTTGCAACTTTAATTCAAAAGAGTTTTGCTTCTCTGCCCTGGAGCTGCTACCATCAAGGTCAGAGACAGTCTCTGTGAAACAATCTGTTTCTCAGTACTATGCCGAAAACAGCAAGATGCTCTGTAACTTGCTGTTCAGAAAAAGATCGGAACAAGAAATGGGCAAACGTCAAACGACACCTGCCTCTCCCCTATTCAGTAATGTTGGGGCATTTGCTGTATTGGATCATTATGCATTTTAATTTGAATGAAAGGCTCTTGAGTTATAATCAAACAGGAGGGAGTACAGCTTGGCTTAGTACCTACCACACTGGCAAGGATGATGGCGATGCTCTTGGCTCAATCATTCACTGGAAATGTAATCCCTCCGTTATACCCTCACAAAGTAGGCTATATCTTTCCTTCTCTATAGAGTCAAGCAGAAATTGCCCTAAGGCTGGAATCCAAGCTTCATTCTGGCTTTGTCCCTATTGCTTCAGGACAAGAACTTCAGGACAAGAACTGAGGTGAAATAGTTTCTAACTGGCAAAATTGATCCAAAGTATCCCACTATTTAGGGTGCATTTACCAGTTATGTGAGAAGCCCTTTCTTTCTGTGTCAGTAGGTCTACATCATCATCCTCACAAAATCCATAGGACGCATGAAGAAAGCATCATAAAGATGTCCAACCCTGGAAAACAGGGTTTTTTTTTCTGATCAGAGGCATATATTATAATTCAATGCTATTCACTTGGAGACTGATAAAATACAGGGCCTTACAGCAACCTCTTAGTCATACAGTTTACCCCATATTTTCTCCTGCTGCAATCCACCAACAGTTGACACAGGCAGGCTTATAAAGCCCTGCATGATATTTTGCATATCTAAATTGTTGAGCCACACAGGGAGCAAGCCTCCCGTTGAAATGTCAGCACATTGAAATTACAGTTTTAATGGGTAGCTTGCCAGCAGCAGCTTTCACATGTCAGTTGTGCCTCACAGTAATAAGAAACAGTGAGAAAGAAATAATAAAAAAATAAAAATAATCTGTGTCCATTTGAGATGAAGGTCAACTGGCAGGTGACACTGAGTGATGTCTCTTAATCAAGTTTTATTCCCAGCCACTGTGTTTGTTATCGTTATTCTTACTATTTTACTATTTTTGTTACAGAAGTAATTAAATGTTCCACTTGAAATTAGGGACACATTTTTGCTGGGGGTGGTACAAATTCTTAACAAATTGGCTGTGACCACAAGACCTTACAATCTATGGAGATTAAGAAAGAAGTAGAAGCAGAGAAGGTGAAGTGATATCTCCCAAGCCACTGCATGACTGCAAGGTAGGAACTGTGCAGCTAATGGGATTTCTGGTTTGGTGGACAAAATGGGAAAAAACCCCTCCACACTCCCCCCATGCACACAAATCAAAACAAATAATTTTGGGTCCAATTGTTCATATATTTCATGATGAAAAAAGCTAACACAACGAAAAATAACAACAGTTTTCGCAGAAAAACAAAGCATGCCATTGTGTTGGTTAGGCTATTTATTTTCTTTTAAAAACAAAGTTTATAAGTTTATGTTCACTTCAAAGCAGATGCATCCTTTCATAATGAAACATTTTGATTTCTATGAAAAACTCCATTTATTTTTTCAAACACACTGTCTAATGTGACCCCCATAATTTCCACATGTTACAAACCACATGTCACATATGCTTCCAAATATTTTTTTAGTACCTTATGACATCTTTGGAACTATGATGGCCTTTGATGAAAATTGCCGTAGAAAACCTTTTTAGTGCCTGACATATTTATCTCCAAACAGAGTCTTTCCTTTGCAAAACTTCCACAGTGAAAATACCAAATCAAGAAATCTCCCATTGCTTCAGGAGAGCAAAATCAGGCTGTGTGTCTGAGTTTTATAATGTTCATAAACGCACAAATAGATAGAAGAGGGTTGAGCTAGCTCAGACTTGTAGTCTCTAAATACATTAGAAACATTGTAGGCACTATTCTTCATTTGAAGAGACTCTGAGCTATTAAATTAACTGGTTTGTTGTCCCAACAGCAACAGACGCTCCTGGGTTATATTAAATATTGAACACATTCTTATAGGTGCTTACGCTCTGGCTGGTTTTAAGGGTGGTTTTTGCTAGCATGGGCAGAGCGTGGAAGCCACCCAAATAGAAAGTAGCAGAGGTAGGGAGGGTCTACCATGCTAGGGTTTTTTTTCTGTCTTTTGAGACTCTGATGGTATATATTTTTTCTCTCCCTCCACCTTTCACACGCTGCCGATTTGATGACCCCTTTTGTCCATGGCAGTGTAAAAAGCCACACTAAATGGATGACTAAATAAACAAACAAACTTTCTACCTTCCTAGTGTATAATTTATGGAGCCTGCACAAGGTAAAACCTCAAGCTACTGTAACAATGGATAAATTCTCACTGAGAAACTAAGGCCTCTTCTTTTATTATTATTTTCCTTGAAAAAAGAAACAGATGAATAAACAAAACCAAAACCACCCCCTAACCTCCCCCTCCCCCCAAAAAAGCTTTGAAAAACCTACAGTTTTCCAGAAAACAAAGGGGAAGAAGGAACAAGTAGCTGCTGCATTTTAGTTGGCATGGGAAAAGGCAGGGGAAGATCCTCTCTCCGAGTGCAGCAGTCATTTACAGGCTGGGACACTGGAAGAGGTAGCGAGATTCTGTTTAAAATGCCCGGTATGTGGGAGCTCCCCACATTTGCAGGCACCTTTATAATTTGTTGGGGTCTGTTCCCTGAGGAAGAGGTAGCCAAGGCTTATGTAGGGAGGTAGTAAAAGCTGCAAAGAGGCAGCCATGGAGTACTGGCTACCTGTAGAAATTTTAGGGGGCTTTATCCTTCCCTTCAGTAACTCAATCAAATATCCAGAACAAGCGCCAATTCAATCTGGTGAGGATGAACCATGTCTCAGGATGCCATAGCTTCCTCCACAGGTGTACTGTGAACCATCCATCATTTTCTGGTCCTTAGACTATCACAGAGGAGCCTGCGTATTGCTTTAAACTGGCTGCTTGCTGCCAGTCCCTAAGTTAACTGGGTGGCAACTAAGGTAAGAAGCACAAGATACGGGGCTAGGGGAAATTTATGCTCTTTCTGTGTGTGTTCGTCACCTTTTCTTCTATGCTATGAGTAGCTACAACCAATGTTTGAAGAGAGCTCTAAGTTTTACAGCATCTGAGGGAAAAAGCAGGGTGGGTGGAAAAAAGATCTAACCCTCCTATACAAGCAATGAGACTTATAACTAAAGGAATAAATTATATTGGAAGTAAGAGGCTGCATTGTTTAGCGCATTGCCCAGTGAAAAATGTTGCTTTTCTCAGTCTTTTGGCAAGAGCTGGTTCTCAAGGTTTTACCAAAGCCTCTGAGGAAACTCCCCAGTTTGAAGATGAGGCCTCATTTGCTGTGCTTCTCCTTTTAGTCATCAAGAGGACGTGGCTGTGCTTTGTCTAGACTTGTAACTCCCTGGTTCATCCTTGTGCTTTATTCTATCTGTCAGCAGTAGAGCTATGTTAGTAATCGATTTAGGTTTTTTTTTCATTGTTTCAAGGCCAACCTGCAACATTTTTTCCCCAATAGCATAACCTTCAAAGAATCTTTTCAATCAAATTAAATATTTCATTTTCAAGGCCATGCTTCTCATTCTTTCTGTTTCTTATTACTACATTTAGACAAACTTTGGGAAGAAAACTCACTGGGAAATTGCAATTTGAATTGAACAAATGAAAGAAAATGTTTCCTTTTCTCCAAATTTCCAGCGTTTTTAATTTTTTTTTTTTTTTCTTTTCTATTCCAGTGAAATAAAGTGATCAGGAATTAAATGAGCAGGCTTTCAGGAGCAGGGAACATAGAAAAAAAAACTTTTCAAAGCAAGGTCTAGCTACATAGAAGTATTCAGTAACTAATTTATGTTGTTATTAACTCCCATTAAATTTAATGGCTTAAACATTCAGATAGGAATTGTTAGCTTAAATGTGTTTGAAAGTCTCTGCCTTTGAACTTTGGTCCATGGGTCATAAATAGTTTTGTCTTATTTTGGGGAAGGATTGTCTGCTACTGCCCCCATCAGAAAAAGGTCATCCTGTTTTTCTGCTTTCCAAATAGTGATGTGTAACAGGGATCTTTCTCTGAAGGGCGTCTGGGGAAAATGCATGCAGAAAGCAAAGCATGTTTTATTCATGGCACTCCCCAACAGATAAGTTCCATTATCTTGCATTTTAGCTGCCTTTTAAGCCGTTCCTACAGGCAGAAGAGTGAATTACATTTTCCCCTGCTCAGCCCATCAGTTACCTCAACAGGAAAAGTGGAGAGTGAGTGCATGGGATTTCTCAGCAGGACTTTTTGGCTCAGGTGTTTCTCCTGATGAGGCTTGTCTGTGTAGGAAGGACATAAAGCACAATCTGTGATAGGAGAACCTAATGCTACTGCAGTGTCAGGTCTTGGTGTCTGCTTTTGTACAGTTACACTGGTTTAATATCTGTTTTGTAGTTCAAGGCTCTTGCTGTTCGGTAATTTCTTCTCCTCTTGTTAGCAAATCACGAGCCATCTTGCCCTGTGCTGCTACATTATTCTTGTCATTCAGAGCTCTCTGAAGGTGGAAGAATGCCTCTTGCTACTTGAAACTGATTGAGTCTGCAATTAGCATGGGAGCTACGGAGCATTTCATCACTAGGATGCCAGTTAATTTGTGAACTCAGGAAGAAGGTTGTTCTGGGTATTGGAGTAAATGGTGCTGGAGGGACTGTGCAGCAGCCAAAGGTTTCATGCCCTGGGTCATTTGTGGCTTGCCAAATTTCCGTAATCTGATGCTGACGCATCACCAGAGTCTGTGACTGAGGGTACATTTTTTTTCCAAAGTAATCAAAGATATTGATTCCAAGTGAAGTTGTAACTTTGACAGAGTGAGATGTTTGGGCGTCCTGGCATTTAGGGCTGTCTCAGGTGAGGTTACTAGAGGCCTGCTACAGGAAGTCCAAAACCTGAAATTCAAGGTCTCACTTGACTTTCTGAGACGGGGTGATTTCTTCTGCAAGAAAAAGACCAGGGATTTGAATCTACTTGTTGCACCAAGCAGGATTTTTTTCCCAGGTGCAATTAAGATTTTGTTTTTCAGTGAAAAGATATAGGAATGTATTTAGCATCTACAAATGATGCTGGCAAGTGAGACCACTGTCCTTTGACTAGCTCTGTGTCCATTCTTTGAAGGCAGTTCAAATCCCACAATTTGGAGAGGTAGATGCTCAAAAAAACCTCTCTGGATTCTCTGCATCACTCCTACGCTGTTCTGTGTGTCCTTTACAACAATTGGATGCAAGCTACAAGTTTCTGTTGGAAAACCTGTCATTAGCAATTAGGCATAAACATGTCTGATTGATTAGATATTCGCAGTTGATTCTTCTTTCTCTCTCCCAAAGAGACAGCAGAAGAAATTTCTGAATCCCAGATGACTATTCAGTTATATCCTCAAGTCTTTACTTTTGTTTTGATCAGTGGCAGAATCTCTGTATACATAAAAGCTTCATAACTCAATGTAAAGGTTGACCTCCGTGTATCCAAAGAGCTCAACATTTCAGTCGGGCTTACTGATGGACAGTTTTTCTTTTGTTTAGTCACATGCACTTCTTTACTTATATGTGATACTCAAATAGGTGATCTTTCCTTCCACAAATATATATACTATATATATCCCATTTGTAGTACTCTGGAGACAGCAAAAATTTTCTTTCAGAGACACTGAACCCACAAGGCTGCATAATGTTATCTGAACTTGAGAGACAGTTACATGAATCCTTGCACTTAAATGATATTCTTTCTCTTTCCTTCTCGTACATTTTTTTTCTCCCATGTTGTGGTTTAAGCCTAGTGGGCAGCTGAGCCCCACACAGCCACTCACTCACTCTCCTCTAGTGGGATGGGGGAGAGAATTAGGAGGGTAAAAGTGAGAAAATGCATGGGTTGAGATAAAGACAGTTTAATTGGCCAAACAAAAGCTGCACGCACAAGCAGAGCAAAATAAGGAATCCATTTGCTACTTCCTATCACTAGGTAGGTGTGCAGCCATCTCCAGGAAAACAGGGCTCCATCATGTGTAATGTTTACGTGGGAAGAAGAATGCCCTCGTTTGAAATGTCCCCTGCCTTCCTTCTTCTTCCCTCAGCTTTTACTGTTGAGCATGATGCCATATGGTACAGAATATCCCTTTGGTCAGTTGGGGTCAGCTGTCCCAGCTCTATCCTCTCCCAACTTCTTGTGCATTCCCAACCTACTCTCTGGCTGGGTAGTGTGATAAGCAGAAGAGGCCTTGATTTTGAGTAAGCACTGCTCAGCAATAACTAAAACATCCCTTTATTATCAACATTGTTTTAATAACAAATCCAAAACATAGCCTCATACAAGTTACTATGAAGAAATTTAACTGTATCTCAGCCAAAACCAATACACCCTATCGTCATACTTGATTAATGCCCAGATTTCTCCCATAATTACTTCCTAATAAACACATTAGAGGAGGTTATTTGTCTGTATAAAACACTTATGGCAAAAGCAGATGAATTTCCCAGGATGGTGATTTTCCAGAAAAAACAGGTTACATTTTAAGAATTGGGTGTAATTAGTGCAACCAAATATTAATCTGGTTGGAGCAGAAAGGGTATTTGGGGAATTCAGTATCTGACAAATAAGGGTTTGAGTACTCTGAGAGAGTTTTGTACATGCCATAAACTTGCCACAAAAAAAAGGCCAAGGAATTGCAGAGACAAAGGGGAAGAAAAGAATGAAGTACTGGCATTTTCAGTGACAGTAATTAATGTGATTCTTTTCCAATTCACGGCACTTGAACTCCTGAAGGCTGAACCTAGTTCCTATGGAAGCAAGACGTGACAGAAAGAAGCACAGCCTAAAGGCCAATGGCAGTGGTGGCAAATTAAAACCAGAAGACCTGAGGGTCAGAGAACATGTTCTCTGTAAATAACTCAAGCCAAAAAGATGCCAAATGTAACTTAGATGGATTTTATTCCTGTTCCCAGCATGCTTCCCCTTGCTGAAGTTTGTTTCCAGGAGACTTGGGTTTCTGGCTTCTCTTTCTGCTTTAGGTGTCACGTTTCAAAGATTCAGAAGGAACCATTTCCCTCCGCATCTTCATGTATATTTCTTAACAGAGATGTAACGACAGGCCACTTTTCTATGCTTAGCAATTAGCTGGTTTTAAGTCACAGCAGTTTGAGATGATGCTCAATGGGACAGTCTGGCAAAGGAATTTCTCCTGACTCGACTTCTCCGCTGCTAAAGGACACCGAGTGCCTTTGTGAGGGTTGAGCCTGGTGTGACTGCACTGTCAGCTCCTGGTAAATTCATATATATTTAAGTGCATTAAACATCTGCTGAATTAGTTCAGGGAGGACTGTTCTGTTAGGCAAGCCCTCCTGCCCTTGAGAAGCAAATCACAAGGTAGCTTACGCTGTGCTCTGATGTTGCGTGCAACCGGAGGCAACATTGCCCTCCTGAGAAAGGATGGAGGAGACCTGACACTAAGATACAAATTGCTGACGTTTTATGTCCTAGGCAATATAATGAAAACCTAACATTGCAACGTTTCTTCCCTTGTCACCAGAAATATATCCAATTAAGCTCAGCTATGCACTCCATTCTGTAAAGAGTACTCTTGGTCTGAACACTTCTGTTTGCCCCTAACTCTAAGTGGAAGGGAACTATGGAAAATATTATTTGAAGGGTGTTTCACTCCCTGGGAGAACATAAATGGCACTGAGGAGGTATTCAATGCTCCAGGTTTTTTTAAATCTACAAGACTACTATGTGGACTGCCAGGACTCTTCTCTTTATTGTTGGCTTGATGCTCCTGGAAGTCTCAAGAGTGATGCTGAGTGGCTTTTTTCATGTTTTTACTTGCTTATTTCTGTGGTTCATGAGACATCCAAGTTCTCTTGGAAATACTGTCCACACGTGTGCTAGAGCTACAGCTGGCAGAGAAGTGGTACCAGGGAGAGACTGGCCAGGCAGGAGAGAGGAGGGACAAAGTAGGTCGCACTGTGGGTATTTAGGTGCACATGGCAATTGGAAAGAGTTATTTTGCACTTATATCCTACAGCAGCAAAAGTATAAGTTGTGCAAGATGCAAAATTAACAGTTGTTTGAGTTTCCTGTATGCACTAGCGTAGTAGCTTGCCGGCTGTTTCCACCATCTGCACATTCTTTAACAGCTGGCAATTCAAAACCTTTTTTTTTTTTTTTTAAACTGAGTATTTCCAAAAATAAGTGGAAAAGCTAGTGCTCTTTTTTTTTTTTTTATTATTTTTTTTTTATTTTCTACAAAAGAGCTAATTTGGGGCTCCATTCAGGACAGCCTGTAAGCGCATATGAATATTCAGTTGGTACTGTTAGGTAATGTGCTTGAAAAATTCACCTTCACACCAACAAAAGACCACAAAGTAACAATTTTGGGATTCCACAAGGCTTACTATGGGATGTTTAGAGGAGAAAGCAGTGGCAGGGAAAGGAACAGGTCTAGGTGATTTGGAAAAGAACAAAAATTGGAAAATAGAGGGATAAGGGGATTGAAATGTGTGTATGTTACTGCACGTTTCACACACTGTGTGTGTTTTTCTTGCGTGCACGGGGCTCTGTACCAGCAACTGGTGGGAGACCGTGGCCTCGGGGGTTCATCTGTCCAGGAACAGCTGGGGGGACTGAGATACAGGGGAGCTGGATCCATACTCTACCATATGCATATGTACTTAAATATAGATATAGGTGCATATACATTTAAATAAATAAATGAATAATTAAATTAATAAACCTCCTGCTAACAGACCTTCATCCGGGCAAAAGAGGGCAATAGGACAAGGCTGTGAGTGAGAATGTGTCTGTCTGTCTGTCTGCCTGGATCTGTGTGGCCAGCCAGGTATATACGAATTTATGCATTGTGTACTTGTGCTCTGTGTAAGTGCCTATGGGAATACACACTCAACTTCACAACCAGCTGGACTTGGGGGTATACCTCACCTCTTTTGGGCTACCGGATTGGGCAACCCCCTAAAAAGTACTTAGAGAGCCTCCCAAATTTTCCTGTAAAAGATTACGTAGTCCAGACTAGTGATCTGTCTCAAATTATTCAGTGCATTTTGCCTGTCAGTTTATTTCTATGTAATAATAATAAACATCTTCAGTTTATTGTTAACTGTCTTGCAAGAGAAAGCCCAAACTGACTCAGTATTTAAGATAAGTTTTAACTTATCTATAAGTGCTCAACAAACCAGGAAGTCATTCTTTTGCAGGTTCTAGTTTTTTTCACATATACCATTGAAATGCTTGCCATTTTTTTGTCAGAGTATGATTTTTTTTACTTGTATTTGGCCTTAGATCTACTATAATCCCCCACTCCTTTGCAGAAAAAACCTTCTACTTTCCCAAATGTTCCCTGGCTTGCATTTTGGCAATTAGTTTTACCACAAGTGGGGATATACGCTGATCTAGAATCATATGCAGCCACGTTTTTTCAGACCATTTCTCACATTTGTCAAGATTTACCACTATGTCCCGCAGTATATTAATAGTCCTTCCCACACTCATAATTAATAACCTTAATCTCAGTTCCACAGCCAGGACATTAAGGGCACCACTGAGCTCTACCCAGCACAGGTGTCTCAAGAACCTTATTTGAACCTTATTTGATATAACAATCTGCTTGTCAGTACAAATTTGCCACATGCTCTGGACAGAAGTTTTAGTCGGATTTGCCTTTCCTTAGAGTAATTTAGCTCGCATTTCTCTATCTTACTGATGGGATTGTCATGTCATACAATTACAAAGCTCCACTGAAGGCAAGTATTGAAGGCTTTTCTCCCCTTCACAATGCTCCACAATGTTCCTTATCTTGCCATACAAGGTAACTACGTTGGCTTGATCTTGACAAATCCATCTCCTTGTCATCCTGTGTACTTAGATATTGTCTGCTCAATGTTGTTCTCTTGGATTTTTGCTAGGGATTGTATCTTTCTTTCTTTCTTTCTTTCTTTCTTTCTTTCTTTCTTTCTTTCTTTCTTTCTTTCTTTCTTTCTTTCTTTCTTTCTTTCTTTCTTTCTTTCTTTCTTTCTTTCTTTCTTTCTTTCTTTCTTTCTTTCTTTCTTTCTTTCTTTCTTTCTTTCTTTCTTTCTTTCTTTCTTTCTTTCTTTCTTTCTTTCTTTCTTTCTTTCTTTCTCCCCCCCCCCCCCCCTTATATATATAGGTTTTGTGCTTTTTGCTATTCCAGTCTCCTTTTCTTCCACAAGGTCTTGAAGATCTGAGTTAACACCAGCCAATAAAATAAATTACCTAGGAGGAAGGTTAACACATCCAGTTGATTTGAAAAGAAGTTTAACTTATTTCATTAGTCGTTAATGTTCTTGTCCTATTATAATCTGAGAGTTTGGTTTATCGTATTGGCTTAGTCACTGCTCACGGTTGACTTTTTTTTACAAAGGTTGATAACACATAGGAAGACAGCAGTCTAACATTTCTGACATTATCTGCTGGCAATTTTTCCATGCCACAGAGTGATTTGAGCACACTGAGCACTTCCCTTGTTCTTGTTCTTATTAATGGTGCACTCACAGAAAGTTTCCTTTTTCTCCATGATGTCTTTTGGTACATCAGCTCATTTTGTCTCTGGGTTTTTCACATTTTAATCAGTCTGTACTCAAGTTGTAAGGAGTCAGACTGTTACAGTGGTCTCACAATACTTTTTCTCTAATACCTGTGTTTCATGAATCTTCTCACAAAGCTAGATTGTGTCTTTGCTGTTTTTTTTCTGTCATGCCTAGTAATGTATCCATAAACTCTTGGCTGGGCCTCCCTTAGTGGCATCATGTTACTTATAATTATTAGGTTATTCATCCAGGAATGGAGCAGCAGAATTAGTTGTGGAAATCTTATTTTATTGGCACTTTCTACTCCTATACTAGAAACTGAGTATCAAGATACATGGAGTGATAATATTTTTTTTTGTTATGATACTTTCTCTGAAAGATGGTTAGAACTCCTCGCAGAGTGACACATTTTAAGAGTATTAAATTTGCTCAGCAATGCTAATGTCCTCATGGACCACGTAAGAGGTATGAGCCCATCACCAGGCAGGAACATGCAAATATCTCTTTTGCCTGTGTTTGTGCTGGAATTAATTAAATTCATGGAGTGCCTTGATGGAAAGGAAAGTCTCTTCAGGGCTGAGCAGATAGGAAGATGGGATGTGATTTGTCTAATCACCTCCCTGAAGAATGAATTTCACTGAGGAGTGAATTCATTATCAAGCATCAGCAGCAGAATATAGATGCTTTTATAATGTGAGAGACTTGATGCTCAAAACTCCAATCTTGAATCATGATATGACCCTCCAAGTACTACCTGTCTCTACTTTTGCCTTCAGTTATAGGGAAGGAAAACTGGTACCTGAGGGCTTATATTTTGCAAAGATCTTCCCAGGATAGTACAGTACTCGGGATTCTGTTCCTTTTAGTATTCATAATTTGTACAGCAAATAGAACGGCAAAATCCTAGGCTATGGCCAGAGATTTGAGGTGTTATAATGATGAAATAAAAAGAGTGAAGCCAGCTGTCAGACAATCTGTAAGCTAGGCTTGATAAGATACAAGTAGCAATGAGATTTAAAAGTGTACAGAACATAAAACCAGCCAGATCGGGTCAGACCAAATAATCTTCTAATGTGGATACTTAGGAGATATAAGATGTTTCTTCAAAAACCTCTCCCAAACTCCAGCAATTTGCCTCTCATGGACTTCCTGAAACAGAGGTCATATCTTTGTGTTTATTAGTCCTTGGTGAATTATGATTATTAAAATGATTTGAGATATTATTATTGTTCTACGTTATCATACTCTTATTAATAATTAATGTTCATTCTTCCTGACCCAGCAAAAAAAGGTTCTGTAAAACTATACAAATAACTATGTATTATGAAAAATAACATCCACATAATAATTTCCATCTTATTTCATTTCCCAGCAGGACTTGGATTAAGTCCCTCATTCTATAGAGAATGGTGTACAGAAAAAGGGAGTGATATGCTTCTGACAGATCTTTTTAGCGTTTTCGTGTGTCGCTCAGCACAATAACTCCAATTCAGATTTTGTGATACTATTCTACTAATAGGTCATGGCCCACATCCCTTTCACTCCATCAGGAATTCTTGCAAAAACCATTCACACAAGTAGATCAGAAAGCCATCTTTATTTTTTCCCCCCTGTAATCATTTGACAAAAGAGAACATTTTGGATTGATTCAAAATTGTTCTTAGAAACTGTATTTTGTCTGAGGGGAACCTGATGCATTTTCACATAAAATTGATTCTCTCCCCAAGAAAAATGAAAAGCCAATCATTGTTCATGCAAAATGTGTTGATTGTTTTCAACTGAGGCCATAAATGCCTCAGCTTATCTGGGAAGGAAAAGGATTTTCACTTTCTCTCTTGTCATTGCAGAGGGCCTGGAGAATCCTAGATCTTCATGTCCTTCCCCAGAACATACTGCAAGATTGGAAAGGATGAAATATCCCCAAACACAGGATGTGTTACAGAGGTACAGTGTGAACAGTATGTGCAATGACCACAGCAAAATAATTAATTTGATTTTAACAGAACTATCCACTATCAAATAGCTCTAAGAGCCCAAGTAAAGTTTTCCTGAACCCCACTAGCAACTGGGAACATAGAAAATCCCATAGCTGATTTACCTCCAATACTGTCACACTTTTCCAGCTCATCCTGTCATATTTTCCTTCCTGACTTAGGCTTTTTCTGTTTCATATTCACTAGTTTATAGGAAAGAAGGACTGGGTTTTAGTCTGATGTTTTGCTCTGGTTCTGATCTCTGGATGTTTTCTGGTTTTAAAATGTTTCAGAGACACTGAGCTTCAGTGCCTGATCCCAAAGGAATGTATTCCTGATGCAGTTTTGAAGAGTTGTAACACTTCACAGCCAATCAGGCTGTGAGCATGGCATTCGTGCTTTACTCTCTCGCAGACTATTGTTTCTTCTGCCTAATTTTTCCCCTTTCCCTCAGCTCACGGCAAAATCATTTGTTGTCATTTTCAACAGTGAGCAGACAAGCAAGAGTAAAAGAGGACTGGATGCAGAAAACTGAAGAAGAGCAGAAAGGGAAGGAATTAAATAGGACTTGGTGACAAGTAGTGACTGAGCATCAGACAGGAGGCAAATAAGAACCTGTTTTGGCAGGGTGGTTGGCCTAGATGATCTCTGAAGGTCCCTTCCAACCCCCACCATTCTGTGAAAAGGGAGCACTCATTTTTATAGAATCATAGACTGTGTTGGGTTGGAAGGCACCTTTAAAGGTCACCTCGTCCAACCCCCCTGCAGTGAACAGGGACATCTTCAACTAGATCAGGTTGCTCAGAGCCTCATCAAGCCTGGCCTTGAATGTCTCCAGGGATGGGGCCTCCACCACCTCTCTGGGCAACCTGGGCCAGTGTCTCACCACCCTCATTGTAAAGAACTTCTTCCTAATGCCTAATCTAAACCTACCCTGCTCTAGTTTAAAGCCATTGCTCCTCGTCCTATCGCTACATGCCCTTGCAAACAGCCTCTCCCCAGCTTTCTTATCAGCCCTGATTTTCTGAGATTGCGTCTTGTCTGCTTAGACAAGGAGATGTGAATCCTCATTCATAGATGGGGTTGAAGGTGCCCACCACACAAGATGCTTTTGAGCTTTAAAATCAGTATGGAACAGACCAAGAAGATGGAAGGAGTGTGTGTTTACTTCCAACATCCCACCAGCATAGCATAATTCATTTTCTTGGAAATGCCTTCCTTCCCATAAGGTGCTTCTGGAACTGGGGTTTTTCAGCCTGGAGAAAAAGAGGCTGAGGGAAGACCTTATAACTCTCTACAACTACCTGAAAGGAGGTTGTAGAGAAGTGGGGTTTGGTCTCTTCTCCCAAGTAACAGGTGATAGGACAAGAAGAAACCGCCTCAAGTTGTGCTAGGGAAGGTTAACATTGGATATTAGGAAAAAATTCTTCACCAAAAGGGTTATCAGGCATTGGAAAAGGCTGCCTAGGGAAGTGGTGGAATCACCATCTCAGGAGGTATTAAAAGATGTGTAGATGTAGTGCTGAGGGACGTGGTTTAGTGGTAACTTGGCAGTGCTAGGTTAATGGTTGGACTTGATGACCTTAAAGGTCTCTTCCAATCATAACAATTCTATGATTCTATGATTCTGCTTTACTCTGACATTGTTAGGCTGGGGAGGGAAGGAATTCTGTCTACCTAGATAGAGGTGCCTGACTTAGGTCTTGAATTTGGTGCTTTTGAGACAGGCATTGCTCATCCTTTGCCCAGCTCACTGGTCAGAGCATTCCCCCAAGACCTGCTTAGCCAGACGAGGCTGAAGGGTCATCAGCTTGTGGTCTGGGGGAGAGCTCACTGCCAAAGTGAAGTCATGTGGTGGCTGGCTAAGAGCCTTTATGGGGTGTCCATGTCCCCTCTGTGGGGAGCAGCCGGGGCTGCCACCTGCTGGACAAAGCCTGTCCCAGATGGCTCCAACAGCCCCAGCGCAGGACACAGCTAAGCCCCTCAGCCAAGCTGGGGGCGCCGGCGAAAAAAGAGGTTTCTGAAAGGACAAATCCACTGCATGGTAGTATGAGGAGCGAGGAAGAACCCTGGGAACAGCAAGGCCAGAGGAGGAGGAGGAGCTGCTGGAACTCACCTCAGCCATGGCCAGCTGCCAGCCGCCCACCAGGTTGTTCGCTCACTCTCCCTCCTCAACAGGTCAGGAGGGAAAGTAAGATGAGAAAGGCTTGAGACAAAGACTGGGGTGGGCTGTGTCCAGCACAGGGCAGCCCTGGCTTCTCCTCACAGAGGCCATCCTGGGCACAGACAGCCAATGGAAGTCATCCAAACACAGAATCCACAGTTCTTGCAATGGGAGCAGCCACAGTGGTCTCTGAATGACATTTCACTGGGAGAGCGCTGAGCCAGGAATGGCCAGAATCTGTATTTCACTTCCTACACCTGAATTGTTTCTAGTGTCTACCCAGTATTAACTACATTAACTGCCAAGGCAAGTTGAACTCAAAAGGAAAGCTTTGTTAAGCAACATGTATTAACGACTCAGCTGCAGTCACCTATCCTCAGACTACTGAAAGCAAAACATATCCGAGTCTAGATATGCTTTATATTGATTTGTATTGCAGATTTTACTTTGTATTTCTAAAACTTGTTTCACCGCGTTGCTTCTGTGGGGATAAGCCATGACTGACAGCGTTAAACCAGTGTAGCTTTTGTATGTGAGCAGACTCCAAGGTACCCATCCACCTTCCTACCGCTAAGCCAGCAAATGTGAACTGCCACATGCTGTCAAGCCTAAACTAGGAAATGTCAAGAAAAAAGGACGTGAAGAAGCACCTGATTTCTGTACCACAACAATTATGGGAGTGGTAGCCAGTGAAAGAGGAATAACAACAGAGGCTGAACTCTGTCCTGTGGATCACCATTGTCTGTAACACGTATCTTAAGAATTGTGTTGGATTTCCATTATCATAGATTTGTCCGGGTGTTAAGAGGTGCATTTCCTGACCAACAGAGTTGTGTGGTGGCAGTAGCTTCCAAAAAAAACCGCTTACCTGTATTGGTGTCATTGTGCAATTATCAGAGCATGGTACATATACTCCACTGGTTCAAAACACAGTTGGTTTGCATAGCTGCATCCTGTTCTCAGAGCTTTCTGTCAGTCCATCACTCTCTTAAAGTAGTCCCTTAAGTGTTGACATTGTCATATGTATGGACTTTTGAAGAAGGGAGAATTCACTCTTAGTTGGAGCTGTGATTTGGGCTGACCTCCTCTCCTCCCTCTGCAGGCAATTCATACACTCTCACTACCTGCACTTCATGAGAACACCCAGTTAATTATTCATGGAGAGATGAGGCCTTTAAACTCCATTGATTTCTTGTGTCTGGCTCTTGATTGCATCTGGTAAATTCATTTCTCTTTGATGGCATTAAGTATTTTGAATAATTAATATGGTAATTTATCCCAGGCTGAGGAGTAAATGTTACCTTCTTCTGGGAGGAGTGTTGGAAGGGGAATACTCTTTAGGGCACTTTTTCCAATTCCTTTAATGTCAACATGGTACTTAACTTAAGTGACTGTCTGACACCTATTTGCTTCCATGAGACTCTAGCGCAAGCACCACTGGGAGAAGCAGCACTACATGCACAAGCATTCGTTCTTACAGTATGCTTTTAATTGACTGAAAAACAATTAAAACATCTGTGACACCAAATCTGGCAGAACAAAAAATGTCTGATCAATCACAGACTTCTCAAATCCATGGAAATTTTATTGTGAGTTCTTCAGAAGTAGAACTGAATCCCAGGATCCAAACTCTGCTGAGAACACTATTTTTCAGTATACTCTTGGAAACTTAATCCATGTTGGATTTAATAGACCTAATAATGACTTGTGAACCTTCCTGTCCAACCCAGAGGAAAATAATCCCTTCCCTAATGGATATCAGGATTGGGACGTATTTGTCTTTTCTCATTATTTCAATTATAATGCATTTGGTAATCAGAACCATTTGTTACTTATGGATTTACTTTCTTTCTGCCTTTTCTAGATTGGTATTTATATCCTTCAGGTACTCCTAGAATAATTTGCAGACCCTGAAGTCATCAGTAAACCGAACTGTTACACAAAGCAATCAAACACCTTAAACCAAAATAACTCTTCCTTTGATTTGAAGACTCTTTTTTGCCTTGTGAGGTCATGCCAATACTAAGCATTCAGACACTGGAATAAAAATTGTAAGGGCAAAAAGGAATCACTACATCACTTTTCACTAGAAAGATATGTTAGAGAATCAGGATTCCTCCTAAAAACAGACTGAAATAACCAGTGGTTGTTATATACAAGACAAAGCTTAACTCTGCAAAATGTTTTCCATTGTTTCATGGCTTCCCTTTGTGGGTTTGGCTTCTGCTAGATTTTTCTTCTTGTCTAAGCTGATCTCATCTTCTCTTCGCTTATTTTTACTGGCACTTGAGTCTATTTCTGATCTGTTTTCTTCAGAACCGTGTATAGTTTTTGAGGGCAGAAATAAG
This sequence comes from Fratercula arctica, assembly GCA_947846985.1. Taxonomy (NCBI): domain Eukaryota; kingdom Metazoa; phylum Chordata; class Aves; order Charadriiformes; family Alcidae; genus Fratercula; species Fratercula arctica. The sequence goes on from CANTUZ010000002.1 coordinate 161,899,222, forward strand.
AACTGAAGAAACCATTTATTCTTGCAAAACTATAGACATGGAGGTGATTTAACCTTCCCTACTTATTGGATATGTTCTTCCAGGTAGGGCTTGAGCCATATTATTTCTGAGGTTAGACAGCTATATTTCATGACCAACTATAAAACTTTGATGTCTGCTGGTGTCTACAGAGTACTTTCAGTCCCATGGCATGGCTTTAGTACAGCTAGGTCTGGAATATAAGCTTCAGCTAAACGGTCATCTTGTTGACCTGGAGTTAGCTACCTAGGGCTCAAAAACAGTGCAATTGTGGATTATGGGTAATAGTTCTATTTCATGTTTCTTTTGTTCTTACTGGTTTGTTAAAACCTTGTTATCTTCCAGTTTATGCAAACCTCCATTCTGCCACTACTCTTATCATCTCCAGGAGCAGAGGGGTTCAATCAGTGCCAAAAATACACAGCAAGGTTTGAGCAGATCTGAAAGCATCTGTGTCTCCAGATATCTTCGAGCTTTGTTTCTTTGCTGCAGGATTCCCATTTCTTTCCTGGGATGGCCATTTTTAGCTTCAGAGATGGATTCTACTGTATAAACAGCTGAGCTGCGAGGACGTAGTTACTTATTAGCTAAAATGTCCTGGGGCTCATTTGAAGATAAAAATTCTGAAAGACATTTATTTGGCTGTTTGCCCACAATTCAAAGCATTTAATACCTAGTGTTATCTTAAATAATTCATTAGTGCTCAATATGCCTAATACCTTTGTTGAGAATGCCAATAAATGAGGTTAAATGGGATTCCTGAAGATTCCTTGTACTTTTGTTGGTTTAAACTCTGATAAATATATGTTTTACCAGACAGGGAAATAGCATTAGGGAAATGCCCTTTAGTCAATGAAATGAGAGAGGCGTTTTCCTTTCTCTGTAACCATAGTCTCCTCTTTAACCTTATGTGTTTCTCTGAATTACAGCTGATGAATTTGGATGAGGAACTGGTCCTTAAGGACCAAGCTGTGAGGATCAACTCAATGGCTTCAAAATTCAACTTAAAAGACAGCTTTCAGTGGGATATGACTCTGTGTGTGCATATTTGTGTGTGCTGCTAAGCAGTTAAATATAATAAATGCCTTAAATATAAGAAAAAAATAGAAAAAAATACATTTCAAACAAATATAAATAACCACCTGCTTATCTTCACTTTAAGAGCATCGGTCCCACTGGGTACTTAGGATACGTGTAAATGAATATTCAAATATTGACCATGTATTTTGCAAATATTTCAGTCTGTAGTTTGCAGCTGCCTACAAGGAGCATAATAACTTTGCAGATGATGAGAGTGGGAAATGTCTCCTTCTCTTAACCCATAGCCCTCCTTACTGTCTTTAGAGCTTTCCTAATATGGAACATGATTCTCACATGGGAAATTTATTAGCCCAGCATCTTCTTTCTGATTTCCCACATGTTGCTTGTAATTAAATCTGACTCCAGAAGGAAATACAAGACATCCTTGGAAAGGTTCACTAGGAAGACTGAGAAGTGCAGTGCATGGGATAATAAAGAATAATATATACTGTAAAGGATCCCTATAGGATTTCTGATCCAAACTCCTACTGAAAGCAGGGCTAATTACACAACCTGCCCACTTCCTCCTATACCTCCTTCACTTAGCAACTCAGCATCTAAGCTAGGGTACATCTCCCATGTGTGAAGCCACCACCACCTCCAACACCCGATCAAGGCACCAGGCACTTGCTCCATGCAGGGTGAGACTTGGGCCACTGCATCCTCCCTCCAGAGCTCCAGCTGAAGCCAGGGAGGAGCTTCAGGAGGAGGCTGGAGCAGTTGTTCCATCTGTTGCCAGAGATCATGTCTGTGTAGGTTCCTTGAATCTCACACTGTCTTAATAAGCAATTCAGTGCACACCACAACACTGACTGCCAAGATCCCCATTAACCGATACTGAGAACTGTGCTTCTGCTTAGCCGTCATATAAGTGCATCCCAGTAGCACTTGGATAAGAACCCTGATATTATCTAATGACGAGTTAGTTACAAAGAGTGGGGACACCTTAATCAGAAAACAGCAAAGTAGGAAACAGCTAGCATCACCTGTTTGCAACATTTGACTCTATAAACATCTCTTTAAGTTGTAATTTATACAAAGCTGTGTGGTCAACACGCTGGAGGGAAGGTATGCCATCCAGAGGGACCTGGAGAGGTTGGAGTTGTGGGCCCGTGCAAACTTCATGAAGTTCAACCAGGACAAGTGCAAGGTCCTGCACCTGGGTTACGGCAATCCCAAGCACAAATACAGGCTTGGCAGGGAATGGATTGAGAGCAAGTGCAGAGAAGGACTTGGGGGTGCTGGTGGATGAGAAACTCAACATGCGCCGGCAATGTGCACTTGCAGCCCAGAAAGCCAACCGCATCCTGGGCTGCATCAGAAGTGTGGCCAGCAGGTTGAGGGAGGTGATTCTGCCTCTCTGCTCTACTCTTGTGAGACCCCACCTGGAGTACTGTGTCCAGCTCTGGAGTCCTCAGCACAAGAAGGACACGGGCCTGTTGGAGTGAGTCCAGAGGAGGGCCACAAAGATGATCACAGGGCTATGACAGGCTGAGACAGTTGGGGTTGTTCACCCTGGAGAATAGAAGGCTCCAGGGAGACTTTATAGCCCCTTCCAGTATTTAAAGAGAGCTTATAAGAAAGATGAGGAGGGACTCTTTATGAGGGAGTGGAGTGATAGAATGAGGGGTAATGGTTTTAGACTGAAAGAGGGTAGATTTAGACTAGGTATTAGGAAGAAATTCTTTCCTGTGAGGGTGGTGAGGCACTGGAACAGGTTGCCCAGAGAAGTTGTGACTGTCCCATCCCTGGAGGTGTTCAAGGCCAGGCTGGATGGGGCTTGGAGCAACCTGGTCTGGTGGGAGGTGTCCCTGCCCATGGCAGGGGGGTTGGAACTAGATAATCCTTAAGGTCCATTCCAAAATATTCAATGATTCTAATTTAACTTTATCTGCCAGAAGCAAACAATTGCTGTGTTACCTTCTAAATTTCTTCTTAGCTGGTCTTGCTCACCATACTCTGTCTTATAAGGTGCAGAACACAATCTATAAAGCAGCTCCTGTGCCATAAGCTATTGAAAGACAGCCTTCAAGTTGAACTGTAAATGTCAAGGTAGGTATACCCTTGGTGTGTTTTACGTTATGTATTTTGAGGTTGACTCTGTTCGTAACTATATGTACAACATGTAAATTAATCTCCTCCCAAATCGGTCCATATATAATTGCCCACATACAAGTACCTCATGCTGTCTGAGATGGATGAAGGTATCAGAAACACCAGCACAAGCCTGACATTCAATAAAACGCAGACACCTGGACACCAAGAATGAGGAACCATGTAGAAAATCTAGTATTAGGTGTCTTATTATAGCACTGAATATCACTCCATTCAAAATTGCAGTCTTGCACCTTATTGCTTTCCTTATTGGTAAGTCCAGCAGAGAGACTATAAGCTACCAAACTTGACTGTTAGAAGCTCTGTTATAGGTTGTTCTCGGAAAGAAAAGTTAATTTACATTGTGAAAACACTGCTTTTACAGACAAGCTGTCATAGTTTCACTATGTACTTCCATCATGCTTTAGTTCATAACTGAATTATAAATATTTAGGTATGTGTATTTGTGGCAATTTAGGGGATCTGTCTATATATAATTAAAGGATTGTAATATATACAAGAAAGCTCTGTATCATAGAAATATGAGTATCTCCATAACACATTTCTGAGTACTATATCCATTATATATATAGATATATATATGTGGTATCTATGTTTCCTGTTCATAATCTGTGAGTTACAAGAGAGAGTTGTTGAGTTTTAATGATTCCACAGTCAGGCAAGAATATGCTATGCTTCTGAGATAGCTGAAGCATAAGAAAAACAGTTTAGGCAAGTTTCTTATGGGTATATTTAAAGTGGAACAGTTTTTGAGAAGATAACAAAAAAACTTGGATGTTAGCATGTGTCACTATGTGAAGAAAACATTTAATAAATATAAATACTTTTTTTCCTAATGTGATTATAGTCTAAACAGAGAAGTCAAAAAGTGAGACATTCTGTGGTTACACAATGCCTCACAGCATTCTTGAATTAACCATACAGCATGTCATACCAGTTTTGTAGGAAAACAGGGAAGATTCCTACAGTCCTCTGAGACCTAAATGAATTCTACATACAATTATCAGTACAAGGAGAACAGACAAGCATTCACTTATTTCAACATTTCAAAATAAATAAATAAATAAATAAAATATATATATATATATAAATTTATTCTTAATTTTGCCACAATCATGACATTTGCTTGGAACTTGTAATGTGAAAATCCAATGAGGTAAGTGATTCATTTCTTTGTCATAAAGAGGTTTTTCCTCTCTGAACAAAAGTCCCGTTTGCTGGAGCTTGATTGCAGTACTTCCAGTAAAAGTTGCCAAGAGCAGGGGTTGGATAAAAGAAATAATTTCACCCCCATTTTACAGGTAATAAAACTTGAGGATATGAGAAACTGAGTCATTTATACATAACAACATTGATAATCTAAGATGGGACTGAACTAGGATGTCTTGAATTCCCATTCATCGCTTCTGTGATTAATAAGTAAATAAATAATTCTCTTTCTGGAAGTAATTTTGTTGAAACTTGTTCAGCATTGAGGCTAACACAATTATTTTATTTTTAAATGCTATTAAGAATATGATTGAAATCTCAGTAGTATTCATTTCAGTATTTTAAACATCACTTTATAAGCATATTGTTAAAAGATATAATTTCTTTGACCAGTATCTAACCATGCAGCATTTTCAGGTCTTGTAAAAAATAATTTTACTCAAAAATATGTGTTTGCCAGTAGCATTTAAATTAGATGTAAAGAAGTATTTATGATCCCTTCCAAATAGAGTGAAATCTTCAGTTCTTTTGCTACTGTGCTGGAATAAACAGGCTAATTTATACCCCTTGAAAAAGCAATTTTTTAGCAAAATGCTGATCCTAATGCTGTATTTGCAGAAGCTCAACTGTTTATTTGCTTCGCCCACAGACACCATACGGGGCATATGTAGGACACATTGAGTGGCTGGAATTAGCAGAGCCATTTGCGAACTGCATAGAAATGTATCATTTGCACATAATTCTCTGTGATAATAGCCAAATTAGAGAAGGTGATAGCATCATCACTTTTTTTTCCAATTGGTGTTTATGGAAATGATTACTTTATCCAGTTCTTGGACTTCTCAGAGCAGAAACAAAGTCAGAACCAAGCCATCTTAAGACATATTAGCAATAAATGTTTAAAAATCTAAACTTTGGTGTATATTAGTGTTATGGGAAGTTTCTTTTTTTGAGAACTAGAAGGGATATTTTGCTCGCACCCACTCTAGTTTAAACCCCTGACTAAGCCCTTCCTTAACCTTATGGATGTCAGTGGATCTAAGTGCTTGCTGAACTGTTACCACGTAAGCTCTTTCTTAACTTCAAATGCACTGGTGTGGCTTGGTGCATGCTAAAATGTGATCACATCTTTGCTTTCCAAGACTGGAGTCTAAATGCAATGAGAACCTGGCACAAAGAGACCAGACAGACTCAGTGCAGGGAAATGAGTAGGATAAAAGCTTGACATGCCAGCTCAAAGAACATCTGTTACTGCATTTAAGAGAATTGAGCAATTTTAAAGGCAGTGAGACCCATTGTCAGCTTCTTGCTTTGTCCATAATTGATCTATAAAGGCTTTCCAAAGTGCCATCAGGGGAAAGAGACAAATGGGTTCAGAATTTTTATGGTGCTCTGGGTCCTCTTGTTGAAATTCAGCTGAACCTTTTTTAGAAATCGAAACAACAGCGCTCCAAGATCGGCATTTTTCAGATAGGATGAAAATATGGCATTGCCTCTCCCATCCTCATGACCAAAGACTTCAAAAGGAGTCTAAAGCTTCAGATACAACAGTCAAGAGCTGCTCCATTGCTCCAAGGACCAGATGTAAGAGAGGAGCAAGTGTAGGCTGTGATTATTGTCTGCAGAATTTTATGCCGCTTTTACTTTCTGGCAGCAGCTCAGTTCCTTGTGGGAGTGAATGAGTGTCAATACTTGCAGAAATGAATTATAATTGCTTCTCTTCCTGAGTCTTGAAGAAACTGAGCTGCTGCGAATAATGCTGCGGAGACACAGAAGAACCAAAAGAGGTTTGTACTTCCAAAATTTTGAGAAGCAATGGCGAACTGTTAATCACTGTCATTTGCTAGCAGAAACAATTATCTGAGTCCAATCACTTCTTGATTGCTAGAGACATTTTCCTTTGACTTGAGTACTAAGGTTTCTTTTTTTTTTTTTTTTTTTTTCAGCAGAAATGTCTGTTGCAGCTGCCACTGAGAACCAAAACTGACAGCAGAAGCAGGCAGATATTTGTGATATTTTGGTGTTCCTGTTTACAAACATAAGACCAGTAAGTCAGTAAAAAATGTATTTATCACAGAACACACTCATATATATATGAATATTTCATATATATATATATATAGTCATATCTATGAATATTTCTCCTCTGCTCGGACCTATAGTACCATGAGAAGACCAGCTACGACTCACAAAAGACCTGTCTTCATCTCACCCAAAGAATGCAGAATTAGTTTCTAACTTTTCACCAAATGTCTGCAGCAGAGGTAGGGCTGCAAATGAGATAAACGTCCTCTGAAGTGAGACTTCCTCTTTCTGCTCTATTTCATTCAGTCGTGACTGTTAAAGCAATTCTGCACTGTGAGTAAGTAATGTCTTTATGGGATGTTTTAACATGAATCTCCATGAGGCAACTATTAATCTTAAATCATACTTTTATCAAGTGTTTATGCATTTATTCCTCTCAGGCTTTGTGATATCAATATCATGCCTGTCACAAACAACGACAGTGAAGATGCCTGAGAGGTAGTGACTTAGTAGGAATTCAAAGAGATAACACTCGATCTGGATGGAAAATGATGCCATCCAGACAGACATGGACAGGCTTGAGAGGTGGGCCCGTGCAAACTTCATGAAGTTCAACCAGGCCAAGTACAAGGTCCTGCACCTGGGTTACAGCAATCCCAAGCACAAATACAGGTTGGGTGGAGAATGGATTAAGAGCAGCCCCGAAGAGAAGGACTTGGGGGTGCTGGTGGATGAGAAGCTCAACATGAGCTGGCAATGTGCGTTTGCAGCCCAGAAAGCCAACCACATCCTGGGCTGCATCAAAAGCAGCATGTCCAGCGGATCGAGGGAGGTGATTCTGCCCCTCTACTCTGCTCTCGTGGGACTCTACCTGGAGTACTGCCTCCAGCTCTGGAGTCCTCAACACAAGAAGGACATGGACCTGCTGGAACGGGTCCAGTGGAGGGCCACGAAGATGCTCAGAGGCCTGGAGCCCCTCTGCTGTGAGGACAGGCTGAGAGAGTTGGGGTTGTTCAGCCTGGAGAAGCCTCCGGGGAGACCTTATAGCAGTCTTTTAGTACCTAAAGGGGGCCTACAGGAAGGATGGTGAGGGACTCTCTATCAGGGGGTGTAGTGATAGGACAAGGGGTAAAGGTTTTAAACTGAAAGAGGGGAGACTTAGATTAGATATTAGGAAGAAATTCTTTACTCTGAGGGTGGTGAGACATTGGAACAGGTTGCCCAGAGAAGCTGTGGATGCCCCATCCCTGGAGGTGTTCAAGGCCAGGCTGGATGAGGCTTTGAGCAGCCTGATCTAGTGGGAGGTGTCCCTGCCCATGGCAGGGGGTTAGAACTAAATGATCTTTAACGTCCCTTCCAACCCAAATCCTTCTATGATTCTATGATTCTATGATAAAGAATAAGAGTGAAAATGTCCAGCAAAAAGTCATTATGTTGCCAAGCCTATGTAGATATGTCTGTGGCAAAGAAGAACAGAGTAAATATGTTTCAAACATGGTCAAACAGTTGCATAATGCTGAACTATTTGTAAAATTACCACTCTGCAGCTGGGCAATGCCCAGCAGCTGCACATGATAACTCACCAAGTGTGTGCTTCAGTGCATGCCAACATGGTAAAATATGCTTGCCATCCTGAACGCTCCAGTGGTCTGGTTTAGACTTTAAAGGACTAGAGCAACACCTATGAAATTATTACGTCTCTGAGACACTTGCATCTCAGCTGCAGGAAATCATCACCAGCACCTGAGAGTCAATAAATCGAGGGATTGATTGCTTCCAGCCCTTACCGGTATTTTCATCTCCATTATAAGGAATTAACTCCCTACAGAGACACTAAATACAAGAATAGGGAGCTTAAGCTGGCTGTCAATGAGTCCCCTGCATGACCTACAAAATTAGGTGTCCTCCCACCCCCTTTAGTCCGAGATGCAAAGCTAATAGCTGGGGTGATAGATGGAATGAGTTTATTCCTCACATGACATTTCTGTCATATTAGTCAAACAAGAGTGCAATTCATGAACCTTTATTTTCCTTACCAGAAGTGTAACCTAGTGTATATCCCGGACAGCATATTTATCAAGAAATAGATCGTATCCATCTGTTACTCTATTGGGTAAAAATAAAACAACACCCCATAATGCATAGACTCATCTATCGAATTAAAAACGTGAAAGGGACCATAGCATAGAATCAGAGAATGAACATAACTGAATATCAATAAACAAATGGTGATGGATGGTAGTCTCTCTAGGAACTTGTGATCTCATACCAACAAATAAAGAAAGATTTGAAGCTGGATGGGGGATAATAAGACACAGTTACAAATGCTGTCAGTGTCACTGGCATGAATAAAGGAGTTATGAACAGAGGATTAGAAATACCTTTACTTTCCCTCCCACCCCCCCCACCCCCCACTTTCATCTATCTTTTGTAAAGAAGACTTGGAATTTCATAAGTGTCTCTTTACACGTCTCTCCCAATAACTGTTTAACCATTAGTCAATTTCCCAAAAACCCAGCCCCATCGGGAGACACTCAGAATAACTTACATTTTGTCACTAAAAAGTTATAAAAACCAGGTAGCTAAGAGAACTGAGAAATTAGAAATGCCCCACAGAGGGAAAAATCCATGTGAACACATACTTTTGAAGACATCAGAAAACTCATATAAGAATTTCTACAAGTGGTTATATTATTATTTTGAACATAAATACGTATTATTCTTATATAAATATAGATAAAGATTGATTTAGAAACAATTGATGTTCATGTTTGCTAAAATCTTGTCGTAGAACCCAGTTTTTCTCTGAGACCAGAATAAGTCGGTCTTGACAGACCAACCCATGGGAGAGCAAGCTTCGTGAGCTCCAGCGTTTACAGGATAATTTGTGCACCCGATCTGTTCTTATTAGAAAGACTTCAAAAGAAGCATCTCTTCCTGCCTCTCTCTTTCAAAGATCACCACACCCTTCCTGGACCTCTCTCCTCTTCTGAGTTTTCTTGATTAATCAAAGACAACTTCACTTCCTAACATTTTCAATCTGCTCTTATTTTTCTCAGGGATGAGTCCTAATTCCTGGTCTGAAAGGTTTTTTTTTCTGCACCTTCCCTTCCATTTCAATTCTAACTACGGAAATTATTTCTGAAAAATGAATGAGAGCAAAAAGAAAAATAAATAAATAAATAGATCCACAGAAAGTTTTGCTTTAAATTCAGTATGCAACAAATGGAAGAAGGGTGGCATTCCCGATCACATCCATTATATTTTCATTATGATGACAACACATTAAGCTCTGACAGTTCTGGACTGAAGTTCAGACATTAATCAAATGCTGTCTTCATTGTTTCTCTGGCACTTTTTCATTAAAACAGTAGCAGTTGAGCTGTGGTCCTATAAGTTATTCCTAAACTGACTCCTTTTCAAGCACAAATGCTATCTAGCCCTGAAAATATCTGTATATTTCCAGGCATTTGTAGATTTCAAAGCACAGTAGGGAGGAGATAAAAGTAATTATATCTATGTTTTAAGAGTAAGACTGTGACAGAGGATGATATCTAATGTGTCTGACAGTGATGGTGTGTTGCTTACTGTAATTTCTCTAATGTATGTACCTCACATCCTTTTATAAATTCATCCTCTAGAAAGAATAGGTTTTACAGAAGAACTGGTGAACACTTTTACTAGAGGGGAACCAAGGTGCGGAAGAAAGAGCTTGCACAAGAGAACAAGACGATAAAGACATCTGGGATTGAATCTAACTCTTCTCAGGTATCAGACAATTCCTTCAAAGAATGGGGAAACTTTTTCCCAAAGTCTAACAAAGCATTGAAGAAACATTCTAGATCAAATAATATTATCATGTGAATTTACATTACTAAACAATTCTCATTTTTTAAACCAATATTTATAAATTCCAAATTGCTACACCTAAACACATCTGCACTCGTTCAGGCCGGCACTCCATCTCTTAGACTAATCTCTTCTTCAGGTTTGGAAATAGGTGGACAAGCAGGGCAGAGCAAGAACAAGGCAAGCATATCACACAGTATTAGAATAATTTAATTTGGAGGAGACCTGTGGAAGTCTCTGATCCAAAATCCTATGCAAAGAAGGCCCGACTTCCAAGCTAGATCAGTTTTTCCATCCAAGAATGGAGGCTGAACAGCATCTCTGGGAAACCTCCTCCAGTGCTTTACACCAACTTCTCTATCGTTAAAGCCGATAGGAATATTTCTTGCTGTGCAGTATGTGTGTTGTCTCTTGTCTTTTCATTCTGACAAGAATTTGGTTCTGTCACTGGCTGGGGGGCTGAGCGAGTGGCTGTGCAGTGCTTAGCTGCTGATGGGGGTTAAACCACAACAGCATTAACCTTTTATTATGACACAGGGACTAAGCTTCCTCTTAGATCCCACAGACCATTCTCAGTAAAAATACTGGTCAGCATGTTTCCTCAGGGTTTTTTTGAAAATGGACAATAAATCTCAGCAGACTTCTCAGATGCCTCTCTTAAAACTTTCTAACAAAATTTTTTAGGACTTGTCAGGGTTTACAGTAACTACTGAGCAGCCACTCCAGCCCCTGCTGGGGAGTCCTTTGTCATCCTTAACTGCTATCCACATTATTTAGTTATTTTCCAAATATTCCCATGTTTCTTTTTTTCTTTTTTTTTTTTTTTTTACAGCCAATTCTATAAATTTCATTCATAAAGGATCCATCCACACTGCTTAAATTTATTTTGGTTTCTAGTATATGTAAGAAGAATTGCTCATACTTAACCTGTAGTTCTTCTAATCAAATGTTTCCCCATGTATTTTGTTTCCCTTACCATTTTTCTGTTTTCTAGCTTCTGAATTGTATTAATTGCTATAACTCTTTCTTCCTTCCATTTGTTTATAGATATGTATTTCTATGCCTTTCTATAGATTTTAATTCTTGTATAGCTTTTTTCATTTTGCTGACTGATAATCAGTGGGGCCTTTCTTGAACCATCATTTCCTGAGCATCTAGTAAAATGGACTTATAGTTTTTAATTTTTAATTTTATCGGCGTATTGCTTTTTATACTTCTAAAGCAGATTGAAGCAAAGCAGGCAGTGACTGCCTCCTTCTGTCCAAGAGGTCATATCGTAGGTCTAGAATAAATGCAGACACATTGACCTCCAATAAGATATTTTTCCTTCTATATATTGAAATAGTTTTGTGACAACCAGCAGCCTCTCTTTGTCTTTGGTTGAAATATTTCTGAAATATTCCAGTTCACACCTATACATGGGGCTGTTCCCAGGACACAAAATAAAACTGGATGCGGTTCTACCTTCCAAGAGAGTAAATAGTGAACTCAATATCCTAGTGACTTTGTAGGCAGACTTCTGTTTATAGCTCCCAATATTAGCTATTGCAGGTGTTCAGTGGAACAAGTTACATTTTCAGTTCAGTTTTGTCAACAGCATTACTTGTACCTGTGATGCAAGAGCTCATAAAGGCAGGACACAGATAAAACTTCCTCTTTCCTTCAGGTCTGGACTTGTTTCTACCCCTTGAAATATTATACGAAAGAGGAAAAAAAAAAAGTAAGGTTGTTTATTTTATTTATTGTTTCACAAGGAGATACACCATTACCACCACCACCACTCCCCCAAGTGAGCTCACTTTGCATTTAAGACAATAAAAGTATAAAAGAAATTTTGTTAGACTTGCCATTTAATATAGCATTATAAACATTGCCCATCACAAGAACCGGTGCTATTTCCACTTGGTGACACATGAACTAAAGAAATTGCAGAAAATGCTTCTCAGACCCTTTGGAAGCATCACAAAAGCATTATCTAGTCCATATGTCTATTACTGCAGCTTTATTAGGAGAAACAATGACAATAATTTTTGGCAATTATTTAAGGCCCAATCCTGTTGCTCCCAAATTTTGTTACAGGCACTTGTTTTACTCTTGAGAGCTCCTCAGCTTTTGGTGAAGGCCCCATGTGATGGGAATGGGACACAGAGCTCATGAGTCAGTGCAAAGTTACCTATTGAATACACAGAGGCCATTAAAGCTCAAACATATTTGTGTGTTTTCTTGTTGAATGAAGTGCTCTTAACCGCTAAGAAGAAAATTTAACACATTAAAATTATAATAATGGAATAATTCTGTATGTGCATAACATTCCTCCAAATTCCCAGGAGTAAATCACAGCTTTCCAGAATTTGTATCAGCAGGATCATAATATTTTGAGTATTCCAGGCTTTGTCTTCCATGATGCTGCAAACACCAGCCGTTGTGCATGCCTTAGTTTCTAATTCACTGGGATATATTTTTTGGCCTGTGCTGTGGATGAAATCAAGCTTGCAACAATGGTCCCCACTCTCAAAATTTTAAAATCTAGCAGTGTTGCCCTATAGGGTCCTGAATGGACTAAAATGTCTAGGATTAACTCAAAAATGGATGGAGAGATACAGACAGAGATCCCAAGCACAAACCTCTGCTTTGGACCCCTTTCTATCATGAAAATTATGAGCTGGCTGCTTCCTGAATGTTTTTGAAGCAGCCAGTTTGCAGCATCCTGCTCCTCTCCTTAGTGTCTCTTGGGGCAGCTGCTGAGACCATCCCCTGTATCTGAAATGCTTCAGCATTTAAAGAAATACCCAGTCAAATTTCCCATAAGGAGGCAGATATTATACAGAATTGCAGGCAAATATGCTAGTTCTTCCCACCCACAGGTCTAGACTTAACACAACACAGTTTCAGTTCAACCTCTGAGACATAAGAGACTCCTTGGAAATGATTTTGCAACTCTCCTCTCCTCCTTGCTTGGTCCATCAGGACATTTTCCACTTTGTCCCGGAAAACTTCTTCAGTCTTTCTGTCTCCGTTCTCTACAGAGAACTGGGAGCTCCCTGCCTTATTTTTTCCCAGTTAACAGAAAACCGCGAATGCCTAACAATGTTCCATATAAGAGAAGCTGGTTTCCTTAAACCTTTCCGCAACTTAGTGACTTCACCCCCCAGGAAGGGAGACTGAGCCAAATACATCTGCAAGGAAATATTTTTCCATCTTCTTTCTAACTATATATTTGCAGCTACGTTGCCTGTCAGTCCATGCTAATGATGTTTTACTCTGTTCTGTAATTTCAACTAAATTCAGCAGAAAGGTACAGCTCATGAAGGTAACAAATATCAAAAATGATAATGAAAATGGATTACTGAACTCAACGAGAGACCCAAATTAAGGTCCTCAATATACTGTGAGATCAATCATCTCAGTAGACACTGGAGAATCCATGTGACAGAGCTAGAAGCAATCAGACCTCATAGTTCCACTAAACGTATAAACATATTTTAAATTTCATTACAGCGTGTCTCTTTAAGATGAAAGACTATTTAGTTTAGGCTACCATTTTACTTACTTGGGTCTTATTAAAATGCTTTATTCCCCGATGTGTTAAAGTGGTTCTTCACTGTGCAGACAGACTTAACAACAATTTTTATTCTGATATTGATTGTATTGATTGGGAAGTTATTTGCACTGATAACTCCTTTTTCCTTCTCAGTCACTGCCACACTGCTGGGATGTTGTTCTCAGACAGAAATGAATTGCACCTAATATTCAGGTTTGGGATGGTGAGTGCTTAAGGATGAAATTGTTCCCATGCTTTCCTCAATACTTCTGCACAGGATGTATCATTAATCCTATGACAACCTTGGCTATCTTGACAAAATATTTACAAAATATTTATTTTTATATTTGTTTTTCTTTATCTTATCTATACACAAGGATAAGTATAGGGTCCTGCACCTAGGGAGGAATAACCCCATGCACCACTACAGGTTAGGAGTTGACCTGCTGGAACAAAGTTCTGCAGAGAGGGACCTGGGAGTCCAGGTAGACGACAAGTTGTCTATGAGGCAGCAATGTGCCCTTGCATGCATTAGAAAGAGTGTGGTCAGCAGGTTGAGGGAGATCATCCTCCCCCTGAATGTGGGATGGACGCTCTGGAGTACTGTGTCCTCTTTTGGGCTCCCCGGTTCAAGAAAGACGGGGAGAGAGTCCAGCAGAGAGCTACAAAGATCATCAGGGACTGGAGCATCTCTCTTATGAGGAAAGGCTGAGGGATTTGGGTCTCTTCAGTCTGGAAAAAAGATGGCTGAAGGGGACATTATCAACACTTATAGATACTTATAGGGTGGATGTCAAGAGGATGGGACCAGGCTCTTTTCAGTAGTGCCCAGTGACAGGACAAGAGGTAACGGGCACAAACTTGAGCATAGGAAGTTCCACCTAAACATGAGGAGGAACTTCTTTCCTTTGAGGGTGGCAGAGCCCTGGCACAGGCTGCCCAGAGAGGTGGTGGAGTCTCCATCTCTGGAGACATTCGAAACCCGCCTGGACGTGTTCCTGTGCAACCTGCTCTGGGTGACCCTGCTCTGGCAGGGGGGTTGGACTAGATGATCTCTGAAGGTCCCTTCCAACCATACGATTCTGTGATTCTGTGTGACCTGTGTCTGTTTAGCCTGAAGAAGAGAAGACTGAGAGGCAATATCATCAATGTTGATCAATATCTAAAGGGCGGCTGCCAAGAGGATGTGGCCAGACTATTCTCAGCGGTGCCCAGCGACAGGACGAGGGGCAACGGACAAAAAGTGGAACACAGGAAATTCCGTCTCAACATGAGGAAAAACTTCTTTCCTTTGAGGGTGGCAGAGCCCTGGAACAGGCTGCCCAGAGAGGTGGTGGCGGCCCCTTCTCTGGAGATCTTTAAAAACTGCTTGGATGCATTCCTGTCCAGCCTGCTCTAGGTGACCCTGCTCTGTCAGGGGGGTTGGACTAGAAGATCTCCAGAGGTCCCTTCCAACCCCGACCATCCTGTGTGATCTGCACGCAAGTATATTTATCTCAATGGACTGTTTGTTTCTATCTATGTGTATGTAGTACCATGAATTCATGGCTTTTGTCTCCTGTGTGGGATGGTCAAATTATGGTCCAGAAACCAAACCTCATCTTGAAGATTGCTAGATCTGACCTTTGGAGATGTAGGCTGGTCAGCAAGTTGGACATGTTGCACGTGCTGTTTTGGGCTGCATACGGGCCTGCACGTGGGTGTAAATCTGCAGTAGTTTACTAGGTCAGATGCAGCATGATGCAATGAGGGTGTCACTGTGCTCTGCATGGATTTGGCCACCAAATACCTATAAAAATAAATCTCTAATAGCGTAAAGAAAAGGTTGTTGCTAGTGCAGACTATTTAAATCATGCACACAGAGACCAAATGCTGAACAGGAAAAAAACATAGCTATAACCTTATACAGAGCAGCATCACTGAAAATGGTTACAGAAAAGAGGGTCAGAACCAGCAGCTCTTCAACATTTTTTTTTTAATTTTTATTTGAGGAGTAGTATTATCATACATATTAAATTTACAGTGTGACAGTACAATTCTGTGAAAAGAAAGAAGAGATTGCATTTAATTTTCCCAATAATAAAATCAGTGATTTAAAGGCGGCTGTATCTACTTTTAAACATTGAATTCCTCATCTCAGTTCCTCCAGAGACCACAGAGAAATGCATTTGTGAAGGAAAACAGATATATTGGAGAAGTAATAGTATCCCATGAACAACCAATAAACCAAAAAGTAATTATTGATCAAAATATTTTTCTTCACAGCATTAGAGAGGATCTCTGAGTTTGATTTTGACATATACATTATATAGGAAAAAAATAATGTTGTTCAGAAACACAACAAATGAGATACTGAAGCAGAACATCCCCTCCTTTACCCCCCTAAACTGGCTTGTAGCTCATAGCTAGAGGGCTAAAAAAAAATCCCCATTACAATATTGATTGCACTTTGTTATTCTGCTTTGGTGATTAAATATATCAGCCACACCATCAAAGCATTAAGTCCTGATTAATCATTCTCAGAACCCCAGGAGTAATATGCAGAACATTTATTTAAAGCGTAGGTAGAAAGATCAGTTCAGGATTTATTCTTAAGTCAACTGGAAGTTGTCCTTTGACTTTCCTTGGGCTTCAATTTCTTTTCCTTCAATTTCTTCCAGTTCCTTACAGTTCTTATAACTGACAGCAAATAAACTCCCTTGGGGCCAGAATCTGCAACTGGGGAGTTGTGAATTTATTTGAGATTGAGGTGCTGTGCTGGTGTGGTGGGTTAACCTTGGCCAGCCGCCCACCCAGCTGCTCACCCACTTCCACTCCTCGGTGGGCCAGGGAAGAAAATAAGGTGAGAAAGCTAGGTGGGAAAAGACCGGGATTTTCATCCAATTTCATCCAAACTGGGAATTCATACCAATTATCAGCACAGGTAAAATAGCCTATACTTTTATTTATTGCCGGTTTGAATCATTTTGGATAGTGAGAAATGAAGGCAAACACTAAAACAAAGTCTTTTGAGCGTCCCCCCCATCCTTTTTATCCCATTCTCCACTTCCCCCCTCACTCCCGACCCCTCTCCCCACCCCGAGGGGCGCAGGGCTGGGGCTGGGGGTGTGGGTCTGTCCATGGCAGCCCCTCTGGGCCGCTCCTCCCTCCTCACCCCTCTCCCTGCTCCAGCGCGGGCCCTGCCCCGGGCTGCAGTCCTTCAGGGACAACCTGCTCCCGCCGGGGCTCTCCACGGCCGCAGCTCCTGCAGGAAAGATCCCCCCGCTGCGGCCTGGGGCCCTCCCCGGGCTGCAGGGGGGGTCTCTGCTCCAGCGGGGTCTCTCCAGGGCTGCAGGGGATCCCTGCTCCGGGCCTGCAGCACCTCCTGCCCTCCTCCTCCTCCGCCCTGGGGCTCCCTCTGCTGCTGCTCCCTCCTTGCCTTCCTCCTCCTCTGCCTCTCCCATGTTTTGCCCTTGTTGCTTTTTCCCACTAACTCGGGTACTCTGTTCGGATGGAGAAAAGCTGTATGGAAATCTGTGAGCTGTAGCAAACCTCTCCATGTCTGGATGTAATTCGCAGTTGGCATGACTGCTCTAGTCCCCATGGGGTTTTAAGTCTTTGGGAAGAGCTCATCTCTCTCTCCCCAAATCTTCTCCCTCCCTGGGCGTCAGTCACAGAGATTTGCTGGAACAAACTCTGGGCTCCTTTACAGCAGCTTGCTGCTTCTTTCTTCCCCTGACTTTTAACCTGTCGGTCCCAGCTCCTGTAGCTCTATTTACTCCCAAATCATGCAGATCTTTATCAAAGGAGTAACCTCGCACTCTCTAAGGAAATCTGTTTTGATTGAGAGTTGGGCAACGCTTAAAATCTGCTATTGATATTATTTTTCTTGCAGCTTTTGTTTGAAAAACTGGAAATGTGATTCTATGATTCTATGATTAAATATTTTGGACTGGAAACACAAAAGCAGAAGAGACCATTCGGTTATCATCTAAAATGACAATGCTGAAAAATGTCATTCAAATAGAAAAGTAGATGATGCAAGAAAAATTCATACAGACATTTGCAAAATGGTCTGAGCTTGCTTTTTCTGTCCTTCAGGCCTCTAAGACGTAACCATGCTCCAAGCTGTCAAAAAAGATTATCATGGGGCAGTAATCAAAATGCTAAACCCAGACTCCCAATAGGATTTATAACCTCCAGCCCATTGTTTCATTAATGCAAATACAGGCTGAGTGTCTGATTGGGGTCCAATCAGCTGTGATGAGAGGAAGCTTGAAGTTCAGGCTCCTCTGAAAGAAATCTTGTAAAGATCCTGTAACACAGACAAGAAAAAACTCATGCTGATTTACTTCGAAATTGTACAGAAAATAAACGTCGCATCAGGAATATTTTGTGGGTCTCACTGTCTTTAAACCTCACATCTTAACCCACACTTGCAAAAGAATTAAAGAATAGAATAGAAATCAGAAATGCTGTTCCTTGTCAGTGTAGGATTAAACTACAATAAGGAAGAAGAAAAAAATGTTTGTCTCTATCTAGGACAGTTACAGAAGAACAACCAACCACAGTTTACATTCCTGCCTCTGAGCAAAGTCTTTGCCTGGGGGAATAGTCTTTGTTTTGGATGAAATGAGCACAATCCAAGCTGTAAAAGACAAAGTAAGCCAGGAGGCAATTTCAAGCAGATTCTCCAGATGAGTGAGACTGTAACAAATCCAGAGCCACTAAGGACTTCTTGGTTGTCATTATTCCACACAGTCTGGCGTCTTCACAGTGATGCATGCAATGCTCTGTCTGCTAGAGTTCAAATTTTCTTCTCCCTTGCTGTTTTGCTATGTGTTGCTTTAAACAGAAATACATAACCTGTGAGTCCTTCTAGGCTCGCTATTTGAGAGGTGATAATTGTACGTGACTAAATTTGAATGTTTATGTTCGAGATTTCTGAGACATTCTTTGTACAACGCAAGGAAGTCTGCCATACGACAAAATAGCTGTCCCTCTCCAGTTTATTCAGAAGAAAGGACTGGTGTGCACACACGGAGACATATCTGTGTGGGCAGATGGATGTGTTGAACTGTTCTAATACCTGCACTCGGTTCGCTACACACTCTGCGTCAAACAAGAATCTGTTCCAGTGAAAAGTGAATAAAAAATGACAACATTAGAAGTAGAGTAGAAATGATTTTGTGCCTTCCTCCTCATAGTACAAACTAGTTTCTCGTGTCGTACGCTCTCTGGAATTAATACTTACCTTGAATTTGTATTGCTTCGATAATGAGCCAGGTCTCATGCTGCATGGGCAGCCCAAATAGCTCCTGTGGTTAGAAATGCTCCACGACACATTTTATTCTGAAAATCTTTGGTGTCATCACCATAGAAATGTCTGCATAGTTATGCTATTTACCTGGTGGAAGAAAACGATGTGTCATATTCTTGAAAATATGAACAAGTGCTATAGGAGACCGAGTTATCCAGTTCCTATAGTTCTGACGTATTTTTAAAGGTGTAGCTTATGTAGCTTCCAGTTTTACATGCTGCCTTCTTCTGATATGATTTTAGGACTCTAAATTCACCTCTGTGGCATGGGGGAGCCTCAGTAGCCAGTCTGAAACAATGAACGTCTCTAGGCAGGAAGGTGTGGAGAGATTTCTGCTGCAATTCCAAATCCCTGTTGCAGCGGTACCTGCATTATATGTATATTAGGTGGGAGAAATGGAAATAATTAATTTCTTTGTCTTTTAGCCCTTAAAGCAATCAAATCCAGAGTCTGAAACAGGTAGAGATTATCAGATCCTGAACAGGTTTCATTTCAAATAAATTAAGATTAAATAAATCATTTTAGCATCTGATAATGAATTATTTGATAATTCTACATTTAAATGGAATCATAATAGAAATATAAATAACGTCCCTGTGAATAGCAGATGGTTTTGCCATGATGGATGTCATTAAAATAAATGATAGGAACACTTCTGCAAACAAATAGGCATTAATTAAATCTTTATTACAATGTGGGTCTGTAGAAAAAACATATTACACATGTCTGATATGTTAAAAAGTGCTTTTCCTCTCAATTAGTACTGTATTAAATACTAATCTTTTTTTTTTTTTTTTTAGAGTGTAGCTAACTTAGAAAAATAATCTCCTGAATGTAGATCATTTCTTCATTAGCCTCTGGAGAAAATTATTCTCTCTCTGGGGATGAGTAATCTATATTCTTTCCGTTAGTCTGTAACTAGATTGTGTTTGCAAATACAATTGCATTAATAAGACTCCCACTTTCCCCGAGTCTTAGATAAGTTTAAATATAGCATTTTGGTAGTGCTTTTATGATGAATGTATCTATTGCTACAGGCACTCCAAGTCCAATTTTTCAGAGCTATCTACATATAGTTATTGAGGAAAAATGTGTTCACTATGTCCTGGGAGAGTTTAATGCACAATGATGGCCATTCTCTTTTCAAATTAGGTAAATACCTGTGCAAAGCAGAACTGCAGCTAGCCAATTCTGTAAGCAAAGTTTTCTTTTGCTTACAAAATAATAATTGCATGTAACTTAGAGACGTTGCATGTGCAACCGCATGAGTCCTCATAATAATATATGGAATAAAACCCTATCGTCCTGGAGTATTTTGATCCATCAGGCTGAGCATGGATCACTGCATGGCTGCTTATTCCACTTGTAGAACACGTACCTTGGAGGCTTTTGTCCCAAAAGATCATGTGGTATATCAAATGATTGACAACATCAGGAAAATATCCTGGGAAATTGAAGTTAACCTATAAAAATAATTTCTTGTGGTAGCAATGGTGTACCAGGGAATGTTTGGTGTGAGAAGAGCCAACAGAAAGAACAAAAATTTAAAAGTGGGAAAAGAAAGGCTTCGAGTCATGGGGGTTTGTTGTGAGCTCGTAGCATTTGTATTAAGATGTTCAATTTTCTTTTTCCTGTGTAGGGTGGAAAGGAGCAAAGTGTGACCAAAGCAGAGCAAGGGGAAACAGAATATATAAAATTGTGTGTGACCAATTTAGGGAGCAACTCCAATAGAGTCAATTTGCGTCTCTTTCTATATGACGTTTGTCAAAAGAAAGAAAAGGAAGTCAAGACAGACTGAGACTTTTAGTGGCCCATTTCTCCTACAGTAACTGCCTTTGTACCAGTTCACAGGCCAAGCTTATAAGCAAAGATGAGTAACCTCTTTGCATTTCATGACAAAGCACTGCATCCTAAATCTGGGAAGGCTCTTGATTTACCCAGATTCTTCTTTAACCTTGACTGAAAGGGGCATATTTATAGGTTCAGCATACAAAACTGCAACTTCATTCAAGAACTTGCTCTCATTGAGATCTTAATGCACTGCACTGTTAAGCATCTTCAGCACAAAACTTTGATCTTCCCTTTCTCCCTGACATTTTTAGCAAAATATGTCTAACTGACTAGGTAGGGAGCCAGGAACACATCCCTTCATTCCCAGAATCCTAATGAAGTTTTAAAAATGGGGAATATGCACTTTCTTTGTAAAACTACTCCAAAATGGGTGTGCAGCTGGCTATAACGATCTTGAGGAATTTAGTTGGAAAATTAAGTAGCAACTGTTGCTGCATTTTATATATTCCGTATTTTCACTAGGAATGCAGAAGATGGTAGAGGGAGAGCACTTAAGGCATTAGAAAGAAATAGGTAGTTAAAAGATTTAAAAGGATAGGACTAAAATTCAAAATTATCTTGAGACATTAACATGTGGGGCCGAGATTGAAAGAGTGAGTCTCTTAAAGCAAAATGAACAGCCGTTCTTCTATAGAAAATGCAATCCAACACAGAACTTTGGCATTGAAAAAAACTGTAAAAGCTGGGCAACAGGAGGGAAAGAGCTGGCATATGATGGAGCATGAGGTATTAGTGTCCCTTATATTTGTGAGACAATATAGAAAATGTTGGTTGCATTAGTCAAACATCACATGAGGAACACAACAAAGAAATAACTGGCAGCGTGAAGCTGAATAGGAGATGTGGCTTCTTTACCAAAAAGGGATTGTGGAGGTGCAGATTTTCCCAATTTGTCCAATGTACTTCTACCAGTGTCAAAAGGATGGAGTCGTCCATGGCATCTGGGACATCAAACTGTTTTTTTTTTCCCTTCTTAAAATCCAGTCTTCAGCCCATGCAAAATCTCTTTCCAGTTGTTTTTTCCCTTTTTACCCGTTTTTCCCCATGACCTGAGGAACAGAAAGTTGAAAGTATCTGTCTCAGAAAACGAGCATATTCTACTATATGTTTCCTTCTTCACCACTGACATGGCTCCAAGGATTCTGGACGATTTACTATGCTCTCTCTAATCTACAGCATCTGAGAGCTTTCGTGCAGCATTTAGGCAATATAAGTAGAGATCAGGTGTAGAATGCGAGTATACCCATTTTATCGATCACAGGATCAAGTAGCTACAACAATGCATGTGTCAACTCAGTAGCAGTAGAAGAAGAGCTGGTCTGTGGCCTCTAGCAAAGGACTCAACCCACATAAATCTGTGGATCTGGACAGATTACACTCTAGGGTAGTGATTGCAGTGCCTGACATCATTGTTGCAAGGTCAGTATATAATCGTTGAAAAGTCATGGAGATCAGGGGATATCCCTCATGACTGGAAAAGGGGGACATTCATACACATCTACAAGAAGGACCCAAAATAGGACCCAGGAAACTACAGAACCATTAGTTTTACTTCAGTCCCTGAGAAAGTAATGGTACGAGTCCTCCTAGAAACTATTACAAATCAAATTAAGCCGGTGAATTTGAATAACCAACATGGATTTACCGAGGGTAAATCATGCCATACTAACCTGATCACCTTCTACAACAAAAGAATATTATCTGTGACGTGGGAAGGGAAGTGGAGTTGTTTACCTGTATTTCAGCAAAGCATTTCCCACAATTTTCTCCTGAACAAATGGATGGGTGGTCTGTGAGATGGGTAGGAAACTGGCTAACAGGCCATACTCAGAGGGTGGTGATCAATGTTTTTTACTGAGGCTGGCACTAGCGGGATCTCCCAGGGATCAATCCTGGGCCCCGTGCTGTTCAACGACTGCAGATTGATCTAGATGATGGGATCGAAAGCACCCTCATTAAGTCTGCTGGGCAGTGAGGTGGTCATGTCAGAAGGGAGAGCCATCTTATAGAGGGACTTGGACAGGCTGGAAGAGTGAGCTAGCAAAAACTGTATGAACTTTAACAAAGACAAGTACAAAGTCCTCCTCCTGGGACAACATAACCAAAGAGCCCAGTACAGGCCAGGATCTCTGTATGGCTGGGGAGCTGCCTTGCTGAAAGGGACCTGGGGGTCCTAGTGGACAACCAGCTGAACAGGAGTCAGCAGTGCGCCTCTGCAGCAACAAAGGCAAATTGGATCCTGGGCTATATCCTCAGGGACGTTGCTAGCAGAGACAAAGAAGTGGTCATCTCACTCTACTCAGCTCTTGTCAGGCCACACCTGGAGTATTAAATCTGGTTCTGGTGCCCACAATTCAAAAAATACGTAGACAGACTGGAAAGGGCCCAAAGGAGGGCCACAAAGATGATTAAGGACTGAAGAACCTGCCCTATGAGGAGAGACTGAAGGATCTGGGTATCTTCCTACTGGAGAAGTTTCAGAGACCTCATCACAATATTCCAGTACTTAAAAAGTGGCTACAAAGAGAACAGAGGCTTTCTCTTCCCAAGGAGTCATAAGGAGAAGACAAGGGGCAATGGGTACAAGTTACACCAAGAGAAGTTTCACCTTGATATCAGGGAGAAAATTTGTATATATAGAACAATTAATCAATGAAACAACCTCCGCAGGGATGTGTCAGAGTCACCATCATGGGAGAGTTTCAAGATGTGACTGGACAGGGTGCTAATGATCTCATCTAGACCCCCTTTCCCATGAAAAGTTGGACCAGATGGTCTTTCGAGATCCCTTCCAACCTGAGCTGTTCTATGAGTATATGAATTAATATCAGTCCTACACTATTCTTTCACCCACTCCATATCCACAGTGAGATCTGGGAGCAGGGTGGCCCATATGCTTTTGTGAGATTTTTTTTTTTTTTTTTTCTCCTCAATGTGCCTGTTTCTATATATTTCTGTTAGAGAAGACAGATTGTGTGTGTATGTGTCACATATAAATTAAATTTTCTGTGACCCTTTATACATCAAGCTATCTGTCTCACAACTAAGTTCCCATCCTGCTGTTGTCAGTTTTTCTCACAAGATCCATAGCAACAGTATTGTCGTGTCAATCAAATATTTCACAAGTTTTGAGGCCTGAAAGGATTATTAAAACCTATTCTCTGGCTTTGTGAAGAATACAAGCCCAAGACATTTGTCCTGTTTCTCCTGTGATGAATCTAAAATGTATATTTGTGAAACACACCTTCCAGAAAAAAGATACCTGCATATGGCCTGTAAAGCTTAGGAGGATGGAGCGTTCACCAAGACCATGGGTAGTTTTAGTCTATGTTAATTGTTTTCGTATATTTAAGAATTCGTGTCTTGTTTCTAATTTGAATTTATATGTTTTTTGCTTCTGGGCTCTGTTTCTTGCTATGTCTTTCTCCACTAAATTAAAGATCCCTTTACTACCTGGTATTTCTCCCTGTGGAGATATTTAGGCTGTAATAGAGTCACCTCTCGATTGTCCTTTTTTAAGATAAACAGCTTGAGTTCTTTATGCCTGATTAAATAAGTCTTTCAGCACACAAAAAAAACCTAACAACTGAAAAGCAAAAAAAAAAAATCTTACTCTGCTTTCCTCAAACATCTGAAAAAAATTACATAGCTACTCAAAAGGGAGTACTTGTAAGAAAATATAATAATCTATACAACAGTAACTAGTTATACTCCAAATACAGAAGATTTCCCTTTATGGCTGGTTCTTTAGAAGATAGCTGAGAAGAGAGGTAAGAAACAAAGATGAAAATTTTGGATATAGATTTCTGATAATTAAAAAGAGATTGAACAGTCTCTGTTCAGAGGAAAGGACGTAGTTAGCGCTTAAAGAGTTGGTATAGAAAGGCCCAAGCATCGCTTATAGTCAAGTAGTCACCATAAACAGAACAAAGCATGCTGTGCAAAACCAGGGAGACTTCACCAACGAGGACTTGAATGTAACATTAAAAGGAATATCATAACTAAACAGTCATTCTGGGATTAGAAGCAATTGCCAAAGAAGGTTGTGGAATTGTCATCATAGGACTTATCCCAGCTTTATTATGAGCTTTCAAGATAATACAGTGTGTTACAAAACTACAGGGAATTTTCGGAAAACATGTAAGTTCCCTTTTGAAGCCAGAAATCCATGCTTAGTTATTTTAGGCCACATCAGGCAAGTTTTCTTCATTTGGATATAAATAGAATGAAGATGTTGTAACATCTAATGAGCGTCAGGAAGCCACAATAAAAGTCAGTGCTCCCAATGATCTGAAAGAACTTTTTTTTTTTTTTGATTGAAACTAAGCAAATAAGCATCAAACTTGGACAATTCTATTTGGAGGACACTGCAGTCCCATGTTCTCATTGTAGACTGGGTATATTGGGTTGAATAAGAATACATATCTGATAGTGTCACAGTGGTGACACATTGCCACTGGGCAATGCAACCACTGTTAGTAGTAAATCAGGGGAAATCAATCAACTAGTGGAGATCACCGGGGGAATTCCAGAGGGCTGGATGTCCTCTGCTATGAGGACAGGCTGAGAGAGTTGGAGTTGTTCAGCCTGGAGAAGAGAAGGCTCCGGGGAGACCTTATAGTGGCCTTCCAGTACCTGAAGGGAGCCTACAGGAAAGCTGGGGGGCGATTCTTTATCACAGAGTGGAGCAATACAACATGGGGTAATGGTTTTAAATTGAAAAAGGGGAGATTTAGATTAGATATTAGGAAGAAATTCTTTATTCTGAGGGTGGTGAGGCACTGGAACAGGTTGCCCAGAGAAGTTGTGGCTGCCCCATTCCTGGAGGTGTTCAAGGCCAGGCTGGATGGGGCTTTGAGCAACCTGGTCTAGTGGGAGGTGTCCCTGCCCATGGCAGGGCGTTGGAATGAGATCATCTTTAAGGTCCCTTCCAACCTAAACTATTCTATGATTCTATGATTCTATGATTCAAGATCTGCAGTGCTATAAAACAAGGAGTTGGCCATGAATGATAGGGAAGGGAATATTGCTGGTTGGAAATCCTGCTTCGTTGTGAACAGAGAAAATGCCCCCCTTGCTCTGAGGATGAGATTCCCAAGGCTGCCACCTGATTTGCAATTCTTATCAACTAGATAACTAACTCAAAGACTTCGTTTCTCTCCGCCTTGGACATGTAGTTGGCCAATCTGATCTGTGATCCTGCCGGAATCCAGTGCAGAGTTCCCCCACCAGGGGAAGAGAGGGACAATCGAGACAGAAATGTAATGGGGCATCTGTGCATATGAAGACTAGAAGAACATTGACAGTTGAGATTAAGTTGAAAAGGATGTGAAATTCCAGATTGCCAGAGACTCCACATTTCTGTGTGCAGTATTTAACAACATTTCTTTCTTTTTCTGTCCTTTAGAAATACAATAAAGGATGAAATGCTAATTGTCTTTCCTTTGAATCAGGGCTTCGTTCAGTCTCCTACCATTTATGATTACAATACTGGTAACTTGGATGAATCACAACCAATTAAAAAAAAATGGTAAAAATACAAAACCAGTGACAAATCTAGTCACTTAAAATCAGACAGGGCTTTCTGAATGTCTGATTAAAGTTTTATAAAGCTGAAGACACGTGTGGTCATTGCTCAGCAAGGATATGCAGTGAGCAATGAGTACAGGTGAGATCCAGCAGGAAAGAAATTATAGGATGTAGGAAATGAACGCCGGATATTCTTGCAGCATGGGTGAAGATGTGTCTTCCAACATCATGCTATTTTAATTCATTTCAGATTTTAATCTAGTTGAGACTGGCTACAGAAAATGGGAAATTCCTGTGCCCATCCAACCTGTGGACATTTCTGAAAGGAATTTAAAAATAAAAGCAAATGTTTATTTATAGTGGTGTCTATCCCTTTCAGCAGGGAATCACAACATAATGGTCTCCCACAGCGCAGGCTTGAGGACTGTGTTAGATAATGGATGTGATAGGTCTCCTATCACATTCTCGGGTAAGACAAGGCACTGCAGGCACTGTTTTCCTTTAAGTGGAGAAATATATATTTGAACAACTTAGAGTCAAATATTTATCTGGCTATGAATTTCTTAGTTACCAAGAAATGAGCAATTTATGTTGTTGTTACAGCCAGAAGACCCTGCAACAAAAAGGCAAATATTTTCTTTCATATATATGAACCAACTCAAAGATTCAACTCAGTTGATTGTGGTACACCTAAATAAATTGCTGTGGTTTTAATTGTAGAGTGGAGAGTGGTATCTACTTTTTTTTTATTTTTTTTTTTTCCCCCCAGGTCATGGGAAACCACTGTAAAGGTGCCCCAAACAAGAATTACATGAAACATGAAAAAAAACAAGAACCAAAACCCAAACCAACCGTGTTTCCATACTGTCCACCAGCAAGAAGTCCTGAGCGTGATGATTTTTTTTTTTTTCCCTGACAAGAAAAAGAAGACAGAGAGGACTCATCAAGGAGTAATCACTTCACTGCTGAATGCAATTCACAGCTTTATATGTGAATTTAAAACCAGGGTAAGATGCTGCAAAGTGAACTGGAGAAGCTTTTGTGGAGGCTATGTTTGATCTTACAGATTTTGGCACAGCATTTTGGAGCTCTGAAGGAGATAAACAGCTTGGATGGATGTTGTTTTAAAGACTACCTGAGCATTTCTGCTTTTTTTACCCTTGCGACTGAAAAACATTCACTAGTTCTTCACCTCCTGCTGCTTCCTTTTCAAATCTTTCATCTAAATCAAATTTATAACAGAAGAGGAAAAGGAAAATATTATTATTATTATTATTATTATTATTAATATTTTTTGCTTTTGTTATTGCAAAATCATATTGTTTAGGGACCATTTTCAGAAGAAACAGAAAGAGCCTAATCAAAAGTCAACATCACTTCTAATCTCACCAGTGCTTTTATTTGAGGTGAAATAACTTGCCTGAAAACAGGAGGAATAAAACAGTTTAAAATCCCAGAATATGGATGGTTTCTAGTTCTGCATACAGAAAGCGGGTTCCTCTCTGACTCGTACACCTCAGAAATTAAACCCAAAATAAGTGACCCTGTGTGTGGCCTGTCGTCTCTTTTTGCTTGACAGGACTCCTTCCATGTTCTACATCCCAGAAATTTGTCATATTGATGAAAACCTTGTTTTCCTACTTAGGAAACATCAAGAAACAATATTGTGGGTGCATGTATGTTGGGGTTGTGAAGTAGGGGGAATTTGACAGAATTTAATCTCCCTGAAAAAAATCAGAACATTTTTTTTAGTTGTTATTTTTTAGGCAATTAACGGGTCTCAGTTGTCTGCAGCAGTAGTTATAGCAATTAGTTCAGCTTAGCACAAGTCTCTAATTTCATACATCAATAAATGTTAGATAGGGGCATGATCACTATCAAGCGTAGTCATTGTTTACAACATATTCATCTTCATAAGCGCTTGACTATAAACAGAATATCTTTCCATTGAGGTTTGCTTAAAAATATCCATCAGTATGCCTTAGAAATGCTGGGAAATACTGAGGGGAGAAAAAGCAATAGATCTTCTACAAAATTGAAAAACAAAATGTCAGTGTAAGACATTCATCTTCCTCTACTACTTAAGTACCTACATGAAATAGAAACTCTGTGGTGCTAGGTCTTGTACAAACAGGGTGAGAAATATCTATGTCCCAGAGAAGCTGCTGTTTGGAGAAGCAAGGGTGCAAAGTGGGGTGAAACGTGGGAGATGTGTGAAGACTGGGGAGGGTCTACGAGAAACAGGCATTTCACAGGAATTTAGTGGTGAAGACAGGAACGAAAATCAGGCGTTCACCTACAGACCATTAAAGGACAGGATAATTCGGTCTCCAATCTTACAGGAGAGCTGTGAGGGAGGAAGAAACCTTAGGGAACCGTCACTTTGACTTCCTGACAGAGGACCTTGTGCTGCCTATGTTCTCTACTGTGGCAAGATACTGACTCTACCAGTCTTCCCTATGAAAGGGTAGCGAGGATAAATCTACTTCAGCATGGGAGAAACTCATATTGAAAGTAATGAAACACCATGCAAATACATTAATTTCTGTAATGAGGTTTGATCTTGGCTCCTTGATAGTCCTAGCGCTAGCAGAGCATACCCAAGGTAGAACCTTGTACTACGAGCATGTGTTGTTCAGTGGGAATACTGCCACAGACTACACTGGTAGGATTTATTTATTTTTACATTATTTGGATTAAAAATAAATGTAAAAGTGTGTAGGGAGGATTCAGACATTTGTTTTTATAGGACAGGAAGAAAATCCAGTGTTTAAGGAGGTAGCTGTTAACAATAAATAAGGCTTAGAGTACATTTCTCACAAAATGGTTCTGACTCCCACGGTTTTGCTGTTTCGCATTGAAGACAGCAGTTCAGTTTTGTTTTGCAATTTTTCAATGCACCTAAAAAGTGCCCTAACAAATGTGTGAGATACATTTGAAGGCAATAATACACCTATCTCCCCTTGAGTTCATTAGATTTAGGCAACCAAACGCATTGGATGTTTTGATAGGTTCCTACTCTAAATAGCTGTATTAGGAAAGTTACTAATTACCAGAAGAGGCACTAAAAAAGAGGAAACAGAAAACACTTATGAACACACGATTTCCTCTTTCTCCTCCCCAAATGAGGAAAAAACTGTTAAGCTGACATTTGTGAGAATGCATTATGGCAGGTGAATTAGGCAAAGAGTTCATTAAAATCTGAGAGTTAATTAATGAGATCCACTGCACATTAAAGATTGTTACTCCATCTGGAAAGAGTAATTAGAGAGCAGAAACTGGTGCGTCTTATTCTCCTGGGTGTTTTGCTGACATGCCACATAAGTCATTCAATGTTAAGAAAATAATCCACTGATCTCCGTATTTACTGTGATTATTACGTAATTGTGGCAAGTTAAGCTGTAGCAGGGAGATTCCTCTTTCTAACAGATTTCCTCCAAACCACCCATTCATCTGTCTCTTTATCTGGCTCCTTATGTCCGTTAATTAAGTCATTTGTGCTAATAATAATTTCCAAGCACCATTTTAACCAGTCGCTCCCACCTAGCATACTAGTTGTTTTGTTTTTTCCCAAATCACCTCAGATAATAGAGCATGAGGCTCAAGAATTTTGCCTTCTTGTGCTGCTGGCACTATTGTGTTGGGTGGCCATGGGCAAAGTTGGCTCACATCATTTCCCAACCAGTTGTCAATTGAGACTATAAACTTTTGTGACAAGACCTCTCTGATGGTTGGGATGTCAGTCAGGATCCACAATAACCGCTTATATAGGGATAACCCTGAACAAATATTTAGTACTCAGTGAATAATGCCTCTTGCCATCTTCTAAGGAGCAGGTCCTTGGAAATTTCCAGGCTTGAATTAGCATTGATTGCAACTGTTACTGCTGACAAATGAACGGTGGGTTGACATTTCTCTCTCCGCTTGCACTAATTCACGCTGGGTTTTGTCAGGGAAGCCTTTGAGAAAGCAGTTTGTGTTTGCCTTCACACACTGGCATGGCAAATGTGCAAGTGGGAACCTGCAGCTCACTTTCAGATTCATTAGGTTTTCCCTGATTGTTATTTGTGCTGCCTTTATTCATAAACACACTGGAAGAACATTATTTGCTTCACTTTAAGCTTGACATTTCATGCCTTGCCGTCACCATCTGAGAGCACTGTTCCTCTTTCCATTTATAGGACCCCTTAATGAACCTGCATTTCACAAACACATTTTTCTATATCTCCCCTCCACCTCCTTACCCTGTCCAGACTCGACATGTCCCTCTTCTCAACCTTACTCTCTCCTTCACCTCCAGCCTTTTCAAGCTGTTACCTTTCTAAATCTGTACTGCACTCCCAAATTCGCCAGATGTTTTCCATCCAGAAGTACTCCAGGTTGGGGGCTGTTGGCTGCAGGACTCTGAAGTTCCTCATTTCACATTTAGCTTCAGTAACTAATCTCAGGGCTTCCGCTATGAATGAGGTATGTGCTTCCTGAAAGTATTTTTTCTTAATCTAAAGATCTTTTCAGAAATCAAATTCATAATCATCACACAACAGACCTGTATGATATCTTAAACTGATGCCTGAAGTAAAGAAAAGATAATCCCTGGAGGTCCTTTCCAACCCCTACTATTCTGTGATTCAGTGAAAAGTTGGAGGAAAAAAATTAAAAAGAGTGTTTTAGTATTCTCTGCTTATGTAGCAAACTCCAGGACAATCTCTGCCCTCTTTTAGTTTCAGAAAATGTTTTTTATTGTCTCTCAATAAAGGAGCTAGTAGTTCAAAGCGATTGCTGTCTTCACTGTAGACCAATAATACCCTAATTTTTCAAAAATAGCTTACCCCCTATAAATATTCCACTGGCAATACAGCGCTCTGAAGAGCAAATGTAACCCTGCTGGTGGGCTTCTTTTGTGGCTTTTCAAGGGTTTTTAGACATAGTCCACAAGATGTTTCCCCATGTAGCCCTCTTGCTATCCAGAAATCCGCTGCCCATATTTTCAAAACTTTTCCTTTGTGCTGCACATACTGACAACAAGACTTTTTCTACATATAGTAAAGAATTGAATAATCAATGACAATATGATTCACCTCTCATTCAAAAAAATAATGATTTAGCTCATGGAAACATAATGGAACCAATTCTCAGATATGCCAAACTTTGATATTGTTTGTCTCACAATTTCGGCTCTGTCAAACTTGTCCCATTTCTTAGAATTGGGTTTCCATTTTTCCAAAGGGAGCTGTGATTCTGCCTACTATTTTTGTTCTGTTTCAGAAAGTTGAGAGCTTCATTTATTTCAGGAAAGAGAAGATCTAATAAAATATACCAGAAGGGCAGAAGAAGTAATATTTATTGACTATTAAACATGTTCAGGTCTTACTGTAGTTGACGGCTCCACTGAACTAGAGTCCTCCTTTCATCCCTCATTCTCTGCCTACCTCCTCCCTGGATACACCTGATGGTAATTCTGTATTAAAATCTCAGGCCATGCTGGGAATTATTAAAAAAATAGAAATATTTAATAGTGCACAAACCATCTCCAGACAGCAGGACAACTGCTTTTCACAAATGCATTAAGCAGAGACACCATGGGAGAGAAAAATGCTTCTCAGAATCATAGAAGCAGACAATGGTTTGGGATGGAAGAGACCTTAAAGGTCATCTAGTTCAACTCCCTTTCCCTGCTGACAGGTCGGTAGTTCTCAGGGTCTTCCTTTTTACCCTTTTTAAAAATGGATATGATGTTTTGTTTTTTCCAGTCACAGGGAACTTCGCTCTGCTGCCATGACTTTTCAATTATGATGCAGAGTGTCTTAGCAACTACATCTGCCCATTCCCTCAGGATCCTGGGATCCATCTCATTGGGTTCCATGGACTTGTGTATGTTCAGGTTCCTCAGATGGTCTCAAACCTATGACGATCTTCTCCAATGACAGGTAGGCCTCCATTCCTCCAATCCCTATTTTGAGATTCAGGGACTCTGAAGAGATGTGGGAAGAGCAATTGCCAGTGAAGATTGAAGCAATAAAGTTGTTGAGTATCTCAGCTTTCTTCATGTCAGTTGTCACTAGATTGTCCATCTTGTTTATCAGAGGGGTACACTCTTTAATCTTCCTTTTCTGACTAATGTACCTGTAGAAGTCATTCTTATTATTCTTCACATATCTCGCCAAATTTAGCTCCAGCTGTGCCTTAGCTTTCCTGATCCCATCCTTATACTCCCAGGCAGTATCCCTATACTGTTCTCAAGATGTGTGTTCCTGCCTGTGCATTTTCGTCATGAGTTTCAGTGTGATCAGGAGGTCCTTGCTCAGACATGCTGGTCTTCTGCCCTCTGTGCCCAGCTTCTTGCATGTTGGAATTAAAAGTTCTTGTGCTCTAAGAAAAATGTCTATGAATAGCTGCCAGTTCTCCTCTTCTCCTTTACCCCTGAGGGCAGTTTTGCAGTTCAAACCCACATCTTGTCCCAGGATAGTTAAAAGGCAGCCAGGACTGTTTTTTCAGTCTCAGAAGGGTAGATTTTCCTAGCTCTCACAGTGAAGAGACAGACTCTTTAAACTCAAAAGCTTTGTTGGTCAAGGGATTTAGCACTTCAGGTTGTTCAAAGGATTTATTATTTCATGAAGGCTGGTATCAGGCTGATTTCAGCCTGAACTATCAGCCAGATCCCAAAACTATGAAACAACAGATATATTTTTCTATCAGATTATTAATAAATGATAAATATTTAAGTCAGTTTTAACATCACTATTTCCATCAGTTATGCTTCTGACCAACCTGATCTAGTGGGAGGTGTCCCTGCCCATGACAGGGGGGTTGGAACTAGGTGATCTTTAAGGTCCCTTCCAACCCGAACCATTCTATGATTCTGTGATAATATAGTGAGATACTATTAAAGAGGACGTAAAATCATGATATTTCCATTGCGTTGCAGAAAGCTGCTGAAGGGTATTAGAGGCAGTCATGGCACCTCTGGACTTGGAAGTTCCTTCATCCTAAGTCACCACAGGCTGAAATACTATTCTAGAGGAGTATGACCCAATTCTTACTCTGTCCTTGTAATTGTTCCTGGGAAAGCACTGTTGGCCACCCTCAGACATGGGAAATGGATTAGGTAGACCTTTGGTCTGACCTAGCACAGTTGTTCTTATACTATATTCTTCTTTACTAGCTACCTGTGTGGGGCTCTGGCTGCAGTAGCCAAAGCCAGTAGCTGTAGAAGCTGTGACACTGGAAGGTGACAGAAGGATGCTCAGAAGCTGGAGTGGCAGGTCACCTCTGCATATGAATGTAAGGCAAGCACTGAGATTTCAGTACTTGTACTTTTACCCATCAGTTTTAATCCAGTTTAATTGAGCTGAGAAGGCTGACATATAGTCCTTGAACTACTCGATTCCCTGGTGATATAGCAGTGCTAAATCATGTTGCATGAGCTACGTGACTCCCCATGGCAGGACAGAATCACAGGGCCACCAGCAGGGGTATCGTGGCCTGGATCTTGCCTTCTTTTAGCTTTTCAGGCTATAGTGATGTGTTTCGTTGCTCTTGGCCACACAAAAGATTTTTGGCATGTAGCTTGTAGAACCATCGTTGCAGAATGCATCATCGCTTCTTCCACATTTAAGAAGAAATAAACTAGAGACTATTATGATTTTGCTTGGATGCAGACAGAATGCATCCAAGTACTGCTGGAAAACATCCTAAAACAGCTCTGTGCCATCCTAGTCTCTAAGTCCTGCATATAGCCCTGTCTCAGTCTCTAACCTACAGCCACACATTGTATCTCCGTTAGTCCTCTAGTAGCATTTTGTGCCTGAGAAGGCTGAGAAAAGTGGTGGCTCCACAGGCAACGAGAGTCCGAAAAGGCCTTACTACTGGCATATTTTATTACCACTGCAAATGGGAGACCTAAGTGAAGTCACCGAACCTCTGAAAAATTCCCTGTTGTCACCCAGCTGACAATAGGGAAGGGGCAGTTAATTTGCTCTGAGGATGTGCCAGACAGGTAGGATATAAAGAAAACATCATAACACTCCCTCCTCCTGCATATTTTCATATGTCTGACTCTTAAGCATCTCTGTATCTCTGGTGCAATGTTTAAGTGGTAGCAATTGCACATTCAGGCAAATCTGTCTTTTCTATCTAAGAAGCATTCAGCCGTGCTAATACTCGAAGAATCTCCCTGTCTTTGGGACTTCACTCAAAACAAACTGTTTTATTCTTTCTGCGATTCCTGCCCAGATCTTCTCTCTCCTTTCATTTCATGATCATGCAGAAGGTACACGAAGATATAAGCAGAGTCCTGATCAGTCTGAATGAAGCTCTCTGTACCCTGATGGTAGCCAAAAGAAAATGCTTCAGTGGAAATCATGGAAGAGGGGAAGCACAGAATGGTACTGTCCCCACAGCATCCTCCTCCCAGGATCCAGCCATCTGACTTAAGGACTGTCTGATCTATAGCGCATCTATGTTAAGTTAAAAAAAGAGACGTGTTAAAAATTACACAAGCTTTCTGGGTGAGGGATCCAGTTTTCATTCAGTCCATGTGGGCCAAGTTCTGATTTGTCACAGACATTATTGTTCATAATTAAAAATGGGCCTCTGCTTCCTGCACACACTTCTTTTTTTTTTTTTTCCTTTTATTTTTAACCTTTCCACCCCTTAGCAAGGCAATTTTTGATTGAGCCAAAGCACCTTGTAAATCATCAGCTGTTCACAACCCATGTCTCTTATAAATGCTCCCGATGTTTCATTTGCAATGTAATCTATTTGCCTTCCAAATGTACCTGCATCTCTTTTACTTTCTTCTCTTTTCCTGTCTGACTTCTCTTCTTTTTTTTTTTTTTTAACTCATAGATGGCTCAGAGCATGAATTAGTTATAATCTTCTCATGTCTCACATCTTTACTTATCAAATGGAGGCACAGCTCTCCCCGAGTGCAATGGTTTGTAAACAGTGCCAATTAGACTTCTGTTCTGCTCCAAGCCTGGGACAGAGCAGAGAGAGAGATGTGCTGCATTACAAATGGGACTTACTAAATTACACACGCCAAGACTCAGTAAAAGCCTTATCAAACCAAGTCAGCAAGGGGAAAGAAAGAGAGCTAATTATCAGGCAGCACCGGAAAATCAAAAGGAGCGACGAAATGTATTTTTAAGTCAGATAATTAAGCCATGCTCTAGTAACAGGGGGATTCCTGCCTGCATGTTCAAGACTTTTTTAACCTGAGTTTGAAGGCAAAAAGCACTGTAAGTTACCTTTATTATTTTGTCCTCTGGTGAAGAAAAAATAAAAAAAAAATCACAGAAAAATTGCTTGAGTGCTTTATAAGAAACAGACAAACAGACCACAAAGGGCAACCTACCACCTTGATTTTCTGACAATTTTTAATTTCTGGCAAACATGTTGGGAGAATTAGACAAAGTGTTTTCTTCTGTGCAATTCTTTCATCTGAGACAACGTTACTGATGCAGGAGACTTTAAAAATAACCCAGTTTGCATATCTGTCAATGTATCAAGGTAAATCTGCTCCCAAATAACTTAAACATTTGAAAATATTCCAAACCAAACACCACTGGCTGTAAAAAGCTGTGCGTGAAGGTAGGTGTTTTCACTCCGCCCTTTCACTCTGGATCATAAATTCTGCTTACGGGGGTCAAGGAATTCAGGAGAAGACAGAGGCCAGGAAAAAAGGAAGAAAAGTCCAGAGAGAGCAACTATAGGGAGTAATCCTTCTCTTTAATTTCCCAAAACTACCAATTTCTGTAGTCTGGAAGTGAAAGAGTACAACTGACCTATGTGTGCACCACACAGCCCATCTGAACACACCCAGTAAAGCTGTTGCGTTCATGATAATAGCACATATACAGCAATTGTGCCCTAAGACCTATGTGTCTCGGCAGCACCGGTCACTTTACTCATATAATTCTGCTCTCTTGTCTAGGAGAGTACATTACTATCATATAAGTCTAGGAAAGACTTATTCACTGAAAATCCTGCAGATTTGCAGCCTACAGTGGCATAACAAATTCTTAGATAGAAACATGTATCTCCACCCTTTTATTTCCAAGAGCTTTCCTGCCCCCTCCCCAGTCTTTTCTTTCCCCCCTCCCTGAGTTTCTGCACTTTCTGAGACCCCAAGCTTTATCTCTCCATATCTGACTTAACTCAGGATAGAAAATGTCAAGTGCGGGTACTGCTGAAACTCCTGAAAGCTGTTCATCGCAACACAAGCCCCTTGAAAACACAGGTTTAAAAGCAGCACTCAGAGCCCGTGTGTGTGCTGCTTTCAACATTGGTTTTCAAAATTGTCAAAGAACACTTAGCAAGCAGCTTTTCTACGTTAAAAAAAAAATATATATATTGGCAGGAGGCATACAAATGACTGTATATTGGTTAGAGAATCTCTGGAGCTGTGTTGAGTTAGCAGTTTAGCATCAAATTATGTTTATTTTTCCTTTCTAGAGGGTATACTCATGCATAGCTGAGAATATTTAGAAATGTGTTCACATTGTCATAAGCAGAATAAAACAAGCCAGAACTCCATTATAGCTGCGACACCGAGAGTCATATTAATGAATTCCAAAAGTGTACAGAA
Source organism: Fratercula arctica (assembly GCA_947846985.1). Lineage (NCBI taxonomy): Eukaryota > Metazoa > Chordata > Aves > Charadriiformes > Alcidae > Fratercula > Fratercula arctica. Next base: position 161,936,326 of record CANTUZ010000002.1, read on the forward strand.
GGTGGAAGATAACCTGTGATATGAATGAGAATATAAATACTATTTTGTTTTCACAGAAATCACACCAGAACTCCAGACATGCTGAAAATGAGAAGCAGTCATAAAAGTGATTTTAACATCTGCTTTGTATGAAATGGAGTTTTAATGATATACCTTGTAACCTCAAGAAAACAGCGTAAAACGAACGTGGCTGGGGATGTTCTGTGACTGGGGTGGGGGATTGCTTATGGTAGGAGAAGTCTTCATCCTTCATTACACATGGATAACTGGCTATAATAAAAGTAATTTTAGATTTTTATCACTGATAACTAAATTTAATCCTCAGCCATGCTAGCTTCAGGACATCACTTCATAAATGAAGCCAAAAGAAATACATTAAAAATCCTTGAATAATAAAAAATCTTCAATTCGAGCCATGGTCTCATTAGAAAGTAAAATTCTCAGCAAGGACAGCTTTCTCCAGCTAAATATCTCTCTTACTGTGTTAAGGAGCTATGTGGAGAATTAAGTGTAGAATTCTAATTCTGCCCATTCTCTGTCACTGATTTATTGCCAGCTCTATGGCAAGGCACTTAAGTGTACAAAAAGGCGAGGGGGGAGATTACCCAGGTGCAGTTGCAGTCTGCAAAACCTCTCTGCCGTTTCAAGCAGATCTTAGACATGAGTGTGCAGAAGCAGCTCCTAGCACAACAGACCTGTCCAGCCTGCAAAGCGGTGTCTTCTGCATGTGGCATTAGAATTTTTTGTTGCTTTGAGATCAAAGAGTGAATCTTGTCAACAATGAAAAATGCCAAAATGGAGAATCCACGTCTAGTGTTCGGCCACTACCACAATATTTTTTTTTATGTTTAAATGAAGTTTTCTATATTTCATCTTGTGCCCGTCATCCTAGGACAAGAGGAAATGGCCTCAAGTTGTGCCAGGGGAGGTTTAGGATGGATATTAGGAAACGTTTATTCATGAAAAGGGTTGTCAGGCATTGGAACAGACTGCCCAGGGAAACAGTTGAGCCACCACCCCTGGAGGTATTTAAAAGTTGTGTAGATGTAGTGCTGAGGGACATGGTTTAGTGGTAACTTGGCAGTGTTAGGTTTACAGTTGGACTTGGTGATCTTAAGGGTCTCTTCCAACCAAAATGATTCTATGATTCTATAATTCTTGTTCTGTCACTTCAAATAAAAATTGAAGAATGAATTCCCAAATTTACACCCAGAATAGCCCTAGTTGCATGTAAAATATGAGCAATATTCTATATTGAAGATTGCAATGAATTTCTAGCAATCTGGACTACTGCTTTGATAAAGATCCTTTTATTGGACTTGGAGTTTCCTTCTGTTTTCTGAGGTTTTCACTTTTTCTTCTTCTTTTTTTTTTTTTTTTTTTTTTTTTTTAATGTGCAGATCATAAAGGAAAAGGACAAGCTTGACTCTAATCCCTGTCTTCCTTTCCTCAAAATAAAAGCCAAAAAATTTCCTGAGTTTAGAGGAACTAAATAGTCTTAAATACAAAGGATCTTATTTCTGCCAAGACAATTTTGACTAAAGATGGAAGTTCTTTAACTGAAAAGGCAAGTGTTGTAGACAAAGGCAGGGAGAGTTCAGTGTAAAGAGGAGGTTGTAGTAGGCAAAGGGACTTGCTGAAGTGTTGTATGAAACAGGTTACAGGGGCTGGTTCCAGAGAATTTTCATTTTTATCTGAATTCACTTTAATTGGCACTCCTGAATTTGACTTTGCCTTCCAACCCCACAAGCAAGGCTGTAGCAGAAGAGCTTCTAGTTTTAGTTTCATGGCAGAAGAGCTTCTAGTTTTAATAATCTCTGTCTTCGTCTTCTGTTCTCCTCCTCCCTCCCCACTTCTATCCCCGCATTAAGCTGTTGAGGGCTCTACATGACACTCTTCTAAAGGTGTTGTTGATGAACTATACACCAATAACATACACATTTTCAAGGAGGAAAACAGAAAAGGGTGGGAGAAAACACAAAGAAAACCCCCAGTTTAACTGCTAAACATGCGTTCAAATACTGTGAAATTACTATTTTAATTATGATTATTCATTATCTTTACTATAAGGATAGCTATGGGGAGGAAAGGAGGGAAGAACAAGGGAAATTTGTAAGCATTTTCATTATCTAGGCTTTATTTCAAGACAGGGGGGTAGAGGACAGATGTTTAACTCATTGTAAGGGAAATATAACATTGCCCATTGACCAAATGGCTTCTCTAAAACTCCCCAAAAGAAGATATACAGCAGAAATTTTAGTTTTCAGCACTGTTCTAGTAGGCTTTCATGACATAGTGCTATATACAAGCGGTTTCATTCATTGGTCATTAGGAAAAATACCCACAAAGAAGCAAAAGAAATAAAACAGTTGGCAAACCCTTACAACACAGCTAAGGTTACTTATTTGATTATTTTTCGTATATGTACAGCCAGAAAAGGAGGAACTCCTGCTTAAACCTTAAATCTTGGCTGTTTTTAGCACTACTTCAAGTGGCATATCTCTGTTTTTAACTGCTGCCCCGACATTCCTGGAGGGTGAGATCTCACGTGTTGAGTTCAGGTTTTAAGCAGTCTGGAGACACAAGTGTTAAGCACTTTTTAAAGTTCAAGAATGGGTTGAAGTAGTCATAATCTGCGAGAAAATCCTTGTGCTGGGAATGATCTCTATCGCTGCTCCAGCTAAAGCACAAAGGCTTTGTAACAGAGTGCAGCCGGTTCTGTTATCAGCTTTGATGGGAACTCAGCTCCTACTCTTTGCGCACACTCAGCATCTTCCCAGAGGGATTCACAGTTTAAAAAATTCGCCACTGAGATGGACAATTTTGCACTGCGTGATAACACAATATCTACAACATGGAGCCACCAGCTAGATGAAGGCGTCCGATCCTCCATTTCAAAGTGTAAATAACAATTCAGAGCTACAAGAAACAAAAGAGCTGCATGGGGGAAAACAATATTCAAAGCGCTAACATAAAAATAATGAACGTAGGGAAAATGAAATTAGAAGCTAAAGGAAAACCAGAGGGAAATATAGCAAGGAACTATAAAAGGGATGGGAGATCACAGTTAAAATAAAATAGACAGCAATTTAAATGTAGTTTAAAGCTCCTAGAAAGTTGTGGGAGAAAAACATGATGTTGGTAGGAAAAAAAAAAAAAAAAAGTGATAATACAAAGTAGGAGCTGTGGGCATAAAATTAATGTATTAAAAGTAATTATATGCTTACACTCTACATAGAAAGAAGGCCCGTTTCACAAGTGATAACACATACATAGAGAATTTTCCCCATACTATCTCTGCTGAGATCACAGACCGAAAACTGCATTCTGCATGTAATTGCAAGTGGGATAATGAAGTTGCAAGGCATGGTTTAAAACTCATGCTTTGACCTCCTGTGAAGTTGTCCTAGACCACATTGCGGATCCCACTGCATGGTGCCTAGTAGAATTTTCAGTGTTCAGTAATGATTGATTGGGCTTGGTAGAAAAAAATAGGTAAGAGCAAGTTTGAGTAACCTAGTGGATGCAGCGCTCATCTGTGATGTGGGATTCCTACCATCAAGTTTGAAACAACCAGTTGTACATTTACATGTAAAGGGTCACTGGGAGAATTATCATGCACTTTAACTCCACCATTATTGTCATTATTTCTTCCTCTGGTCAAATTTTAAAAGTCAAAACAGCCTGTGCTGCAGTTTTGATAGAGGCATTGCCAGTGCTATAACAGTTCTGCTGGTAGCACTAAGTAACACACATGAACAGCAGAGGCGCGAAGAATTGAAAACACTCATCTATGTTTCGCTTTTCCTCTTTTCTATCTTCCTTGCTCCAGATGTTCCTTTTTGTGTCCCATGTTCGCAAGTAACTACATGGCTGTTTATCCAGGAGGTCTCACGTATCTCCCACTGGATTTGCTCTTTGCGGAGCTGAGAAACACTCCTTCCAGATGGATGGAAACTACTTTGGCAAGATGCTTTTTCTCAAGAGAGAAATATGGAGACTTTTTCTGTCCACTTAGTACTTGTTAAGACTAAGTACTAAATACTAAAGAACTACTTATTCCTTATAAATGTAAGACTCCTGACTGAAGCACTGGTCCAATATCTCTGGAATGCAGGAATTCAAGGGCTGAATTCAAATTTCAAGAGAGCCAGAGACTCTCCTGTGTATTGTCAAGGTACTTTCATGCACCTCTGTGAGTTCAGGAGCAGGTAAAACATATGTGGTAACTGCCATAGCAGATGCCTTTACATTTGTTGCACTTTTGGAAAGCTCCATTTGAAGTGAGATGATAAAATGACATAAATGGATTTTGTAAGATATTTGACATGCAATTAACGGGGCTGTTGCTGTAAACAGTATGGAAGAAATCTGGGAAGATGACTATGTCAATTGAGCCGTTTTCGACTAAGAATGCTGCAGGATCAAAGAATGCTAGGGACTGGAGAATATATAATTTATGTCATGGATTAGTGATGGCCTTCCTTGTCATAAACAATAACCTAAATGAACTTCATCATCACAGTCTTCCAAGCTCATAATCTTATTAGACACCATTGACAGTCAACAACCAGAAAGGAAATGACTGAGAATTGGCTAGAGAAGTGGACCACGTGGAAAATCTAATCTGTTAAAAAGGGACAGGTGAGACTGATAAGAAAGAATCTGAAACCTGTCAAACGTACCAAAGCCAAACTCAACATATCCAAATTACTCTTTATCCGTGATCACTACGTGACAGCTTCTATGACCATGACTCACTGACTCAGGAGTCACGCTGCTTTAAATGCTGTCTGTGTCTTCCTTGCATTTGTCACTTTGACAACGATTTAGATTAGATTAAGCATTAATTAATATACAAGAAGTCCAGGAAATCATTAGGTATGAAGTGTTTCTGGTGTACAGGATTAATTTAAAGAGCAGCACTGTATGTGCCAATATAATTAACAAAGTAATGCCATAATGCCAGTTAGTACTTTCCTCGAGTGAGAATTTTATGCTGCTGCATTTCAGTGTGGAAAAACTAATTTACTGCATGTCTGAAACAAGCAACAATAAAGCTCATGTTTGTTTACAAATAAATCTTCCAAGGAAATTAAATGCTTGGGAAATTGCAGGTAATGCTCTTCCATTGTTGAGTGCACATTGAGGGCTGTGATTTAGAGATTGTCATGGCCTTGCAAAAATAGGACTCAGAGTGGAGCAAGAGTTAATCAGCTACAACAATAATTGAGACATCATCTCTGCAGCAGGGCTTGAGGTAGTATGAGGTTGTTAGAAAATACTGAATGGTCATTGCTCCCTAGTGGTCATAGGCCGTGGTCCATGACAGGGTTCAGGAAGTAATGCTGGCAATATAGAGCAAAATATGATTGCATAAACTTCTGGGATTATGTGTATTTCTCATGTAGGCAAGCACCTTGGCAAAAATCCTCCCTAAAATAAGAGGATAGCAAATCCTTTCAAATATTGACCAGCAGAGAGAACCTACTTTCTCCAAAGCTTTAAGGACCTTCTCTTCTCAATATAGGAGCCAAACTTCCCCCTGTGATACATGACAAAGTTCTCCAAAAGCATTCCTGCTGGGCAGGGAGATGTCAAGAGACAGTCAGAAATAGGGACTCTGGAAAAAGTAGCTGACTTAGGAGTGAGGGTTGGCATCTGTGGGTCTTGGTAATATTAAATCCTGTATGGAATCATAGAATTGTTTTGGTTGGAAAAAACCCTTAAGATCATCAAGTCCAACCGTTAATCCAACACTGCCAAGTTACCACTAAACCATGTCCGTCAGCACCACATCTACCGGTCTTTTAAATACCTCCAGGGATGGTGACTCAACCACTTCCCTGGGCAGCCTGTTCCAATGCTTGATAACCCTTTCTGTGAAGAAGTTTTTCCTGATATCCATCCTAAACCTCCCCTGGCACAACTTGAGGCCATTTCCTCTTGTCCTGTCACCTGTTACTTGGGAGAAGAGACTGACCCCCACCTCGCTACACCCTCCTTTCAGGCAGTTGTAGTGAGCGAGAAGGTCTCCCCTCAGCCTCCTTTTCTCCAGGCTGAACAACCCCAGCTCCCTCAGCCGCTCCTCATAAAACTTGTTCTCCAGACCCTTCACCAGCTTTGTTGCCCTTCTCTGAAAAGCACACTCTCTATTCTTTTGAAAAATGAACTCCTTTTTAAGGAGAGCAGGTTGTGATGCTACTTCTTGCCCTTTACTAAGGACAGTTTCTTGATATTACATTCAGCAGTTACTGAAAAATAAAAAGGGTTTAAATAAAAAGACTCCTTGAAAAATAAAAAGAGCTTAAATAAAAAGACTCCTTGCACAGGGCCTAGGATGTAGCATTAACTTCTAGAAGACATGCGAGCATTTACAGAGCAAAGTCACACTTTTTTTTTTTTTTTTTTTCTCCCTTTCTCATACAAACAAATTTTTATTTCTTTCCTGCACAGTGAAAAACTTCTTTTTTTTTTTTTTTCAAGTGGGGATTAGCAAACTCTCTTGGATCAAACTCTTATCTCTCCCTGAGTGCTCCAACTTTTAGACCACCTTATAAGAAACAGTTTTTCTCCCTGTATGGATTAAATGGATGAGGACCACAAATATACTTACAAAATGTCTCATCCTGTTGTTACCTATTAAACCTGTTTTGAGAATGCACAACTGAAAAATTTAAGTGGAAAAAAACCCCCTTCTTCCTGGAATGCAATTTTGCCCAGGTGTTTAAATTGGGATACGTATATCTGAGAAAATCGTAGGAAATCCTAGGAAATTCCTTCTGCGATATTACTACAAGCAGCATCCTAAAAAATGCAACCAAAAAAAGCCCAAGTCCACACCCTTGTTACATTGTCTTACCTTGATAGAATCCTTCACCTAAAAAATATAAACAGCGTAACCTTTTTGTCCTTTTATCTTTCCTCTGTGATTGGCTTCACAAACTTCCATCCTCAAGAGTTTGCAGGAGTTGTTTTGCCTTCTTTTTGCATTTCATGCAGCCAGCTACTTCCCTGTTTAATATCCCATCTCATGGATTTTGTTGCTGAGAGGTGTTACTTACTCTTTTATCCTGATGTTAATGCCAATACTACAATACTCTGGTGGATGTATGGAATTCCCTTGATAATTAGTGGGCCAAGCTCTTTTCCATGCCCTCCATTCCCGTAAGTCTGTGCTATTAATCCACAGGATGGCTTGAGTTACCATAAGATTAAAAATACATGCAGCTGTTTTAGGACATTAGAATATTTTTGGTCCTACAGTTTTCTAATGATTTTCAATTTATTATCTTATTTATTTATTTATTTATTTATTTATTTTTATTTTATTAAAATCCGAAAGGAAACATCTACTTCCGGTTGGTGCAGGCCCACTGAATTGTAATTAAAGTGAATAGTGAATTTTTACTAGAACTTGGGTTAGCTTGACCAAGAGATCATAGAATCATAGACTGTGTTGGGTTGGAAGGGACCTTTAAAGGCCATCTAGTCCAACTCACCTGCAGTGAGCAGGGACATCTTCAACTAGATCAGGTTGCTCAGAGCCTCATCAAGCCTGGCCTGGAATGTCTCCAGGGATGGGGTCTCCACCACTTCTGTGGGCAACCTGGGCCAGTGTCTCACCACCCTCATTGTAAAGAACTTCTTCCCAACGTCTAATCTAAACCTACCCTGCTCTAGTTTAAACCATTGCCCCTCGTCCTATCGCTACATGCCCTTGCAAACAGCCCCTCCCCAGCTTTCTTATAGGCCCCCTTCAGGTACTGGAAGGGGCTCTAAGGTCTCCCTGGAGCCTTCTCTTCTCCAGGCTGAACAACCCCAACTCTCTAAACCTGTCGTCACAGCAGAAGTGCTCCAGCCCTTTGATCATCTTTGTGGCCCTCCGCTGGACCCGTTCTAACAGGTCCATGTCCTTCTTGTGCTGAGGGCTCCAGAGCTGAACACAGTACTCCAGGTGGGATCTCATGCAAGCAGAGTAGAGGGCGAGAATCACCCCTCTGGATCTGCTGGCCACGGTTCTCTTGATGCAGCCCAGGATGCAATTGGCCTTCTGGGCTGCAAGCGCGCATTGTTTGCTTTTCATCTACCAGTACCCCCAAGTCCTTGTCCGCAGGGCTGCCCTCTATCACGTCATTCCCCCAGCCTATATTGATAACGAGGATTGTATATCTCGTTATATATATTGTATACCTCAGGACATCATCACAGCATCTCATCACTTCAAAATGTTTAATGTCTTCGTTCTCACAGGAGCCATCTGAAGTAGAACAGCATTTTTATCCCTATTTGGCACTTAAAATTACACTTTCATGCATAGAAAGGCAACACAGAAACCATAATGAGAAGGAGACCTGCACAACGTAACATGGACACACATGGAGCCATTAGGTTGGTGATGCTGCAGAGCGAAATCAAACCTTTGTGTTAAAAGCATAGGAAAAGATAGGAAGAGATAAGTGCCCCAAATGAGATTCTCAGAATTGACCTTCTGAGACTGGAACTGCCTGTAGGAAAGACTGAAAACAGGGAGAAGTGCACTTTAAATCCTGCTCTTCTCTGGACCACTTTTCTCCATAATTTTATAAACCATAGCCCATATCTGTCTCTGAAAAGGCAGTCCTACCCTTTCATTAAATAAGTAAATACATACTTCTGCCTCTAAAAATCCTATGGTGGCATATGATTTGTTCACCTGACAGATATGATTCACATGCTTGATATGATTTGAATACATAAACTCACTTTGGAAAACACAGTTAATTCTGTTACTGAGCAAGTTCACACCTCTCACCTCCAAATTCCCTTTTGGCAATCTGAAGTAGGAGTACTTCCAGCCTCTTTAGAAAAAACAAAAAACAAAACAAAAACAAAAACAAAAACAAATTATCTGCCCAGGAAAAAAAAGAAAAAGTTCATCAGGTCAGATGGACAAAGAAGAAAAGGAATAAAACAGGAGAAGAACTGTTTGGATGAAGACTTTCACCTGAGCTAGGCTGGACCAGATGGGGAGAAATGGCTTAATCATCCATGAAAGGGATTTAAATTCCAAAAAGTCCTTAATTCATCAGTTTCAAAAGATAAACTCCCTTCCCACCAAGATGGAAAGCCATCTTTCTTCCAGTGAAAATTCCATTATTTCCTATACATGTTCAGCTGGAAAGATGGAGAATTTCTCGCTCTTATCCCTCAGAATACCTCCCACCTGTTTTTTGGAGCAGATAATCCAAACCTTAAGACATTTGACTAACCTTGGTAAAGGAAATTAAAGGTTCTGGTTCTCTCACATCTTGTGTGAATGTCCTCTTCCCATACAAAAGGCCCAGCTTCTTCACACACACTCAAAGAAAAAGATATATGGTGGACATCACCATACCTGGGGAGAACTCAGAGTCTGATTGAGATTTTCCCTGAACTGAGCTCCTGACTTGATGAGTGGAGGGCTGTCCAGTCCCGAGTCTTAGACAACAGGCATGCGATAAGCAAATGGATCCTCTGCTGTACAGCTGGGCATTCAGAGAAGAAGAGAAGTATCTGGGAAGCTTAGTACTCTAACTCTTATTTCTGCAGAATGAATTTATCAAGAGAAATTTCTGGTTTTAGGAACTTTGGTGGAATAAAGGCATCTAAGATAAGCTTAGGCACCAAACCTCTCTTCGGCTCTTGTCCCAAGTCTCACTGCAACCAGGAGTGAAGACAGGTTGGCAAATTTTCTCCTGAATGACTTGCCAAAGAACACAGAAGTTTGTGGTGGAGGAAAATCCCATTTTCTGAAGCACGTATGTGTCACTAACCTATGACCCAGCCTTCCTACAACCTTTAGAAGGAAATTGGATTAGCGCATGGAATGATTCCTTAAAATAACTGCTCTTCTGCAAGGAGACTCTGAATTCCCTCTCGCAGCAAGTCAGCATCTACTCAATGTCACCTCCCTCCTGCACTCCCATAGTTCAAATGATTGTGCTATTCCTGGAAGAGATGTCTTACCATGAAAGCACAGGTTCATTTCCTAGACTGTTGAAGACTTTTGTGGACAAACTCTCTTAATTATTAATTACGTCTGTTCTAAGCATTTAAGAGAAAGCTATATGTGTAGTATGTGTACAGTAACAGATGGTACATACTGATTATTTGGTGATTTCTATTGTGGCTTTGTGAAGTTGCTTTACCTGTATATTGCAATTAATGCAAAAATCACCACTGTAGAAGCTTCATAGTTACAATGCCAACATCGATGGAGTGTTCTCAAGGAAGTATAAAAAATTTCATCTCATGCTCTTTTTAAAACACTCCTATTTAATAAGCCCAGAGACAGCAGAGCTCTGCCTGTGATTAAAACTAAGGCTATGGATGCACTTGCTGTTTTTCCCTCTCCTTTTTCCAAAAATCATTGGCAAATCTAGAGAGGAAAAGTCTCATAATGCTTCTATCTATTACCAAGGAGAAAGGAGAATCCCATTTATTATGGAAATACATCTCCTTTAATACACCTGGAATTTCTTGCCAATGTACTTCTGTCTTCATTTGGATGATTTTACAGATCTGAAGAGCAAAACCAAATACCACAAAACTACAGTTCCTGATTGAATAATTTTCTTCATCTTCATGATAACATGGAGACAGACAAATGTAGGGTGTGATTATGGCAGGGGGAGCTGTTCACAAGCTGCCAGAAAATTAAAATTGCAGGAGAATTAATTGTTTTGAACTTTCTTACTCTTGGACAGGAGTTCTGTCAAGCAGTTATTGACTTCATCGACGACACTAAGGTACAAGCTCCCAGGAGAATTCCCAGGTGGTTAGGTTAACTGGCCTAGAATGGAACATATCCACGATATTAGACCCTTTCATCTTCCATAACAAGGAGGCCACATCTAAACCACCTGTAATATCTGCCTCATGATATATCTCAAATCATGTTTGGTAAAGTCCTACCTGTTCTAATCCAAAAATATTCCAGGACCTGTTTTAATAATACTACAATACAGACAAAGACAGCCAGTGCTTGAGAACATGACATAGTGTTGTTTAATGTAACCCTGCAGACATAGCCATTTTTGCTCCAGCCAAGTAGAGTGTCTATTTAAACACTTTTCCTCCTCATGCCCTGTTTGGAGAGATGAAAACAAACTTTTTCCTGACACAGATGAGTAAAATACAATTGCAGAGCTCAGTCAAAGTTAGACTGAACTTTTTAAATTATTAAAATATCTAAAGCAACACTTTCAGACTAGTTGATCTATATTTTGATATCCATGAATGCCACAAATATGATATATTTTTTGCTCAGTGTATGCATATCTCTTCAAGGTCATCCTGTACAGTGGTCATTTGCTTGCTTGATGGTACAGGCATAGGATATTTGAGGATGAGAACAGTAGTTTAATCAGAATAATATTCCTGCCCATCACGATTACGGTCTTACACAGATATAATTGTCTTGGGTAGCTGAACTTCTCAAGTGAGTAACATCTGTTATCAGATAAATGAATGTTCTTGCAGTTATATCAATTATCAACAATTCTTAATTACTCTTATTACAACCATTCTTTCTTGTTATAGCACCACAGATATACACAGCACACACAAAAATTAGATTTTAAGCCATTTCTAAGATGCTGATGATGTAAAGCAATATGCTGTCTTCTGAGATACTAGTCAGGTTTATTCTTTATTTCCTCACTATATTGCTGCAAAACCTGGCACTGCTTCTCTCCTTAGGAAAGTTGCCATGAAGCAAGAAAATTAAGGGGTCCCTGGAAATTAAGAATAGACTTTAGCATGCACATGGAATCAATAGCGCTCCAAAAATTCCTCCAAGGAAATGATTTGATGCTCTGCATTTATTACCGTTGCAGGAATTGTGCACTAAGTGTTGCTTAAGCCCACCTACAATGTTCAAGCGATAAAATTCACAAGTCATGCTGAATTCTAGTCATGCTGAATGTATATGAGGAGTAATGATGTGTGAATGAGTGTTCACATAGGGCACACCTCAAGTGGACCAGCTCAGGGCGCTGTATCTGCTTGCAATGGATAAAATCTGCCTTTGACATCTGAGGTGTCTACAGAAGGCTTCTGGGGGAACATAAGAGTTCCTGCAAAAGGAGCTCATGAAACATCTCTGCTCCTAACTGCTGCTTTGCAGATAGTTTATCCCATGGCATGAACCCCTTGGAGGCACCTTACTGCTTGCAAACTCTGCTTCTTAATTTATCTTCAGTACTTCCTAAATCGATAGTAATGAGCTTAAGAAGTTGTCAGTGAAAGAAACAAGCAAACTGTGTTTCTGTATCACTGCCAAGATAAAATGGTGATGTGCATGTTACGAAAAAAATATCTAGGTAGATAAATAGAAGGAATTAAATACATAATTTAAGAGAAAACATTCTTGGGGAAAAAAAAAAACAACATTGAGACTGAGTGCTCGTTATTTCTAGTTCATTAAAAAGTAATTGTTATATTTTACTCTTCTTATAGCTGAAGATTTTAAAGCACTTTACAAGCATTAGCAAATTAACTTTCCCAGCATCCCAGGCAGAAAGTTAAGGCTTATTATCTGCAGTATATGCATGGAGAAAGAGACCATAGACTCTTTCTTGAAACTCTGATTTGTACAAAAAGCCACATATATATCCATGGAAATCATTATATATAGAATCATAGAATCATTTAGGTTGGAAAATACCCTTAAGATAATCAAGTCCAACCATTAACCTAGCACTGCCAAGTTACCACTAAACCGTGTCCCTAAGTGCCACATCTACAGGTCTTTTAAATACCTCCAAGGATGGTGACTCAACCACTTCCCTGGGCAGCCTGTTCCAATGCTTGATAACCCTTTTGGTGAAGAAATTTTTCCTAATATCCAATCTGAACCTCCCCTGGAGCACCTTGAGGATGTTTCCTTTTCTCCTATCACTTGTTATTTGGGAGAAGAGGTTGACCCCCACCTCTCTACACCCTTCTCTCAGGTAGTTGTAGAGAGCGAGAAGGTCTCCCCTGAACCTCCTTTTCTCCAGGCTGAACAACCCCAGCTCCCTCAGCTGCTGCTCATAAGACTTGTTCTCCAGACCCCTCACCAGCTTTGTTGCCCTTCTCTGGACACGCTCCAGCACCTCAGTGTCTTTCTTGTAGTGAGGAGCCTAAAACTGGACACAGTATTCCAGGCACGGCCTCACCACTGCCAAGTAAAGGAGGATGATCACTGCCCTAGTTGAAATATAATTATCTTTATTACTAATCAAGATGCTGGGAGACTTTTTTGTAATCTCCCACTACGGGGAAGATAGTTTTGGCAATACTTTTTAAAGTAAAGAGAACTGAAGCAGATAAGGTTTTTTAAACCTTTGTTTCCATTTGTCTGAAGATTCAGCTATCTATTACTCATATTAGAAGATCATTCTTCAAGATGTGAGAACCAGAAATATCTTTTAGTTCTCATTTTACTTCCTTAGAAGTAGAATTTAGATGTGGGATATTTTTTTTTTAATTATTATTTTTTTTCTAGAAAATTTTGACTTTGACTAACTTTATATGTCTGTGGAAAATAATCTAGAGCTATCAGCCACTGTTTCCAGAAATTGCAGAATAATTAAATATTTTTTTTCCTTTAAAATTCTTAGGTTTTTCCAACAAGTTACTAAAAAGTTGCAAAAAACAAATTGACATACAGCAGCGAAAACTTGTATTTTATTGAAATTCCAATTTTCTGTCAAGGTTCAGACATAAAATACTTAAGTAGCTTTCTTGAGGACATTGGCCAGTCTTGGCACACGTATGGGTTATGCATGACTTCACTGAACAGCAATGAGACTTTGTGTAGTAGGTAACACTGCAGAAGCCAGAGATGACTTCTTCACAATTGTAATACTGTACTTTTAAATGCAGAATCAAACTTCCACATATTGAAGCAAAGATAATCTAAAAAAAAAAATTAATTCCTACCTCTATCCTCCAGCTTAGAGCAGCAGGGGAGAATTTTTCTCATCTTCAGCATCCCTTTAGGTATTAAAAGTAAATAAGAAATAAATAAGATGCTCTACGAGGCTAACCTGAACAAAGATTTTTTTTTACGATACTTATTATTAACCAAACAAATCTGCTATTGGGGAAGATACTATCTCTGAATAATGAAAAGTCTCCTTTTGTGTTCAATTTCTAGACGCCTTGTGATTAAATGGATGTTGTTCATGAAAAAATAATAAAAAAATGCTGACACTGTAAATCAACCAGAACCAATCTTCTGCTTTCCCAGGCATTACCGTAGGAAAATTAATTCTCTGCATCCAGGAACAAGTCCTCTATCTCAAAGTAAATTGATAAACTGTGTTTCAGCTCCTGTGTAATTAGGAATAATGGCTCCCATTCTTTTGCGTGAGTGGCAGAAGTAAGACTGATGAGTTACCATCGTCTGTTGGCGAGATATGTATCTTGTATTATCACCAGCTTGTACTTCTTTGCCGTATGAACTCTGATAAAGTAAAGCAGCATCTTTATGGCTGGCCTTTTTTGAGACCACTTGACCTTCATCAGCCTCCAAGGTTCCCTTGACTGTGACACAAGCAAGAGTGCTGTGCTGGTGACATCACAGAAGAGGCCTTCTGTCTTGGACGCCAAGAAGTGGTTAGAAGGCATGACCCCAGAGGAACAGCAAGGTGTTGCTATCTCCTTTCCACTGTATGCCATGCACCCCTCATGCAAAGATGTGTTGGACAGGCGAATTAAAGCATCTGCTGACCTGTAACCTTGTCCCTTCATTCATGGGGCAGAAGAAGGAATATGGCACTATGCTGCCAATGCATAAATCCTGGCTGACCCGAGACAGAAAAGTGAGTACTGTGTTCAGTGTTGGTGTTCTGATAATTTGACGCTGATTTCTGGCACTTACATGCATGGATATTGAGGCAGATGCTGAGGGATCAAGGTTAACTGTATCTCCTCTTCAGCATTATCCCCACCACAATGTTTGCAGCCCACACGAAGTGGGACACTGACCAAAGGAACTTGGCTGATTCTTCAGGTGAAGCTTCACGAGCCCCTGTGGCATGTGCTCACTTCATCCTTTTCATCTGAAAATTTAGAAAAAGCAATCAAATCTTGCCCAACATAATTCTTTCTTTACGAACCCAGGCAGCTTTCTCTCTCTATACATCTGTTCTTCAGAAGGCTATTTGAGCAATCAGAAACAGAGGACTTTCATTATTCTAGAAATGAAAGCTTAGCATCTGAGGAACATACGGTAACAAAATCTATGGGAAACCCATGAATTCTAAACAAGATTGAGATTGTAAATCTTCACTAAACCACTCACTTAGCTAGTAAATTCCAGCATGAGCACAGGGAGTTTAGACTGGGTCTTTATGTTTTAGTTTCTTTGTAATATGGTAAAGTACATTTGTGGGACTTCTTAAATCCACAAAGGCCTTGTATGTAGTAAAGGAATTGCTGTAAAATTTCAAGGCATATTTCTTACTACCTTTTGCCACTGTTTTTCAACCCATTTTGCTTTGCCAATTCCTGAATGTTTTCCACTAGAGTTTGTATCCCTTTAAGGATGTCTTGCATATTGATGTCACATGGCAACATACAAAGTGATACTCTGCACTTTTTAAATGTTACCCCCAGTAGTCATCTTTAGACATGAACTCTTAGAAACCATCACGCAAAGTCTGCAAAAAAAAATGGTTGCAAACCACTACTGATTAACTGAGAATTATTTTCTTGAAAACAACTGGATATTGATGTTTTTATTTTTGTTTTTATATGTGAATGAAAAAAAATCATATTATTATAAACCTACTAAAGATAGATTATCATTAAAGACAGATGATTATTAACACCAGAAAAATTTTTAAAAAATAACCTTTCAAACCTTTTAAGATCAGGCCGGATGAGGCTTTGAGCAACCTGGTCTAGTGGGAGGTGTCCCTGCCCATGGCAGGGGGGTTGAACTGGGTAATATTTAAAATCCCTTCCAAGCCAAACCATTCTATGGTTCTATGAAAATGATTTGTATGGGGGCTGAGATAATACAAGATCCCTGTAGTTTGTGAGACTCACCAGGCTACAGACTATGCTGCAGAAGTGATTGTCCCACTATACTGCACATTGGTGTAATTTTGGCCTCTACAATATAAGGATAGGCAACAAAGATGGCAAAAGGACTAGATAGCGTGACTTATGAGGACTGGCTGATGGTACTAGGTTTGTTTACCTTAGAGAAGAGAAGACCGAGGGGTAAAGTCACTGCTTTGTACAATTTTCTCATGTGAAGCAGCAGAGAGGGAGGTGCTGATCTTTTCAGTGATAGGACATGAGGGAATGGCTTAAGGGCACATCAGGGGAAGTTCAGATTGGATATTAGGAAAAAAGTTTTCAGTGAGAGCTTGGTCGAGCACTGGAAAAAGTTCCACAGGAAAGTGATCAGGACCTCAAGCCCATCAGTGTTTGAAGTGTTTGGATGACGGTCTTAGATGTATGGTTTAACTTTTACGTTGCCCTGTGTGATGTCAGGAGTTGAACTTGATCATAGAATCATAGAATCATAGAATTGCCTAGGTTGGAAGGGACCTTTCAGATCATCTAGTCCAACCATCAACGTAACTCTGAGAAAAAACATCACTAAACCATATCTCTAAGCACTATGTCTACCCGTCTTTTAAATACCTCCAAGGACGCTGACTCAACCACTTCCCTGGGCAGCCTGTTCCAATGCTTAATAACCCTTTCACTGTAAAACGTTTTCCTAATATCCAATCTAAACCTCCCCTGGTGTAACTTGAGGCCGTTTCCTCTTGTACTATCGCCTGTTACTTGGGAGAAGAGATCAACCCCCATCTCTCTACGCCCTCTTTTCAGGTAGTTGTAGAGAGTGATAAGGTCTCCCCTCAGCCTCTTTTTCTCTAGGCTAAACAACCCCAGTGCTTAGACATATGGTTAGTGGTGGTTTTTGTCAATTAGGTTGATGCTTGGACTAGATGATCTGAAAGGTCCCTTCCAACCTATGCGATTCTATGATTCTATGATCCTCGTGGGTCCCCTCCAATTCAGGATATTCCACGAAAAATTGTATGACATCTTCATCCGAAGTGGCTACATATGTTTCTGCTGTGAAACTGCAATTCTAGTATGTTCTTTGAAACCTTTGACATTTTGTTGCAGAAGGTCTCAGCTGGATTGAGCTCTCCTGCAAATCAGGATATTAGTAGGCCTCCACAACAATTTCTTACCAAAGCCTTCTATTCACTCATGAAAATACTGTAAGATCACAGCAGTAATTCTGCCCAATGCTGGCGTCAAAATAAGCAAAGCCAGAAGCAGATCAGAGTTGAGAGACAACCGAGAACAGCTTTTTAAATACGTCTGTGCTGTAATTTGTCTAACTTTCCATTTGAAGTTAGATCTGGGGATTTAGATCACAGACAGATGAGGTGGTTGCATAGAGCTAGGGCTCCAACAGCTTGAACAGAAAATGTGACGGGAATTAGACCTGGGTTTTACACACAACATACCTCAAAACGCGGCAGCTGAAGCCAATAATCTAAAAAGACTTTGGGAGCCAAACAGTTCCAAGAAAAGGTCACTAAGATTTGGGGAGAGGGGGCGGAGGTGGGGGGGTGATTTTCACTTATAGTCCAAGCAGCAAAGATACTCAGTACTGGGATGAAACAAAATTCCTGAGTTTTACTGTTTCAAGCTGAAGAAGTTTGTCATGGGGATTTCTTAGGCTGTGATAAATAAAAGCCCATTAGGTTTCTCCTGGTGTCTAGGAGCTGGATTGACTGATGTTGTACAGCATAATGGAATGCTGGCTAATCAATACTACGCTATTTTTCAATTTAACTATATTAATTGTGGACACTGTTTTCATTTGTGTCTGAGAGAGAAATAAACAGGTGTGAACATTGATTCCTGCTTAATAACAACATTATGAAAGAACATTATTTAGACACATCTCAGTTCCTTGCTATTGTTCTAGAAGGCCTCTTCTGCTCGTTACCCGTGAAAATGAAGACTTGCTAGCCATGACATCCATCATGCTCTGATAACATGGCAGTATTTCCATGTATCCATGATGACTGAGTGATTGGGACAGGTAGCAGGGCGGAAAATTAGGCCATATCTCAGTAGGTAGTCATCAGTTCTTGGCTGTAGTCAAAGAGAAACAGCTCACCCATTCCAAACCATGGAAAATCATCACAGCAGCTTAAAAGTGATGGTCTCGCTGTGTCCAGAAGGCAGCATGATATAGCGGTTAGAGCAGCACCTGCTGATAGACTCCTTCCAGCCCCTTCTTAGTGCTTGTTGAGAAGTGTGCAGCAAGCCATTATTGGCAAGCACCTCCATCCTCCTCCCCCCTTCTCTCCCTATCCATTATATACAAGTTAGAGACAAAAGAAGATGCCAAAACTCATACTCAAGCCTCAAGTTATGGTCAGAGAAAACTCCTGAACACAAGCTTTTGACCAGTGAGATTTGAGAGATTTGTGCACCTGAACCCCACATCAACCACCGATATAACACGAGCTTTTGCATCACTATAGCCTCCCTGACAGTTGCTCCACAAGACGGCTCCAGCTTACTGCCACCTCTCCATGCACCAGACAGGTCCCAGTCATTATCCCCAGTGCTGCACTGCGTCACTATCAGTCAAAAATACACAACAGATTCATTATATTATGGCTTTTAGGATGTGAAGTAATGAGGTGTCTTGAAAATGTCGACTAGGCTTCTTCACATTCCCATTTTGCTGCCTTGGGGGTATAATGTGAGTCTCCAAAGCCATTTATGCAAGGAGGGTTTGTAATGTGTGAGGAAATAAGCCTGATAAGAAATAATAGTGATAATAATAAATTACAAACTAAGAACAAATAGCAAGAATAAAAAAGAATGCCTTATAAGGTATACGTTTATCTAATGTGAATTGCCATTATTCTGTTGACTTCAGTGGAGAAGCACCACTTTACACTTCTAGGAATTTGGTCAGCAGATTTTATAAAAGGTGGTAGAAATGCAAGGCAACATTATAATAAGATAATAGCAACAGCAAAGATGCAAGACATTTTTTACAAGGAGGGTGGTGAGACACTAGCCCGGGTTGCCCAGAGAGGTGGTAGATGCCCCATCCCTGGAGACATTCCAGGTTGAATGGGGCTCTGAGCAACCTGATCTAGTTGAAGATGTCCCTGCTCATTGCAGGGGAGTTTGGACTAGATGACCTTTAAAAGTCCCTTCCAACCCAAACCATTCTATGATTTTATGTGTCTATGATTCACATATATTCTGCCAGCTTTCCCTTCTCTGACTTTAACACAAAGAGTCACACCATATGCACCTCTCCACCTTTGATAAAGTTATAATTTATGCAACACCTTGCTGTAGGACCAAACATTGCTGTAGAAGCCCAGGATGTTTTGGGTGGGTTGGGGACGTTTAGTATAGTGCTATCCCTGCCAGGGACTCTAAGTCCTATTATTTTAAGTCTTTTGTGGCTGACAATATTCAGACTGGCAGAAGAGCTAATTATTCTGAGGTAGCTTGGGAGCCTTTCTGCTGAATTCAGAAGGCTTTGGGATCAATCAGCTGGGCTTTGTGCTGCTGGGAAAAGGAGACACGTGCCCTGGGCTGGTGTGACGGACTGTTTCGGTATTGTATTTGAGTCATAGCATTAAATTTCCTCTCCTGTTGAATGACATACAGATTCATTTGACAGTCATTTCTCATTGTTATTCTGCATCAAATGCCTTAGCAGGCTCTTATGAGGAGACAGGTGTCCAAAATATACATTTTAAAACCAAGTTCCATGAAATCCTCAAATATTAATAGTTATGTCCCACCTGAAAAATTTAAATTCTCATTTCCTGGGGCCTCTCAATCTATATAGCCATGACCAGCACTCCCCCCACTCCTTCTCAGATGGCAGTTTCAAGCCACATTAATTAATTAGTTTCCTGGGTATCTCAGGAGAGAAACAGGTCATAGATTATTATTATCCCTAAATTAAAACTACGTAAACTGAGGCATAGCGACATCAAGTGAACTGCTTAGCAATGTCAAGATTAAATAACTAACTGCTAGGCCTCCATCTCTTCAAAGGAATGAAGTAAAAATAATGATTGCATGAAAATCTGATCAAAGAACTGAACACTTCAGACCCTATGCAGGATGAGATGGGGGCCCACGTCACCTATATCATAGTTAACACGTGTGAGAAGAGAATATGATAACTAATTTGGAAAAGCCTTTTGATTGTTTGTTCTTAGAAAGAGAATATGAGGAGTCACTTTTTCCATGCTCTGTACAAAATCAGTCTCTAGAGAAACTGTGATCAAAACTGAAAAGGGGAGATCATGGTAACTTGAGAAGAAAATGTGAAAAGCCCAGAACAGATCCCAGGAATCTTTAATCTTCCTCTGAGTACAAAGGAGTGCCTGGAGCACACAACCTTTCATTTTGAAATTAAGATAATAGTAATCTATAGCAGTAATTAAATTGCTATTTCTGCACTGGTGTCATCTTCAAGAGCAGCACTATCTTGGGAGTGCCAGACTCAAGGGTAAGAGTAATTGTCTGAAAGTGATATTTCAGCCTTTATCACAATGACTGAATCTAAATGCTGTGACCTGTGATTTTATATTATAGAACGTTCAGAGAGCCTTTTATCCTGATCATCCATGTCAAGACATAGGCCAACTCATATCTTATCCAGGCATGGGGGTTGCTAGACCACCTAAACTAAGGTTTAGGTGACATAGGGCTGGGGTGCCTGTTTCTAAACAAAACAGAATTGAGCTACAGCCAAAGCACAGACACAGGAGCTTGGAAGAACTACTAACCCAGTTCTGATGTTTAGTAGGGATCTGTGCGTTGCCTTTGAGCAGTTACATTTAAAGGCTGAGGTGCTCTTAGATACTCAGCCAGCTTCTTGCTAGTCAGCTTTTTCTTCCCCCTTTACTTTTTACTTTTTCTGAAAGATGCAGGCAAGTGAGAGGAATTCTTTTTAAAGGACAGCCATCAATGAGTGAAAGACCAACAGAGCATGAACATGTAGAAAGCAAGACATCAAAATACGGTAAAATCAAAGAATAGAGAAGTGTCAGGCGTGTAACCTTCATTGTGAGTGTTAATCCAGCAAACCCTCTTTTTCCAACATCGTTATTGTCTGCTTGAGATGTGTAGGCTTAGGGTGAGTTGAGTTTCTGTATTTGCTAGTTTTGTCACAAAGTCCATTTTAATGGTTGACTGAGAAAAAGGGAAGAGATTTTCCCAGCTTTTGGTCTCCAGACACATTCAGACAGTCCACTGTGAACTGCTTCAAAGAGTTGCCTTCCAGAGGTGTTGGTGCAGCTCCTCTTAATCTCATGCCATTGTCTCCATTGCTGAGGTGTCTGATCCCTCATTATCAGGTTTGTTTTATCTTTATAAGTCATATGATGTGATATAATTTACATTTTATAGAAAAAGAGCAATTGCCCAGAGCCAGAAATGTGCTCTTGTGGCCAAGAAGGCCAATGGCATCCTGGGGTGCCTGGAGTGTGGCAAGCAGATAGAGGGAGGTCATCCTCCCCCTCTACTCTGCCCTGGTGAGGCCACATCAGGAGCACTGTGTCCAGTTCTGGGCTCCCTGGTTCAAGAAGGACAGGGAACTGCTGGAGAGGGGAGAGCAAAGGGCTACCAAGATGCTGAGGGGACTGGAACACCTCTCTGATGAAGAAAGGCTGAGGGACTGGAAAAAAGATGACTGAGGGGGATCTTATCAATGCTTATAAATACTGAAAGGGTGGGTGTCAGGAGGATGGGGCCAGGCTCTTTTCAGTGGTGCCCAGTGACAGGACAAGAGGTAACAGGCACAAACTTGAGCATAGGAAGTTCCATTTAAACATGAGAAGGAACTTCTTTACTTTGAGGGTGGCAGAGCCCTGGCACAGGCTGCCCAGAGGGGTGGTGGAGTCTCCATCTTTGGGGACATTCCAAACCCACCTGGACGTGTTCCTGTGCCACCTGTTCTGGGTGATCCTGCTCTGGCCGGGGGTTGGACTAGATGATCTCCAGGGGTCCCTTCCAACCCCTACCATTCTGTGATTCTGTTGTAAATCATAAATAAATCACTGAGACACAAATGGAAAATTGGAACTCTTTATTACACACTTTGCAAAGACAACCTCCATTTCTCCTAAAAGACAAGTTAAAATCAAAAAGTTACTTAAAGTTACTCCAATTATTACTGAATAACTAAGTAGTTGCATCATCTCCGCTATTGCAATGCAAAAAGTAAGTATGCCAGACAGATGAAAACTGATGACATCTTGGGAAAATGGGGGTCTGAGCTGCTAAGAGTCATTGCTGGATTTGGGGAAAGACAATGCTTTACTAGTGTGTGCAATTGCAACTTTTTGTGTAAGTATAATGTTTAGATGCCTTAGTGATGGATCAGCTTAACACATTCCAAACAGAAGAAAAAGCGTGCCCTCCAGAGCATCCAGTCTTCAAAATGAGACAAGACACAAAGCATGGGTGTGTAACACTGGGCTTATCCAGAATCTGGACTGCAGGAAAAAGGGAAGATGGGAAAACTCTACAACTGTAGAACTCCATCAGATGTGCTAAGACCACATGTCCTTTTGCAGCTCTTCTGTTCAGCTCTCATCAGAAAAGTTTGCCTCTGGGTGGTTGTTAAAATTCAGAGGAACTGATAGATGGTGTTTTGCATGAAGGAGACACATTTTAAGCCATCAAATGACTAACTCTCACTTAACTTTTCTGAAAGATCATAGGAAATGAGAATTTGTGGCAATTTTGGAAGGGAAGAGTGTGATATCTTTCTGGCTATTAAGCAGAAAATCTTCCAAACTGTGAAAGTTAGAATAGAGAAACAGTACAAACAGTCTGTTTTCAAAAGTTAGGCATCAGAGGTAGGATGTGCCATTACCATCGTAACTCAGAAATGGGATGGGAAGAAAAGCTTTAAGGTATAACAATGAACAATAATTACACTGTAATTAAACACTATATCAGGAGATAGGTAGGTATGGTCCTCCTAAAATATCTGTTTTCTGAATGAAACTGTTGTCTCTGCTGTATCTGTCAACCTCTAGGTCAAATCCAGCCGTGGGTTAAGAACATCGTCTATGTCCTGGTCAATGCCTGAGGGCCAAGCCAGTATATAAAAGTTAGTGAGGACTCCTGAGAAGTTGGCTTTGGTCATTATCAGTCCAAGAAGGACTGATATGGACACACTGGCATAGAGTAAATCTAAGTGCTACCTAATGATCATACACCATCCTTGAGATGAACATTAGCTGTTTTAAAGCTAGACATCTGCTCCAGTACCAAGTACTAAGTCATTGTCTAGATTCTGTCCTCTGCAATCAAAAGGAATAAGCATCTGTAAAGACCTTTACCACATGATACTTATCTCGGACCACTATTTTACGATTGATGAATCACCTTTTTCCCTTTGATGTACAGGCTATGGTGCTTAGTTTCAAACTTGACTCTTGGCTTTTGGATGACTAACGTTAATTAAATCAATTATAGCTATGGGTGGGTTGGGGTTCAAGTCTGGCCTTTGTCGCACATTTTTATCATTTCCCAATAAACCTGCTTATTCTTTCAGTCCTTCTGCTTTAGGACAGGGATATTTTGCCTTGTTTATTT
Organism: Fratercula arctica; assembly: GCA_947846985.1. NCBI lineage: Eukaryota > Metazoa > Chordata > Aves > Charadriiformes > Alcidae > Fratercula > Fratercula arctica. The sequence continues at coordinate 161,959,984 of CANTUZ010000002.1, forward strand.
AGATTCCAAGCTCTCTGAAGCAATGTCTTTTTCCTTTTTGGTCATTCAAAAAGAACTTTTCTTGATCTGTAGCAACTGTAGAATCAGTGTGGTTCCACTTGGAAATCCCGGGTCTTATCATGGGCAGTAGGTAGGTGCATTAACCTTCAAAGATTAGTAAATGTCCTTAAAACACTGTAACCAGATGGAAGCCATTTTCCTCTCCAGCCTCCCACTTCTGAGCGTTGCCTTAAAAACAGTCTTGGCATCTTTTCCTTTCATCATTTCCAGGGCCATGGAAAAATCTGAAGGGGAGGAAAAATACAGCATTTGTAGGCTAAAATAAATTAATGCAGAAAGCGTTTGCTTCAGGTTTCTTAATGTTCATTCCCCCGATGTAAAGATTTATGATTTAAATAAAATAATAATAATAAAAAAAGCTAAAACCCTGAAGTTGCACTTTTGTAGATTTGCATATTGGTTTTTTTGTTGTTTTTTGTTGTGTGTTTTTTTTTTTTTTTTGAGGAAGATTCACATCAGGCAAAAAAGACCAAATAAATCATTAGGTACAGACAGAGGAATGTTTTAAAAGAAATGATTTGCAACAGATATACTGTAAAACATCACCCACAGCAAATGTTGGATCAGCATTATATATAGAGCTGCCACTTATGAATTTTATGGGCTTCTTGGGAGGTTGCTTACGAATAGTAGTATGGTCTCTCCAGCACAGGGCTACGAATCAGGAGATCTGGATTCTATTTTTAGCTAAGTCAATGCCCTTACAATGTCAGCTAAATAAATTACTCTATTTCTCTGTTTGCCGTTGCAAAAAGACAGGTGAGATATTCAGTCACATTAATTTTGAATCTTATTTAAGAATATACTTTGAGATCTTCAGGTGGAAGTTGCTACACAAATGCGAAGTACAGTTTGTACTAAGGATTTTGAATTGGGAAACATTTTGGGATTGTGTATATTGTATGGCAAGATTCAGTCCAATTTTACTGGGCACAAAATGAAAATTATTTGTGGTGGAACAGTCTATCAGAGTTTGTAAAACCCCATGGATTAGTTTGTAGGCAGATTATATAGGTAACATATATTGCTTGGGTTAATCTTTTCTCTTCATCTCTAAGGAAACCTTCAGCAAGAAACTTACTCCAGCCCAATATTTTTCTTTTCTACTTGTTTTTATTTTGAACAAGAGCTTTAGGGGAAAAAAATAATAATAAATAATCTGAGAGCATTTCAGGCCTCGACTGCCCATAATTTCTAATCCACCTAGACTGGAGTGATGGAGGAACCTGTAACATACCTATACTGAAGCTCTGAGGGAGTTCCCTCAGGAAGTCTAAGTAAATTGGACATTGGTTTTATGACATTGGTTTTATTTTGGTAGCAGACACCTCTGAGGGGTCTGTAGCAGCACTAAAAGAGATTGGAATCTCTTTTCACCTTGAGAGCAGACTATTATTTGAAAACTTGCACCACTTAAGTATGTGAGTTAGGTCAGATATTTCCCTTAGCTTGAAAATTGAGTTTAGCTCAAAAATCTGCTTCCTTCTCTGACCAGGAACCGTTACTAGACAATTTTCTTAATGAGAGGATTTTTAAACAGGTAATTTTATTTTGTGAATGTGAGGCTGTTTTGCTCTTTAATTAACCTTTAGCTTTATTGTCCACAGCTCCTAATCAAAGATTATAGAGTGAAAGAATGTCCTAGCCAATGTTTAAGTGCTTTGTACATTTAATTGTTTGTACATTTTACATGTTATGTTTTCCAAACTCTGGTGAATCATGGGTGTAAGATAGAAACCTAAATGCATGTATCAGCAACATTTTCTCCCCGAAGAGTTTATTAGCTCTATCTCAATACCCTGTAAACAGAGACCTGCATTGAGAGATGGCTCGCATTAGCAGTGCAGAGAGCAGGCAGAGCAAGCCTGGCTGGGTTGCAAAATACCACGGAGACTTACCTTTCAGTGCTGAAGGCTGCCGTGTCTGTTTGTCTTGACAAGGGTAGATCACACACTTCAGGGACAATTGCTGACTGTCTCTGTTATCCGTGGCCGTGTGGCCACAGTGCCAAAGAAATGGGTAGAAATGCGTGGTCCAAATCCGCCACCTCACAATTTAAGGAAACCAAAATCAACCCTCACATTCATTGTAAGCAATCTGAGAATCGGGTGGATGCTAATTCCCCAATGTTGTCAAATGATTTAGAGATCAAAGATGAGCCCAGTGTTTCTGGGCTTTTCTTCATACAAAATGCCTTAGTGTTTCTTTAAACTAAAATGCCTATCTGTTAAGATAGGATAGGCTTCTGCAGGAGGGGAAGTTTGAGTATCTCCTTATCGTCAACTGTATATCTGAGTGCTGTCATCACGACGAACAAGTCGCCCATAACTGCATATGTCCAAGTACTAAAGCATGGTCTTGCCCTTATGTTCTTATGCAGGTCAAATCTTTGCCTTGCTGTCATTGACAACATCGCTTTAAATCAAAGATGAATGGTCTCTTTGTGATCAGTGTTATTGCAATGAATTTCAGGAGAAATTATAATAATGGAGCACTTAAAAGTAAAGAGCTAGCACTTGAGCTAGCTAGCTATTAATTATAAATGCCAATCTTTATCAGGACTTCTTTTTTATGTAAAACCGATCTGTTCTGAGTACTATTTTAGTGTTAATTAGAGCAAAGTGAAGATGAAGTGTTATCCAATGATGAGCATTCATTACAAGGTCTGCTGACCCCTTGTGCTTAATCCTGGAGATGCACTGGGAGAGCCTCTGGTATTAGCAAATGCATTTAAGATATGGATGTTTTGGGCTTGTCATAAATAACTGCAAGAATGACACTTGCAGAAGCTTCTTGTTCTGACAGGATTGTCTGTAAGTGTTTAGTGGCAGCACAGAAAAAATATATTTCTGAAATAATAAGATCTGTATTTTAAGAAAATATAGAAAAAAACCAGGCATTTCTTGGAAAGCCTGAGGAAGGAAATAACTAAAGACACTGACCAAGGTTTTAATATGTTTGGATAGTCCATCCATGAGCCAGGATGCTGGCAGATTCTTTGAACACATTCAAATGAACCCTCCTTGAACAATCTCTATTGCCAGAGAAGCTGACAGTGGCGTTGAAGGTCACGGATGCCAACAGGCATTCTACTGCCCAGTCTCCAGTCTGCGGAGACTCTGACTGTCCCTTCTCCATATGATTATCAAGATAACCCAACTAGCGCTACAGAGACTATCGGCCAAGCTACAGCCGAAATTCACAGTTCTTCCCAGAACACTCCTGGGAAGGTGTTTTTTCTGTCCTGCAGGCCTGAAGGACGGGCAATGTGCTACAAAGCTTCTTACTGATGCCTTTACAACCTGGTGGAGGATTGCACTCTTTTGGTCAACTCCTGTACTCCTTCCAAAGGTAGGTGAGATTGAATCAGATGGAATAAGAAGGCTGAATTTTAAAACCAACTTCCATCTTTTGAATAGAAATAAAACAGACTGTAACCTTTATTTTGCTGTAAATAGATATTAATAAAAATCATCAGAGTGAATCAGAGTCATCACTCATTTGGTGCAGGACCTTTTTTTGAACCATGGTTAGTTCCACATAGTTCACATGAAGGTGTAAAAAGCCAGCTAAAAGTGGCCTAATTATGCCTTTTTAAGTTCTTACAACTTGAAAATACAACCATTTCCAGACATTTTCTTCTCTTCTTTACAAATGTTATCAGATACTCTTATTAACTACAGGAAACTGAGCATTTACTTTAAAACTGTTGTCTACATCCAGGGTCTTGAAGATTGGGATATAACCTTTCTTAGTTCCTGAATTTTCCTAAGTATCCCTGTAATTTTCTCATGCATGAAAATAAGCCTCATTTCTTTGCTGACTGCTGCCTTTATGCCTCCTTTTCTGCCATTAGTGAACTAAATGTTTGGAGAATGTGATTGTAAAAATCATTCTTTAATGTAAAAGGCTCTAGAGACAAATGTCAGATTTTATTTCCGCTACAGATGATAATGGTACTTGATAGAACCATTTATAATTTCTTAAGAGGGAGAAATAATTCTCTTTAACTGATTTATTCATATAAAGCCATTTACACTCTCCCTGTATGCAGTGGATCAAACTGAGTTATGTTTCCTAATTAGCTATTGATAGGTGGGGGGCTATTCTAACGATGCCCACCAACATCCTCTTTTACAACCAGTCATCATCAGAATGGGCCTGAGACCTTGGATAAACCAGCTGGAGACCTGCTGATATCTACTCTCATTCCCCAACCTCTTAAAATAAAGTCATTCTGTACAAAAGAGCTATAAAACATATGGGGGAGTTGAAGGCGGTCCTCCCTCGTATCCTACTGGGATATGTTCTGCTTTGGAGGACTGAGGGTTTTTAAAACCCACTGGGTGCTGACCTCTTGATTGCTGGTTCACCCTTACTAATGAAACCACCGCCTTGAGTGTCCTGACTGAGAGGACCTTTGCCAAGCAAAACAACCCAATGGATACATGTCTGAAAGGAGTGAAGAGGTACACTTTGACATCTTCGCTTTATAAATAGGGACAAAGCATGGCAGGGAGGCTTTAAAAATAGCTTTCCTCTAAGGGAAGGGAAGATGAATGCTGAAGATGAAATTTTGACCCTGCTGAAGTCAATGGAAATTTTCCGACTGATTTCAGCTGGGCCAACGCTTCATCCAAAGCACTGATGCATTTTGATGGGCTTACAATAGTTGCACAAAGATGGAGAGGGCCTTTGAAATTGTATTCAATGCTCCAGGATGGCCAGGAAATCACTAGGTCTCGAAATCAGGGAAAATGTCACAACACTGTCAATTATTTCAGTAGTTGCGGAATTGTTGAGGGAAGTGCCCAAATGATATATGCTAATTCCTGCTTTGGCTTGTCACCCTAAACAATAACAAACACTTTGTGTAGCCTTGTATATATGTTTACATCCCTATCAATTTATGCTGCTCTTGGTTTTTGGATGCAGTCGCAGTCAGAGTTTTTCTGCTGTGTTATACCAAGGAGTCGATTGATAAAGCTAGTAGAGATTTTTCTGCATCCCAAACTGCCACATAAAGCATGCCACCACCCACATTTTTTTTTTAATATTGTGGATTTCTTGGAATAGTGGCAAGACAGCGTCATCGTCTCTTGAAAAGGATGATCAGACTAAATGTGAAAACTAACTATTTTGTTAAGGTAAGGCAGATACTCCTGCCGATAGTTAACAATTTAACTTGAATGGGTGTACGCTGATTTGTACTAGCTGATGATATTACTATTGTAATATATCCTTGTTTTTATAAATGATAATATGCTTTTATTGCTTGTTTTACTGTTTCACTTCATGAGTATAACTGCCACAAATGTAATATGCAATTTTTCTCACCTGAGAAGCTATTCCCATACATCCCTGTACTTCATACATACTCATTTCTTCAAATGGCTTTTTTCCCTGTGTTTTATGGGAAAATATTGCCCTTCTCTGACTTTCTGTATAGCCCACTGATTCTTTCTCCTTAAACTAAGTGATCCTCAGACAGGGTTTGCACCAGTACAATATTTAACTTTAATGGAAATTCGGCAACAAATTCCCAGCAGGATGTCTGAAAATTCATCCTTTGGCATTATGATTGCTTTCTACTCTTCATTCTCCTCCTAGTTCTTTTGTTTAAAGTTCTTCCCAGAGTCCATCACTGAACAGTCTCTCTGTGTGCTCTTCACTTGCACTTTGCTTTGACAGGTATTAGCCCTAGCTTTCCTCCAAAAGGTTGTAAATTTGGAAAGGAAAAATACTTTTTCCGTTGGTCATCATCATTTTTTGATGCGTCGAAATAAGATGGAATTTTTTTGAAAAAGCAGGAATCAAGTGAGAGGAGGGGAAAAAGGAAATTGAATTGGCAGAGAGAATTCAATTAAAAATTAAAGTTTTATTAATATAGGAATATCCCTGTGCGCACAAATCTGTATCCTTATACTTACCTTCTCTGCCAAACCCTCTTGATTTACTAACCCACTGCTCACACTACAACTCACGTGCTCTGCCTACTTTCCTGAGGAAGAGATTGTGCATCTTATTAACGATGCTGTGTCAGACAAGGCTGGATACTTGCACATTTTACATGCCTGGCTTCCACTTGTAAGATTGCAATTGTTTTTAGCAACTGATTACATACCCTGTACCCATGGCAGTGGAAGATTACAGCTGTAGTTTCCACATTATCTTTTGTAAGCAAATTTCAGCCTAGTTATTAACACACTTCTGGGCAAGTTTGAACCAGCCATGGTTTGGCTGGAGAGTTTCTTCCACCTGTGATCCAACTGGCCCCAAAATACATGATGGTCATCCCAAAATTACATTGTTATTTCTTCCTTTGCAGTATCCTAACTACAGTGATTTGAACCCATAGAAACAGTAAAAATGATAGTTGAGGAAATGGTATAGCAGACACGTTCTCTCAGGAATACATGAGATCAAGTCCATCCCTGACAACATACTTCCTGTGTGACTTTGACCAATTCACTTCATCTATTTTGTGCCTTGCTTATATTTTATAGATAAGGCATTCACATTTCCCTGGCACAGAGTATTGTGAGGATGTCTGGTGTTTTTTTAGCATGAATAAGAAGGCAGATACTACAGCCATAAGCATGGAATATTTGCCAGTGAATTGATGAGAAATGATGTGAAATGATGATCGAGGACTGGAGCACCTCTCCTGTGAAGACGGGATGAGAGAGTTGGGGTTGTTCAGCCTGGAGAAGAGAAGGCTCTGGGGAGACCTTAGAGCCCCTTCAGTACCTAAAGGTGGCCTACAGGAAAGATGGGGAGGGACGCTTTGTCAGGGAGTGGAGCGATAGGACAAGGGGTAATGGTTTTAAATTGGAAGAGGGTAGATTTAGGTTAGATATTAAGAAGAAATTCTATACTCTTGAGGGTGGTGAGACATTGGAACAGGTTGCCCAGGGAAGCTGTGGCTGCCCCATCCCTGAAGGTGTTCAAGGCCAGGCTGGATGGGGCTTTGAGCAGCCTGGTCTAGTGGGAGGTGTCCCTGCCCAGGGCAGGGGGGTGGAACTGGATGATCTTTCAGGTCCCTTCAAACCCAAACCATTCTATGATTCTGTGATCTGTGATTTACATTGTCTCAGCACTCAAGTGCTTCAATGCTTCAGATTTTATTTTCACACTGGTGACCTGGGAAGTACTAGGAATTCTGTAAGGTTTAAAGGGAGTTTTTACAGGAAAAGATCCAGACCCACACTGCCTTTCCAGTTTCCAGTTACCTAAAAAACATGACTAGACTGAATCTAGCTTTGTAGGGTTGCACTTGGGAACTGCTTGCAAATATCCGTTGACTATAAACGTGGAGAGTAGAAGTAGGACAATGCAGAGTGGGATAATATGAGTTTAATCTAATTGTAAATATAAGGTGAATATTAGTAAAGGATGTATATGTAACACACTGGAGTCTGTAAATGTTCTTCTAAGCCATGATGGTGGAAGATCTATAATTTACATTGAGAAGCAAAGCACTATAAATATGATTTTTTAATAACTCCACAAAAATTACCTATCAAGTGTTGCTTTTCAAGACTATTTGCTGTTAGTAACTGGAAGCTGGGTCCAACCCAAAGCCAGTTCTGTGTCTCAGAGAAATCCCTATTTGTTTATAAAAAAAGATGAAAAATAATAGACCTATAGATATTGAAACTCTTGAGCTACTTCTGATAATTTCCCCAGATAAATAAATCTATTATGCAAGGGATTAGAGAGTACAAAAAAGAGGATTACTTTGTAAGTAATTTCTGGAGAAGGGGGAAATGTTAAAGAAATACTTAAGACTTTCATGTAGTATGCATCTGTTAAAGCCTGCAGAGCCAACCATTTCTTAAATTAACTCAGCAGAAACTTTTCTGAGTTCCTGGTAAGAACATAAAGATCAGCAAAGAAATAAGCACAATACTCTGAAATTCATGAATAGGTTATATCTTGTCGTTGTGAAATACAAGGTCAAGTCAAGTTTCGAAAAGGGCATTTTTTGAGTTCTGAAGGTAAACAGAGTTGAAAAGAAATTATACCGTGCTTTTTGTTTGAAGAAAGAAAAAAACCTACCATAGATATCTTTGCAAATGAAATTTGAGAGCAAGCAATGGAAAAACCCCAGAAGTTATCATAGTTAGAAAACATAGTTTTCAAGTCTTTTGGGTCTCATGAATTTCCTGACAGGGTACTTAGGCTGAAACCTGAAGTAACTGCAGATTTCTTAGCAGATATCTTTGAGAACTTATGAAATACAAATGAGTTCCTAGATAACTGGCAGAAGAAAATCTGAAAATTTCTCTTTAAAAGTCAGAGAGAAGAGAAATCCTAAGGAACTCTAGACCAGTCAGCTTAACTTCAATTCCTGGAACGATACAGGAACAAATAATCCATCAAACTATCTGTAAGCACTTAGAAGATAACAAAAGGATGAGTTGCAGCCAAAATAGATTTGTCAGGACAAAGTTGTGCCAAGCCCTCTAAAATCATACTGTGACAGTGTAAAAGCCTTGCAGATGTGGAAAAGCAATAGACATCAACTGTATTAGATTTAGGAAGGCATTTGGCACTATTTCTCATGGTAACCTTTTTTGGGAATATGATCTAAACAGAACTCCTGTGATGTAGGTGCGTAACTGGTTGAAATACCATGTTCATAGTGTGATTATCAATAAATCACCGTCACAGGAATCCCCCACTGAACTGTGAGACTTAACAGTCTTCAGAGGTTAGTGAGTTAGAATATAGAGTAGAAGATATGCTTAGCTGATTTGTAGATGTCACTATGCTGGGTGGGGGCTAACAGGAGGACACTGTGGAAGACATGATTACCATGAACTTGACAAAATTATCCTGACAAACTGGAGTGACAGTCTCAAAAAAATTACATTGCAATTCTGTAAGGACAAATGTATATTTTTATCCTCAACTGTGAATAACCATTTTTTTTTAGGTACAGATGAGAAATGGTAGAACAGACAGTCATTCTGGAGAAGAGGATCTAGACTATTATTGGTTCACAAGCTGAATATGAGTTTAGAGTCACACAGTTTAAAAAAAAGACAAACACTATGCAGAAATATGTCAAGAAGCATGTTATGCTTTATTAGACATGTGAAACAATCCTTCAGTTTTGGCCATAAGTGTCAGAAAGAAGTATGTTTTTGTAGGGGAGACTTCTTCTGATATTAAGTCATTTAGATGCTATGCGTGGATGTCTTCATGTTCACTTAATTTCTATTTCCATTCTGTTCAAAAGACAGTAAGACCACACAGTTGAGGAAGCATGGAGAACATGTCATGTCAGCCTAAAGTAGGTCCTTACTCTCTGATCAGCTGAAGGATGGTCTAGACTCCTTCAGCCATCTGGTGAGATCTCTAATGACTGTAATGGAAGCCATGGGTATTGTTCATCTGGAGTAATGCTTCTAGTCTTCAGAATGGACAAAAGCTGCATCCATATCAGCCATGGATAGGGCAAGGCGACTCGAACAGTGTCAAGGGAGGTTTAGGTCAGACATTAGAGTTACAGTGTCACTTGTAAGGCACTTGGCACCCCTCAAACAATTTGAGATTTCCTGTGGTGTTTTGCATGGCCTCCACCCCCTTTAAGTGATGTCAGTCTTCTGTGGTTTCTGTGCCATATCTGTCAGCCCATGTGGTTATCTTGGGCACCTCAGGGTATCTCAAACAGTGCTAAACGCCTCTACTGCAGTAACTGAGTTGACATCCCCAGCCAGTGAAGTTTTATCAAGGCCTAAGGAAAAACTAAAGTCTCGTGATGAAAGTGAAGGTGCACACAAGATTTCACAGAAATAGCATATGGATTTCATAGCTGGATGCTCCTGAAGAAGTGGTTAGGCAGACATAAAAAGAGGCAGCAGGGCTTATGCTGCCTTGTGGCAGAAAGAAGGGCTAGTTGACACTTGAGGATTCTTACAGCTTTGCTCTCTGTGCTGCTCTGTATAGTACTGAAGATGTATGTTGCTTCCCCTGTTGTTTTGGAAAGGAGCTGCAGAACGCCTGATTGCTCGCTTACCAGCTCCAATGTAGCGTAAGCTGACTGCTTGCGAAATCTGTGCGCTGCCATTCATACTTGTTCTTTTTGATTTTTCTCCTCAGTAGTGTCTCATTGTGCTAGCCTGTATTTGGGTTTTCTGAATATGTGTGAACTCTTTTTTAAAAAAAAGGCAATGGATTGTTAAGAGAACGTACGTACCCTTTGCCTGTCATCTGCATAATTCCCTGCATATCTGCCTATTGCTTGCCAGCTCTGTGGCTCTTATTTTCTGTCCACATGCCTGTATGCAGCTCTCTCATCTTCTTGGTTCACCTAGCTTAATCTATTTATCATTTCCTACAGTGATCATCCTTCATTCTTCCCATCTATCAAAATTGTTTATAAAATCTTCACCATTGTGGCGTCCCCCCTTTCACTGAAAATAAATTCTCGATACCCAAGCTAAGCAAGATGTGGATACCTGTTCTGTTTCCCTGTTAGAGATACCTTTTTCACCCCTGTACTGCTTTATGCACTCATTCGACACACTTTGAATATGAGGGATGGTATGAAAACCTAAACTATCTTCTATATTTTTCTATAATCTTATCTTTCACAGCGGCTGACATTATCTAGAATTGACTCCAGTCACGTGGAAATGTGATAGTTACTCTATAAACAATGAGAAACCTTTCATTTGTACAATAGCTGCAACTTACAGATGCCTAATGAGGCAGTTCCTTTACTATGACTGAAAATTTCTGGAGATTTCTGTGTTCAAAAAAGTGTTATAACACCTTTTTGCTCGACCTCTAATTATAAAGCAGGTTGAAAGCATGCCAAAAATGCAGTCTTTTAAAACTCTCTTTTTCATTTAAATTTGTATCTGACATTTTTAAGACACTGATACTGCATTAAAAAAGGAAACATAAACAAATTAAAAAATCCAAACAAACTAAAAATATGAGATACTTTGCAGAATATGTACCACTGCCTCAAAGTGATCAGTGAAATGACTATTGAGTCACCAAACCTTTTTCTGACACCCATGTCAAAGAAATATGTGTAGATACTAGAAAGCATTGGTTTTATTTTATCTTATTTTCATAGAATCATAGAATGGTTTAGGTTGGAAAGGATCTTGAAGATCATCTAGCTCCAACTACCTGCCATGGGCAGGGACACCTCCCACTGGACCAAGGTTGCTCAAGGTCCCGTCCAGCCTGGCCTTGAACACCTCCAGGGATGGGGCAGCCACAGCTTCTCTGGGCAACCTGGGATGGTGTCTCACCACCCTCAGAGTATAGAGTTTCTTCCTAATACCTAATCTAAATCTCCCTTTGTTCAGTTTAAAACCGTTACCTCTTGTCCTATCACTACACTCCCTGATAAAGGGCCCCTCTCCATCTTTCCTGTAGGCCCCCTTTAGGTACTGGAAGGCTGCTATAAGGTCTCCCTGGAGCTTTCTCTTCTCCAGGCTGAACAACCCCAACTCTCTCAGCCTGTCCTCATAGCAGAGGTGCTCCAGCCCTCTGAGCATCTTCGTGGCCCTCTGCTGGACCCGTTCCAACAAGTCCATGTCCTTATGTTGGGGGCTCCAGAGCTGGACAAAAAGTACTCGAGGTGGGGTCTCACGAAAGCAGAGTAGAGGGGCAGAATCACCTCCCTTGTCCTGCTGGCCACGCTTCTTTTGGTGCAGCCCAGAACACAGGTGGCTTTCTGGACTGCAAGTGCATGTTGCTAGGTTATGTTGAGCTTCTGTTCAACCAACACCCCCAAGTCCTTCTCCTCAGGGCTGCTCTCAATCCATTCTCCACCCAGCCTGTATTTGTGCCTGGGATTGCCACAACCCAGGTGCAGGACCTTGCACTTGACCTTGTTGAACTTCATGAGGGTTGCACAGACCCACCTCTCAAGCCTGTCCAGGTCCCTCTGGATGGCATCCCTCCCCTCCAATGTGTTGACCACTCCACACAGCTTGGTGTCATCAGCAAACTTGCTGAGGGTGCACTTAATCCCATGTCACTGACAAAGATGTTAAACAGCACCAGTCCCAGTATCAACCCCTGAGGAATGCCACTCGTCACTGGTTTCCACTTAGACATCTATCCATTGCTGACAACACTTAGAGTGCGACCATCCAACCAATTCCTTTTCTACTGAGCAGTCCATCCATCAAATCTATGTCTCTCCAATTTAGAGACAAGAATGTCATGCGGGACAATGTCAAATGCTTTGCACAAGTCCAGATAGATGATGTCAGTTGCCCTTCCTTTATCCACCAACACTGTAACCCTGTTGTAGGAAGCCACCAATTTGTCAGACACAATTTGCCTTTAGTGAAGCCATGTTGGCTGTCACTGATCACCTGCTTATTTTTCATGTGCCTTAGCATAGTTTCCAGGAGGATCTTCTCCATGATCTAACAGGCTTCCCAGGAAAGTGGTTGAAGCACCATCCCTGGAGGTATTTAAAAGATAAGTAGATATTGGTGCTTAGAGTTATGGTTTAGTGATGGTTTTTGTCAGAGTCAGGTTGATGGTTGGACTTGATGATCTGAAAGGTCCCTTCCAGCCTGGGTAATTCTATGATTCTATGATTCTATCTTGCTGGGCATGGACGTTTTATTTTACTTTATTTTATTTTACTATTTTATTTTATTTTATTATATTTTATTTTATTTTATTTATTTCATTTCATTTTATTGTTACACATATTTTGTAGCCTTGAATAATTTTGCAACTCCATAGAGTTTCTGCCATTTAATTTTTAAAGTGAATTTGGGACATGCTCAAAAATTTTAAATTATTCATTTTCTGAATCAAATCTTACACCAAAGTGAAATGACTTGGTTGGAAAACCCCCTTTTCATATACCAAAGTAAAGGAAACAATAACTTCCATTTACTGGAATTTTTTTTTAAAAAGTTAATTTAAAACTAGAAATGGTATTTCCTCAAATTGTGAAATCTACTAGAAAATAAATTTTAAAAAGTATTGTATACAGTTCAAAGCCATGTGATAGGAATTTTCTCATTATCACCGCATATAGGAAGCAAATAAAGAAATAATATCTTCCTATTTTTGCTGAAAGAACAAACCAAAGCATGACTTCACCTTGCAATATTTCCTGTGATCGCAGTATCTTCTCCTTTTTCTGTATCTATACCACTGAGTACTGAAGAACTAAAACCATAATCCCTCTAGATTAGGACTTTATGCCAATGATAATAAAGACTACAACATACTCTCATGGATAATCTCATTTTAACATTCAGTTCCATATGCAATGTGGAGGAAAAAAAAGTCAATCCTAATGCTTTCTTTGATGCTGTTTTGGTTTGGTTGGGGGTTTTTTGTTTTGGTTTGGTTTGTTTTTTTTTTTTTTGTTTTGGTTTTTTTTGTGTGTTTTTTTTTTCTCTCTGTTGTGTTTCCCCAATTAACTGTTACCCTGCCTCTTTTTCTTTTTTTTTGCCAAAGCTTTGTAGCAGTGATAGCCATCAGCTGCATTATTCTTGTCTCACTCGGCTAATGTGACAGCTGGATGCTAGATCCGCGGCTGCCGTACGTCTATCTGTGTTTCAATGCAGTGAGTGTTGATGCTGGTTTACACCAGCCATGCTCAAGCTACAATCACTCAATATCTGCTCTTCCAGTTGTCGTTTTTATTGACTTTCCTTCTTACACTGAGCTCCTAGACATAAGCAGCTGGACTGAGCTACAGTTCTTTGTTCATCAGTATGATGTGGAATATGAACGGGGAAGCCATACACAAAACTGCAGGAGAAGAGGTGGGGATAGAGGGGTTTGTCTATTAGATCTTTCCTGAGAGATGCAGCAGATTCCTTCACTATCAGGCCAAACTACCAACTATCTTCATTAGATGTCCTGAATACCAGTCCATATATTAAAATTCCTCCTGATATGACCACTCTGAGCTCAGCAGCTCCATCTGCAAACACTAGACCTTCTCCCAAGGTTCTGATGATCAATCTGCTTGACATTTCTGCACCCAAGCAACATTCATTTCATTCCCCTAAGGTGTGCCATATGAGTTAGTTCATATATTTAATCAGATTTGTACATACAGAAAAAAGTACAGGTCTGTGAGCAGAACTTGCCTTAGTGGCTGAGCAGTGACAAACAGGTATAGGAGCTACATTTGGAGGACAAAGATCCTGGGAGTTACAGATGAACCTTTGTTTTTTTTTTTCTGCTGTGATTTGTCTCCCAACTGTACCCCAGTTTAGAAGAAATTTGATATATGAAACCTTGGCTGAATATTCTGGTAATTGCATCAGAGAAGGTGAGGGTTGTTGGAGGCAGGTTATGATAAACTTCCTGGATTCCTGATTTCATAGGTCAAAACATAAGTGTTTTAGAAAGTTGTGGCTGCTTTTCTACCTGATGGGCTAAGACAGTGCTGTTGGTGCATTAGTCAATAGCATGGCAGATTTAAAAGTTGTTTTCTCGACAATTATTCATTTCTTAATCCTCTGAATGTAAACAACAAGTTTTTTTTAAAAAATACATGGGCTATGAGTGGGGAGGGGCATCTCTCTCTCTAGGTGAGGTGCTGTGCTATTGCAAAGTCTAATTGCCCTGTTACACCATCATATTTCCCCAGTAATGTAGAACAGACAATTTTAGTTCAAAAAGCCCTCTCTGGTCTCTTTGCTTCCCTTGCATTAAATCCATTAGTCATGAAAAATTCATGCATCTTGAAATCTGAGCAGTTTCTTTTTTTTTTTCTCAGGAAATAGTGAGGTGGTAGCAGAGTAAGTGTTGTCCCTCCCTCCCCCCGGTGTGCTCCAGTCTGCCAACCCCACTCACTTTCTTCACTAAGGAGAGAAGTCATGACTACAGGGATAAGAAGAACTCTACTAGAAAACAAGCCAAGATCCACAGTATGCAAATAGTAATAACTACACAAAGCAGGAGGGGATCAAACTTGCCCCTTTAAAGATCCAATGGATTTGGTACTGACCTCCTCTGTCCCCTTAATGTGGCAATCCAGATCATTTGGAAGCAGATCAGGTCCCATTGAAACTGTAAGTCTGACAAGTGCCTGAATGAACTGGCAAAAAGAGACAGAAACCCACAAAATATTAATCAACTGTGAGACAAATTCTACATCGCCTGTGCCTCCCTCAACACTTGGTCCAAGAAGCTTAACTGCTGGAATCATAAAATTAATTATTACTCAGGAATTTCAGTGTAATACTCCAGTCTTAATGTTTGAACAAAAAGACTTTAGTGTTTTGAATGCATATTTAAAACAACAAAGCATAAATTTTTAAAGTAATATCCACAGTGGATGACAAATGTGTCTTGTTGTTGTAATAACTCCAGATCTCTAAATTAAGGATTGTGGTTTGAAGTAATAATAGTATTTCACATACAGAGGGGCCTTTCATCTACAAGGAAATAAAATCCTCTTTCATGGCACAGGCATATACACACAGGTGTAATTGCAACTACAGAGTTTGATTCAGCGGTCATTCAAGTAAATTGAGGTTATTGGTGCTTCCTCAATACTGACGATTTAGAGTCCCCAGCCAGCAAGCTGTGCTAGGAGCTGCGAGAATGAATGAACACAAGAAATAATCTGCAAGCAAGCTACAGAAGGAAAGGGACAGAAGAAATCTGTCCCCCTCTAACATGCAGATAGCAGAGGGATCGAGGTATTTGATGATAATCTGGAATCATAGAGGTAAATAAGGAATCTTTCCTGGCATTTCATGTCTACTTACTGATAGGACTTGGAAAAATTTAAATGAGTTTTCAAGCCAGAAAATATGAGAGGTATGTCCCAAACAATTCTTGCTTGTTTTCATGCTGGAATGCCTGGCAGAGTAAATATTATCAAAGTCCTGCCCGATGCCTTCTTTCCTGTGCAGTCAACACCAGACTAAGCCATGTTTTGGGTATCAGTTTTTGCTGTCTTATTCAGCAATTCTACACAGGGTGATCTGCAGCTTGGAGTAAAGGAATTCACTTTCCCACACTGCCATCACCCTTTACCATACACGTGCATTTTTCCATGTTGATAATTGCCCATTAGTTTACCATTCCAAAGAGCAGTTAATCAAAAAAACCATCATCTTTCCATATCTTACTTTATAGTGTCTTTAAGAAAAATCTGACATTAAATGTCAAGCAGACTCTATAAGATATTCTTCTTTAATACAACTTATACTTAACTTTTAGTTATCCATAAACTCACTTACTTTCCCCATTCTTCTGCAGTATCAAGCCAGCGTTGATGAAGAGATATTAATTCTCATCTAAAAAAGTACTATGAACTGTGGAACATTTATTGAATGAGCATGATCCAAGATCTCCAACATACTAAAGGTATATAAAACTGTTATTTGTATTCCATTGATTTACCAATGCATGATTTAGATATTTTTAAAAGGAACATTTGTATGGTGGATTTTCACCAGGGACACTTTCACACATGGTATGACAAGCTAAGCAGTGATTAAGTCATGAAGCAATTTTGCTGCATTTTCAGAGAGACGTTATTGCTGAAGGTCTGGCTGTAATAGACCAGAGGTACAGAATTTGAATGTAGAGCACAAAAATGCCTAAGCAGATCCTACGCTCTGACGGAGAGTGAGAAAAGGAGGCACCGTTTCTCAAGAAATCAAGCTAAAGAGATGCCAAAGGCACAACTGACCGAACATAAATGCATAAAGAAATTTTGCCCTCTTAGTTACATATAGGCCACATTAGAGCTTGAGGTGAAGAAAGGCACAACAGTCTACAAACAGAAGTAGCATGCCCTGGATGGGCTAAATGCAAAAGAAGTAGAAGCTGAAATGTTACAGCTGGGTACACACATGCCACATGTTGAACAGCACTTTATTTTCTGTAATAAAAGGCAGTTATTTTTCTTAAGCCTCTTCAGTGACCTGTGCACCCCCAAATTTGAGCCAAACATGCACACAGCAGTAGTGCCAGGTTTGTATCCTCAAACAAAAGACTTATAACAATGATGAATTCACCTCACCTAACTCCAGATATCTGCAATGGAGCGCCTGCATCAGAGCTTGTTCTCCAGGCTCTTATTATAGTCAATGAAGAGCTGCTCAACCGAAATTATATTGAACCAAATGTAGGTGCCTGTTTAAGGAGATGGATCACATCCTGAAGTCATTGACTACATAAACAAGCTCTCCGTTATCTATGATAACCACCCAGGGTGGTTTTCTGAGATGTATGTGTAGATACTAACTCCTGAAAAACTGAATTTAGTGTATTTTACGGTCATACTGATTTCTCATTAAAACTTTTTCTTCCACTGTAAGCAGTTACAAAGCCCATCCTGATTTCAGATACCAACTTGCAGCTATTCCATGCCCAAGACAGTAAGTATGTTCACTTGGCCCATTTTTGTCCAGTGGTCTTCTGACAAATACATTGCACCCGCCTACTGGCTTTTCTTTGAACTAAAGAAGTAGATACTTTTTTTTTTTTTTTTTTTTTTTTTCCTGACAGAAATTGATAAGCACACGTGACTTTACTCACTCTAGGAAAATGAACATGAGGATTAAATGGGTATACAAATTGTATTGCGCAATGAGGTATAAGTGAATACGATACCTTCATTACACAGCAGGTGGGATATTAAGTCCTGGAAAAAACAGTGCTGTAGTTGAAAAGAATAAAAAAAAAAAGAAAAAGGAAGACAAAAAAAGATTAATACATTGAAAAAACATTAAGTTGTATCTAAGCTAGAAACAATAATTGGCTCACATCCCAGAATGTCTATAAATGTCTTTGCATGAGTTTTCAAGTCTACAATAGGCTTTGGTTGTTAAAATCCATGAAAAACTGGTAAAAATTGAAAAAAATACCAAGTGAGTAAACTCCTACATGAAGCAACAGATGAGGGAAGAAAAGTGATGGGTTGTTGTGGATAGTGAGAAAACAATTGAAATTCTGATAAATGCATGAAATATAAAGGATTCAAGCCTCACCAGTGGGCATAGACTAGGTAAAAAGTGTCTACATAACAGAACAACATAACACGAGGATGTAAGAAAAGCCAGAGTTGGTCAGAACAAGGATCCACCTTGCTCAATGTCCTGTCTTCAACAGCACCAGCTTCCTAAACAAAGAGGGTAAAACAAAGTATTCACCAAATGAACTTTCTGGGTACCATTTCACAGGAGTGTTTGGAGCAATTCAGCTCACTCAGGGCAAGATTCAGTTCAAGATTTAAATCAAGATTTAGAAGTGTAAGTACCCATATGTGAGCGGTTTCTCCATGATAATCCAGATATACCTGCTACAATAAACAAAGACTAGAAAGAATTTAGCTGGAACAGCCAGTTGCTATTTGTTTCAGGACGAGGTGTTTTGCTTTCTAGGCTCCTGTGAGTACATGGACCAGCTCTCTTCTGAGCATCACAGGAGCTTTGACACACCTCATGCACACCTATAAGAAAAGGTCTAAATTTAGGTGTCTTCACCTACAGCTCACACCCACCGTTGGTAGTTAATGCTTGTGGAAATTGTCTAGCTGTATGGTCATTAATGGGAAATAAGGTTCTTCTGATAAGAAAGTTTAACTTTGGTGATGCTTGTGCCTCCCTGAATCACCACTGCCTCCTCGAGTTCAGGGATCTAGGTTCATCCTTGGAACAACAGCTGTAATAAATAACCTTTTGTACACGTTTGTGGTTAGCAGGTAGTAAGTAGAAAGCAACCGCTTAATACTTTTTAATAAGGACCCAGTACTGGAAGGAACCTTCCATAGGGTTGGGCGTCTGCTTAGGGGTGTTAGACCATAGTTTGTTATCAGGTGTCACTCTTTTTGCACGCTTCTCCCAGAAAACTTCCAGACCCCCTGTCCAGGAGGGCAGGTTACCACTTAAAGCAAGACAGCTTTCAGTCTGTAGTGCACAAATCATGCCACCACATCTGGGCCGTGTGAATATTTGCTGTCTAGTCTAAACTAATCATTGAGTTTCCTCACTACAGAACGGAAAAGGAGAAGTGCCTGCAGCGGGAGATTCATCTCTGCGTTACAGACCTATTTTAGGATGGGATATAGGAAACAGGAGCTCACACATACTTTGGTTTTAACAACTCAGCCTGTCTGTTTATCCTAGAACTATCATTATGGTCTCTACTTTATTACATTAACTCAGCAAAAGCATACACATGTGTCGAGTGCTTCAGTGAATAGACTTAAGCACATGATTAACTTTAAGAGTGTGCTTAAGTACTTTGCTAAATCAGGGCTTCTATGTTTTCTCCTCTCAGTACATCTGGTCGATTTGCATATACTTTCCATATAAAGAAGTTCATATTCTGAGCAAAATGGAACTATTTCCATGCTTGCACATTCAGTGGTACTGCTGCTGAAGCTAACTTAAGCAATTCCCTTCCAGTCATTCTCCCTTGTCCCACAAGTTTTCAGCCGGCCATTCGAAAAACTACAAGCATTGTGTTAGAACGGCTCATTGCGCAGCCACTTGGTCAACTGGATCAAGGCAATATTTAAGCTGAAGAATAAGTATAGTTTTGGTGAGTTGTTTTATTTTGGATCGGTTTATGACATGCTATGCAACCTGGCTGCACAAATTGTTGATAAAACAGATATAGGTACATGTGATCAGATTTGGGAGGTGCTTTAACTGGCATCAGCCAAAGAAATGCACATGAAAATCTTTGTTGCTTTACAATGTTTTGTGCTATGACAGATTCAGAAGACCTTGCACTACACGTTCCTTCCAGAACAGGGTGGTTTTTTTGTATATAAAGAAATCGTATTTAGGTGTTTCAAAGAAAACAGCAAAATCCAGTAGGTTCATTTCCAGCCAAGTCTCTAAACTAAAGATACTATTCTGCAAACAAAGCATCATGCAGAACATCTTGTTAATTATTTTAATTGTGTGAAATTGGGATGAAGCATGAGAAAAGTCCTATTTAAAGCCAAATTAACTCTAATTCTAAAGAGTTTTTTTTTATTTTTCCTGGGTTAGGTGAACTAGTTTTCCCACAATGACGATTTTGTTGTGTCATCAAAGACCGAAGAGCAAAAAATGAGCATTCTTAAAGGTTAATTTCTTTCTCAGGTCATATGTGACATAGCTGAGAAAAATAATCACTGCCGAAAAAAAGGAACGTTTGGTAGCAGTACAGCTCTTCCTCTACAGTAACCAAGGTCAGATGGATCAACAAAATGTTATTGGATCGGGACAGTTCATAGGAGTTTGGTAGGTCTAAAGACCTGGCAGTTTCTGCTGTCTCTGTGGGCGTAAAAGGACAATATAGAGCTCTGAGTAGTCTCAGTTCTTTGAACTGTAGTGTTGCCCACCCATAGACCGCCTTTAAAAGAGAATCTAGCAGGCAAATGTCCTCTGCTTTTTATAGAAGTGTTTATCTTTGTGGAATTTCTTTGCTGTCAAAAAAAGAATCAATATAATTTGATAAGATTAGACATGAAGCTGGTGAGAAAAATATTGTTCAGTTCTAGTAATGAGTTTATGGTTTAATAGTCTATTACTGCTAAATGTTTTACTTTCCTACCAATTAAAAACTAAGAACTTATTCACCAGTGACACATGAACTTACTTCACAACCTCGCGTTGATGAGACCTGGAACTCAAAATATCTGTATAGAGCTGTTATACTGTTAATAATTTAATTCTGGAAAATATTTGTAAGAACCCTATTACACCTAATCCCCTCAGGAATATGGGCTATTGACTAGTAACTGTGTTTCTTCATTTACCATATATTATCATATCCTATGTATTTAGCTGACTTCCTGACTGACTTTCTGACACTGGAAAAGACATTTTGTGCAAAAAAGTCAAACCTGAGGATATTTTTTTTTTTTAAACCTGATTTTCAGTTTCAACCGTCTAAAGGAAGTGTTCTGCGTCTCAGAAGTTCTGAGTGACTCTATCTCCCCCACAGAAATGACATAACTTTTAGTAACTGGCAAGAATAACAGGGTTTTGCACATGATTAATGGAGTATAGCAAGTAAAACCTAGAAATATTCCCATCTACTTATAATTGCTCTTAGCTGAATGGGCTGCAGATATTTTTAGCTGTTATTTCTAATCAATGTTTTTATTGATTAGTTATGTGTATTATAATACAGTCCAAATAGTCTGGTCTACACTTTTAGTCGTTTTGTACCAAACGCTGTAGAAAGACTAACACAAAATTCCTACACTCATAGCTCAGAGTCTACAGAGAGATTATGCCTGAAAGAGGAGGCAGATTGATTAAACAATATATTCTTTCTGTGTGGTTTCCCAGTACGATGATAAGAAGATAATGGACGAAGTAGTTTAAGCCTTAATTACTATCTACAAACCCATTTTAGACAGAGCCTACCAAAGAAAATCTTGAAAGGTTTTCCTGCTCGTTACTTTGCACAATACTTATAGCTCATGATGCAGAAAAAGAGGAATTGATTTCAACAGAAATAGTTAGGCTTCTTTATTTGATAATGTGGTCCAGTGGATTAGTTGTTGTCACAATATTAACATTAATGAACCATTACCTACAATGGGACAAGGTAACCTAAATTTTTTCTGCTTTTTAGGTATAAACAATTGCCTTGGTTTATCAGTTACTATAGTTTGGTACTTATGGGCAACCATTGTCCACACTTGAAAACTCAGGGATAATAAATTACAAACAAAACTAGATAATATTCCTATTATTGTGTCTTATGATATGATTAAGCTCATAGTACTATTGACTAAATCACCTTGGATTTTTCATTTGTGTTTGCACAGCATGCAGAATTTATCCCCTTTGCTGATTTAATTACCTCTTGTATTTACACTGACATTAAAATGAGATGATAGAAGAATGAAGAGTAGTGTCAACTACTTTCAAAGACAATGGAGTTAATCTACGTGGATAATGGAAAAGGTGATTGAAAGATGTATTGTTCAGGAAAACAATTAGCACAGGCACCTTAGCCCCTAACTGGGTTATCTTTTGTAAATCCTTGAGTCATAGCAAACAAACCGAGTTAACACATCATTATTTAGCTCAGCTCAATTAGAGTCCAAAGTAATTGCTACGAATATGCATTACATGAAACAACATACACTGCAAGCCGATATTAACTTCCAATGCTGTGTCTCACCATGAGCAGTGAAGGAATCAGAAGGGCATTAATATACTGTGGAAATGGAGGCAAAACTCATAGTGCTGAGTCTGTGAGAACCGGTTGAGTGAAAATTGATAAGATTTCATTCCTCTTATAAAGCCATGTTCCTTTGAGTTTCTCTGAAAGTCATGCAAAACTCTACTATGTGCAGCAATAGTGCTTTTTCTGTGGTAGCGACACCTAACTGTAGATTTGCTCATATTTGAGATTCCTTCCTGGAACAGCATTCCTTTCAGTCCTGCTGCTCTTCACAAGCAATCTAGAAGGCCAGTATTCATGAACACCTCTCCACTGAGTCAGAGCAGATGAGGTTCTGCAGGATGACCCTGAGCCTCCAGGAGAAGTTACAATGATGGCACCCTTCTCCGTATGTCACCTGCACTAAGTAAGTAGCATCTTTGGATCTTTTAAAATACGATCTCTGATTTGCTTTGGGTTGCCCAGAGTCAAATTTGTCGCTTTGAATAATTGGATCCATTCTTTGTCTCAGGAAGGACCCCAAACATCAAAAATCCCCAAAAATCAAAGGGAAGGGAGAAAAAAGTTTGCCTGCAGTCTTACAGAAGGAGAATTCTGCAGAAAGGGATGGAAAGGGCAGAATATACATCCCTCTGCAGCAATTTTCACTGTCATTATTATTGCTTGTTCGGTACTTCACCACAACTTTAAAGAAAAAGTCACCAAAATGAAACTTTGACCTAAAATGTAGTTAAACTATTTAAAAAATCCAACTGTTTTGCATGTTTTGTTTTTGTCTTTGTTTTTGTTTTTAACAGGTTAGCCTTGATGGAGCAGTAAATGACAGAAAACCTGCCAGTTTCCTCTTAGCCTTTATTTATTAGATGTTTAGTCTTTGAGGACTTTATTTAATGAGTACATGGCTGGTCATGAGATTTTTACCTAACTTTAACAGTATAAAACTCAGGTGGCTATTTTGTGTTAATTATTTTGTCTCCCTGTCTTGTTAATGGTGAGAGAGAAATGCACCTCTGGAGGACACCATCTTCAGACCCAAAACAAGAGTCTAAATTAGGGAATGCATCAATTCCTAGAGAAGTCCAGTTCTCCCTATCAGCTATAAGGGCAGTTTAGAGATATATATCTTCTCGTCAGCTCAATTAGACAACAGGAATCCCAGCTGTCCTTGACATTGTTACTTTAGCAAGCACATCACCTTTATTTTTTAATTCTCATTAAATGTTTGTGCTGTGGGGTACCATGGTTGCCAGGATTAAGAAGTGAAAGAAAAGGGATAGAACTAGGAAACCGGACAAAAGTTTTGAGGTTATTTCACTCACTGCAGTTCTCTTTTTTCATTCAGATATAGAAAATTCAGTCCAGTGAGACCTCACGGACAGCAAATCCTCAGAAAACAGGTCCAGAAAGATGGAGGTTGAGATTATAGCCATTTTCAACACATGATTCCTCAGCTGTGCTTTCACAGGACATCAGCCCAGCAGAGTGGCCACCTCCATAATAATAATCTTCTTCATTCCTACGAGATATAAGAGATGTTGGAGAGAAGTTCAATGAAAGTCCCTGTTGCAGAGCTAAACTGAAAAGATGCCTCTCCACACAGTATCAAAGTAAATCTCAAATTACAACACACAATTCACCTCACTCTGGCAAATGGTGATGGAGAGGGAAAACAGCTTTTTACTCCCAGAAATATCCACTCCTTCACAAACACTGCTAGGAATCACTTGAGGAAAATACACTGATACTGGCTTATCTTTTGTAGCGTGTGAGTCATAAGGTATGACGCTGCTTTTAACTTATGACATTTCTCAGTTCCTAGCCTGGAACATTTAGAAATATATTACAAGGATACAGCAACCCTTTCACACTAACCCTCAATGACCACAACATGTTAAAATTTTCTCATGTCTTACATCTACTAGATTAATTCATATTTAGAGTATGAAGTGTAGCTTTCCCTTTCAAAGAACATGTTTTCACAGAGAATGCAGGCAATTGAATCGTGCAAGTAAGCAGGAATGCAGAAATTACTTATGGTAAAAATACAGAGAAAAAAAACGGAAATGGATAAGTTTGGGAGTACACTGGAAAAATTGTCATTTTTTTAATTCTTTCAGCCTTTTTGTAAATATGGTTGTTATTTAACTTCTGTGAAAGCAGTTTCATAAATTAGGAAATTTATAGTTAGCAATGTAAGCAAATTATCCACCTCCACCCAGAAAGACATTCAACGTCCTATAGCTCACAGCGTGGCTCACTGCAGATAGGAGTCTATGATGGGACAGGTACTTTCAGAGTGGAAAAGTGTCAAATAGTGCTATAATAAACTCTGAAAAACACGAGTGAAAAGAGAAGAGTTGTCAGCTGGAAGATCTCATGCTGTAAGTGCACCTTGACCAGATGCAAAGCAGGCAGATTAGAGAGGCAAGGGAGGTGCAAGGAGAAGATATAGTGACAAGATTTATTTTATCAGTGCTACCTTTAGCCTCCTGCCTTGTGGCTTTCCCTATTATTTTCATACCTGGTCCTGGCAGCCTAGCAGGAAAATTTTGGGAATATATTATTACTCATATTAAAATGCGTAGTACCTTGCCTAATACTTGGCTAGGGTTGGTCACTTCTCCCAAGTAACAAGCAATAGGACAAGAGGAAACAGCCTCAAGTTGTGCCAGGGGAGGTTTAGATTGGATATTAGGAAACATTTCTACACTGAAAGGGTTGTCAAGCATTGGAATAGGCTGCCCAGGGAAGTGGTTGAGTCACCATCCCTGGAGGTATTTAAAAGATGGGTAGACGTGGTGCTGAGGGACATGGTTTAGTGATAACTTGTCAGTGCTTGGTTACTGGTTGGACTTGATCATCTTAAAGGTCTTTTCCAACCAAGACGATTCTATGATTCTAGTAGTCTTCGAAAAAAATAATAGTATTAAGAACACTTCACTTTGCCATGTTTATGTAGGTGAATATTCCCACCCTAAAGACTACTTGGCTTTTAATTTGCTGCAAAACATCAGGCTGTCCAGCTTCCTCCTGCTTGTCTGTGAAAATATTGTTGGTCTGAAGAAATCTTATTTCAGAAAGTATTAGACTGCTAAGCATACCTAAGCCTGCTAGTGAAGTTACACACCACTGATATGGATTGCTATTTAATTATAACTATTGCTTTCCTTTTGTACAAATGACTCAGGAGAGATACACACAACCTCAGGGTCTGGCATCAGCTTGTCGTGCAGCCACAAGAATCCTGTGTTGACGGGTTTGTCTTTCTCGGGGGTTGTATACTGCAGGTTCATAACACGTGTGGATGAAAGTTTAAAAGAGTGACAGTACTGAAGACAGGAGACATGCATTACCACTCTGTGCTCACAAAATTCAAAGCTTCTTTCATCTTTAGAGACATGGTATGCACAGTCTGGTGGTAGATCTACACAGCAGGGGAAACCAATACAAAGAGCATAAAGCACCTCGAACTGTGGTACACAGAATCATAGAATCATAGAATGGTGTAGGTTGGAAGGGACCTTTAAGATCATCTAATTCCAACACCTCTGCCATGGCTAAGGACACGTCCCACTAGACCAGGTTGCTCAAAGCCCCATCCAGCCTGATCTTGAACACTTCCAGGAATGGGGCATCCACAACTTTCCAGATGACCTGGGTAGTGGGACTCCAAGAGCCCCAGAGGAGGAACAGTCATGTAATCATGTCTAATCGTAAGTGTTCAAGCAGCCTTGCAGTTCTTGACTAGTTTTGGAAACTAACACCTTTACAAGGAACTCTTCAGTGCAGTATGGACATACTATTTTACCCAAACATCTTTACACCCTATTCTATAACTACCTTGAAATTTTTTGGAGACCTGCCCGTTATTTGTAGAAGCCTTCATATCTTGAGACCTAGATTCTGTATTTCCTAAACAGAGGAAAAATTATACTCCATTACCTTACACTATGACTGTTTCCCAACTGTTATATGAAAAGAAAAAAAAAAAAAAAAAACAACCAAAAAAACACTGTAAAATGTTCATCACCACATATTTAGAAACTCACAAACGTGTCTGGTTAGTACAAGAAATATCTCCTAGCACAACTGTTGCCTCCACTTATGTTCTTCCACAGAAGCTTGTCTAAAAGATGAGATGCCAAAGGAAGTATCGGGTAGGTAAATACTGATGCCAAGATTTCAGTCCCACAGAATATATTAGAGGTTGTAAATCTCCGGCTCAAATATGTCCCATAAGGAA
This sequence comes from Fratercula arctica, assembly GCA_947846985.1. Lineage (NCBI taxonomy): Eukaryota > Metazoa > Chordata > Aves > Charadriiformes > Alcidae > Fratercula > Fratercula arctica. The sequence goes on from CANTUZ010000002.1 coordinate 161,986,412, forward strand.
AGTAATTCATAATTACCACTTGTACACTACTGTATCTGTGTTGTCAGTTAACTGAACACCTATCCTCAGAAGCTAAAGCTAAGAGGAAGTACTTTGATGAACACGCCTAACCTCCAGGATTCTGTGCACAAAGAACAGAATTTCACACAGCCAAGAATAGCCAAAACCCAAGAACAGGAGAAATAATTATTCCCTGAAACATAAGTAAACACAGATAAGTGCAAAACCTCAATGCCAACTTAGAAGTGGAAATACTGACAGAACTTCTGCTGCAGCAAGGTAAACATCTCTATAGACTAATACAAACTCAGTCTTTATCCATTCTCCATTTTAGCCACAAAATGAAGCCAGGACTTAGTTACATTAAAAGAGATTGCTATATATTTTATGCCATGCATTAAGAATATTTTACACTGGAGATTTTAAACAGCATATTAAAAAGTACTGAAATCACTCATATCAATTGGCTATGGTATAATTGAGCTCTATAAAGATTATTGAAATACTTTTGAAACTATAAGAAGTAGTATAAATAATAAAGGGAAATAAATCTTCTTTCCACTTCCCACTTTAGAAGAAACAAACTTTTTAGCATTTGCCTCTGCATTTTTGCCAGCCAAAAAACATCAGCGCAAGGAGCCAAATTGTTGTCTTAATCTATCTGCAGACCATAAGAGATATTTTTGTAAAAGGAAAGTAACAACATTTTTCCCACATTTGCATCTTCAAAATTCCCCACTTCCTACTCATTCCTTATTAGAATTTGGGGTTTTTTTTGCATTTTCTCTTCAGAGGGATGTCCACGTATGGGTAGTACTACACTCAGTGACTACATAAGAAAGTTTTTTGTGTTTTTTGGGGGGTGTTTTTTGTGTTTGTTTTTTGGTTGATTGGCTTTGTTTGTTTGCCTGCTTGGTTTTTTGTTTGTGGGGGGTTTTTTGGGTTGTTTTTTTTGGGTTTTTTTTTGTTTTGTTTTGTTTTGTTGTTTTTGGTTTGTTTTGGTTTGGTTTGTTTTTTGGTTTGGTTTTTTTTTTTGTTTTTTTTTTTTTTTTTGTAGTGGTGGCTTTGATGCTATCTGAAAAGAACGTCATCCAGATTTAGACCTGAAGGGAACTTGATATGTCAACCTGTACACCAGCAGACGTTTTCCTTGTGATGTTGACAAGGCTGTGCTAGATGAGACCATGGGCTTGGGAGGAGGCTCTTCACTCTCTGAGAGACAGACTCATCCTTTCAATTCAAAGATGGCAAGGGCACTCAGTGACCTGACATATTGTGGTGCCAATATATTTCCATAAATGACCCAGGTATCACCCCTGTAAAGCAATTATGCCAGCAACACACACACAATAACAGAGATTCTTTACACCCACAAATAAAATGTCGTAGTGGCCCTGAGAATTCAATACAACACCTAATATGCCTCTGCAATCCAATATATTTCATTTACAAGCCAATATATTACCCAATTTATAACCAATCTGTCATGCACGTGAATCAATACAAATCATGAAAACACACATACATAACACACTTCACATAATTGAATTTTCTGCTCCCTAGCCTCTCATTACCCTGCCACAAACTGCTTGAAATAAATACTTCTTATTACTTTCAAGGTACAAACACCGTCAGGGACACCAGGCCAGTGCAACACAACTTTCAAGCACATATATAATCCAGGATCAACTTTCAGAAAGACTATGAAACCTGGAAAACCTATCTGCCATTTGCAAGCTGTATCAGGGATTTCTCCATGTATCCTGGCATATCATTCATTTTCCATGGAGTAAAATGAACAAACATAGATCATTTAGACTGAAACAGTCTCCAGTCCTTAAGGTCTAAGAACAGTGGGAGTTGGTGATTGCATCTAATGTCACCGTGAGCCGCTCCTGACTGCGTCACATCCATGAGAATATGGTCAGTAGATCAATACAATTACTCCTATCAGGTTTTTTTGTATAGATTTTGGTTGGGAAGGAAGTAGATGTTCCTAAAATGAACTGTCTCTGTCAGAGGTTAGGGGTACATCTGTCAAAGAAATCTGGTGCTTTGGCCAGGTGGAAAGAGTTCAGAAGAACTCCCATGTATGAAGTTTGATGTTTCTGCAATTGTTAACTGAGGTTATCTGTCAGAGTGGGATTTTAGGCATGCATATGGATTTATTGAGAACAGAAAATATTCAGTTCTCATTAATAGTAATTTCCATTTGAATGAAATTGCTTGATTATGATTGGCCTTTGATTGGAATTGTAACCCAAAAAAAAAAAAAAAACCCAAACAAAACAAAACCAAACCCAACAAAACAGTCAATGTAACAACTCCTCTTTTTGTTTCAACAATTAGAAGCTTTAACTCACTGAAGATAACCACAAAATTGTCAAAACCAGAGTTCAAAAGTCATGAAGCTGAGCTGGCAGCCCCAAGGCGAGATGAGCTTCCATGAGTCTTTTCTGACAACTGTTGCTGCAACCGTGTTCAGTACCGTCAACTCAACATGCTCCCTTGGTTAAGTATGTCAGTTCTTCACCCTCCAAAATCTGATACCTCTTCTGCTGCAAGTTAAAGATGGGGATAGATTTTACTGTACACTGTTTTCTTTCATACACACAGGACAGGCTTGGGATAACTGAAAGAAACTCCTGTCCTCTTTGAGGATCTATTGTCACTCAGCTGAGGAGGACATCTCATCTCAGAAGTGTAATGTATGTGCTAGTAATTGAGAATTAAGCTGTTTTCATCTTCTGCTGTATTTCTGTAAGAACCTAGCTACTATATACACATGACAGACATTTCCAGGCATCTTTTATATTCTTTTTTTTTTATCAAATTTTATTGATTTTTTTTCTCTTAATTACAGGGTTTTTTGCAGTCAGTTCTGTTGTATTTATTTATTGCATTAAAAAATGCAAAGTGTGCTTAAAAACCAGAGATATCAAAACTTCTGACAGGTTTACATGTAACATCTTTCGAAAAACGATTACACTGCATTTATGTGTACGTGATTAGAAGCTGGTGAACAACACTGGATTGACAAGTGCGGAAACTGAATTTCTCTATCTTAAAAGTAGATACACAGCAAGCAACAACAGTGTAAGCTTCTTTTACAATCCTCAGCCTACGTGCTACCCATATGATGGTGGCTGGGGCTGTAACATGACATTTTTGAACTCAGCACACATTTTGTTCCCAATCCTCGCACTTCTTCAAGGTCACCTATGGGTACATCCCATCTCTTTGGTTTTGCAGCTTCTCCTACTCCATAGTAGGAGATAGCAAAAACAGGTCAGACCTATTCACACCTGTTTAATTCACTCCCTTTACTGTTTCCTTGCAAGTGCTCTGTTGGTGGGCTTGAGGAATAAAATCTTGCCTTATTCCAGTGAATGTCATTGCCCCAGCCTGTCATTTTGACTACCATTTGTCAAGCCTATTCTGGCTTCCTGTTCTCTGTATTCTCTGAGGGTAAGAGGCAGCAGCTTCTTATCTGCTACTTTCAAAAGCTTCCAGAGGCTATTCCCAACATTTTTGCTCTCCTAGGATGCAATCTCAGCCTCTTTTAGCAGGAGGGATCCATGAAAAGCTGCTTCCTTATTTACCTTCATACCTAATTTCTGTTTAATCTGCCATGATGACCATTCAGAAAGAAAACAAAATTTATGTTGTTGGTGTGCCACAGATTGGTATCATCTCATAATTTGCTGGTGTCATCAGTACATTCCTTGTATTCTGTCTATAATGAGTGGTTGTCCTTGGTGTTATCACTTAAACAAAAGCAGGGACCAACTCTATCATTGTCTATCCTTATCCCTAACTGCGTTTCCCTAATGGTCCAGTAATACTAATAACAATAACACAGTAAAGTGAAGAGATGAGAACTCTATTTGCTGTAGAGGTCTCCTATCCAGCCTCATGCATGTCACAATAATGGTCAGATAAGATTTTGCCTCACCAAATCCTAAAATCCTCCATGGGTAAGATGCTTCTGTCTCTCTGGATGATCCGTTCCAGTACTGCACAATCTTCCTAGTGAAGGGCTTTGTCTTTTTTCCCAATTTACAATCTGAATATGATGAGCCTTAATTTGTGGCCATTGCCTCTTATTTTAGCTGTCTGACTCTGCTGAGAAAGATTTGGTGCCTTTGTCTTTATAACTCACTTAAGATGAAGAAGACTGCAACCAAATCCCCTCTGAGCATCCTCCTCACCAGACTAAAATATCCCTTGATGTATCCATATTCAGTGCTCCTGATTACCTTATCTTTTGCATGTTTGGAAATGGCTTGCAGGAGGATTTCTCCATGATTCTTCCAGCTCCTGAATTGTTGGAGATGTCTTCAGTTCCCTGGGTCCTCCACCGTCACTGTCATCAAGATGGGCGTAATATTAATCTTTTTCCAAACATGAGCGGCCTTTCTCAATCACAACGACTGTTGATAGATAACTGTGAGTGACCTTGCAATCGTGTCAGCCAGCTTGTCCAGCTCTTCTGAGAACATCCCATTCAGTGCCATGGATGATATACTAAAGGATTTAAATATTTTATAAACTAAATCTCAGCTCATTTCCTACTTTCATTTCCTACTTTATAAATATTTCTTTCTTTGTAAACTACATGCATGAATTGTTAGTTTATTATGATTATTATCTGTTTATTATTAATCACTCCACTTCTTCATATTATACATGTGTTGAACACATATGCTTTGATGCTGTAAAGCTCTGCAGCAAGTTTAAAGCATAAACCCTCATATTTATGGTTTCTATGGATTCTATGGACAATATAAAATGAAATAACTGTTTACTACCAATCTAAAAAAAAGTTACCATCATAATCTAAGTCACTGTTCTGTTGGATGAAAACACAAAAGTCTGGGACAACTTCTTAGCTGTGCTGGAGACTTCCCGCATGATTTTAAGCAAGTCAATTAATCTCTACATCTCAATTACTCAGCTATAAAATGAATCTAGTATCTCAGTAGGAGAGTGTTAAACTGAGTCTGTTAATACTTGTAAGTTACCGAAATGTAATGGGGTTGACGAATATAGAAGACAATACAAAAAGTCCTTTACTGAGAATATTATTCAATATTACTTTTAGTTAAAGGTTGATAAGAGCAGTCCTACTTATAAATGTGTCAGAATATTAATTTAACACTGATGCAATAATAATAAATTTAAAAGTCAACAAAAAAATTCTGTCCAACCCTTTTTTTTTTTTTTCTCAATTAAAAATTGCAGTTTTGTTATCCAAAATTTAGGCTCATTTTTCTATTTTCTATTTCTATACTTCTATGTTCAGTGAAGCATAGCAATTCTCCTATGAAGAAAGGCTGAGAGAGTTGGGGTTGTTCAGCCTGGAGAAAGGGGGCTTATAAGAAAGATAGGGACAGACTTTAGCAGGGCCTGTTGCGATAGGGCAAAGGATAATGGCTTTAAACTGAAAGAGGGGACATTTAGAATAGATCTAAGGAAGAATTTTTTTACAATGAGGGTGGTGAGACACTGGCCCAGGTTGCCCAGACAAGTTGTGGATGCCCCATCCCTGGAAAAATTCCAGGTCAGGTTGGATGGGGCTTTGAGCAACCTGACTGCCTGGTCTAGTTGAAGATGTTCCTGCTCAGTGCAGAGGGGTTGGACTAGATGGCTTTTAAAGATCTATCATTCTATGACAGCAACAGTAATGTAAAAATACCATTATGCTCAGTAAAAGTTTAATCAACATTTTGCTTGTGAAATGAACCAAAAAAGTGTTAGCATTTTCAAATTTTTGCTTTTGAAAAGAATTCCATTTTATCAGGATAACTAACTGACTCCCAATGAAGCAGATTCCATCCCTGTATTCTGTGATGAAAACTTCAGAAGAGAAGAAAGGGATATGAAGCCAACTGAAAGAATGATATCTATTTTTGAAATTATTAGTTTTTCATGGAATTTATTAGGTCAAAAAAAACCTGTGGGTTTTTCTTGTAGTCTCTAAAAGGAACTTGAAAATTATTTATTTTCTGAGAATGATTATCAAATGAAAATTATGACATACTGCTCTGCAAATATATTCAAAACATTCCAGTTTCAGACAAGCAGTTCCTTTCAATGTTTCCTCCAAACCAACGTCTAACGAGGGTTGTCATGGTTAGAGTCTGCTGCTAGGTTGTTTTTTTCACTGGGTCCTTCAAAAGTGCATGATTTTTGATTTTTTTGGACATGGATCACAGAATCACAGAATGGTAGGGGTTGGAAGGGACCTTCAGAGATCATCTAGTCCAACCCCCTGCCAGAGCAGGGTCACCCAGAGCAGGTGGCATAGGAACACGTCCAGGCAGCTTTTGAATGTCTCCAGAGACGGAGACTCCACCACCTCTCTGGGCAGCCTGTGCCAGGGCTCTGCCACCCTCAAAGTCAAGAAGTTCCTCCCCATGTTGAGATGGAACTTACTATGTTCGAGTTTGTGCCCGTTACCTCTTGTCCTGTCACTGGGCACCACTGAAAAGAGCCTGGCCCCATCCTCCTGACACCCATCCTTTAAGTATTTATAATCACATACCAAAAGGTGTTTGTGCCAAAAGATGCTTGCTGCTTCAGGGCCTGTTACCATAAGCTTTTCTGGACAAAACTCATCTTCATGAACTAAAACATGAAAAGATGCTCTGAACAGTTCCTGAATCTGTTTCTTGCATGGTCCTGGTCCTACATATTTTAAATAAATTAATCTTTAAGAAATTTCAGTTTTCAGTGAGATGTGTGACCTCACATTATTCAGAGAATAACCTGTCATTGAGATGTCAATCCAAGGGCATCAAAGCTTTAAGTAAAGCATTGAGTAAAGCTCTTTAAGTAACTCACCAAGGTATTTATATTTGAGAACAACACCCAGTTAATAAGAAATACTGTGGAGTGTCATTGCCATGGGAGGTATGTGATACTGAGATTCTGCTTTGGATTCAGACAGATAAAGGTACGCATCTCTATGGAGGTGTCCACATGTAGCCTCTGGGTCTAAGCTATTAGAGTCAATAGAGCTCTAGAGTAGATCCAGCCTGGCCTTGAACACTTCCAGGGATGGGCCATCCATAACTTCTCTGGGCAACCTGTGCCAGTGTCTCACCACCCTCACAATGAAGGATTTCTTCCTAATATCTAATCTAAATCTACCCTCCTTCAGCTTGAAACCGTTACCCCTCATCCTATCACTGCACTCCCTGATAAAGAGTCCCTTTCCATCTTTCCTGTAGGCCCACCTTTAGGTACTGGAAAGCTGCTATAAGGTGTCCCTGGAGCCTTCTCTTCTCCAGGCTGAACAACCCCAACTCTCTCAGTCTTTCTTCATAGGAGAGGTTCTCCAGCTCTCTCATCATCTTTGTGGCCTCCTCTGGACCCATTTCAACAGTTTCCTTCCAATCCTTTTCCCAAGCCTTAACTTTCACATTAATAATACTTCTCTTTACTGCCATACTCACTGCATAAGGCAGATTTTAAAAGATCCCTGAGTCTGGAGAGGCAAATTTTGTCCCTCTCAGTATGGCCGACTTCTGCTGTTATTATTGGAGGTACAGCAACACCAAGAGACTTAGTGAAACTAAGTGGGCTTAATTCTGATAGTTGGATTTGTATGCAGAAAAAGAAGCCAGTAAAGAAAAAGATAATTTAGGTCATCAGCTTTTAAGTACAGAAGTCAGGAATATCTGAGAATTTCTAGCCCTCCTTATTAAAATAAAAAATGTAATATAAAAATATAAGAAAAAATAAAATAAAAAATAAAATAACTATTTTGTGTGCATTTTAGATTAAAATCCCCCAAATAGAATTAAAAGGAGGGGAAGTACTTTAAAGCGAGATCCCAATAATTTCAATAAACAGATAGAAGACCTCCATCTGTAGACTTAGACTTTTTAAAGCTTTTACCTTGCCAGTGAGAGTAAAGGGACCTACTGATGACTTCAGTTCTCTTAGGACTGAGCTCACGTTGAACTCCTTGTTAAATCAGAACCTGCTGGTGCAAGACTGTCTCTCTTCAGAAGTAAATGGCAATGCATACCTTTACCATAATAACCCAGCACTGTATGTTGCATACTCACTCATGAAGTGGGAGGCATGAGTTTTAGGACCTCCTTGGCTTCAGGTGTTTAAAACCATCTCTCTAACACCCTAAGAGGAGGGCTTACCCTCCAGGCTAAAGAATGTTCTTGTCTAAAGCATTTCCCAGCAATATAGACAGGTTATGTGAGCTAGTTATGTGAGGGCAGAAACAGGTAAATAAAATGTAAACTGTGAATATGATTACCGACAAAAAAAGATAGAAAACATACCTAGAAATGTGCCAAAGAGTGTCCTGGTGCCAAAACCTTAGACTGTTTCTGTTTTTATAGAGTAGCCAACCGTGTTAAAATACAAATGATTGCGTTTTCCTTTTTTTTACCGTGTCCACGAGGAGTCAAGGTGCCTAAAAGTACCCACAGCCAGAATGAAAAGTCTAATCTCTGTTCTAATTTACAGCCTAAAAACTGACAAGAAAGGTGCTGCAGCCCTTCTAAAACTGATTGTGTATCTGGGAGAGAAAGTAGCACCTCGTTTGTCCTTGTTCATTTCAATAAGCTCCGAATTAGTCACAAAATTTAGCCTCAAATTTCCATGTGTTCACTCATCAGGGTTATGGCAGCAGTGGTTTTAGGGTATATTGGAACATATCTGATCACATTACTTTGAAGTTTCCATTACAACCCTTTGAAAAAACTACATATTCATTTCACTTTTAACTTCTTAACCCCTTTGCTCACTGTAGCAAGCAGAGGAGAGCAGAGGGAGTTTTAATGCAGTAACATTGACTAAGTGAATCAGAATAAAGTGTTTCTTAGGATTCAGGAGGGTTTTTTTTTCATACGTTTTTGACCTTGGCAGACCTAGGAGGGCTTGCAGTGGGGCTTTCTTTGAATGAGAAACTTCTTAGGGAGGTCTAGATGTAAGTGGCAGTTTTACAGATGAGGAAGCTAATCAAGTCAGGCATTTGACTGAGAGCAATGTAGAATTGCACCACTAAGATTTTTCTGGTCAGGAGACATTAATGAGACATTAAGATTTTCAATTTCTTCCCCCCCCCCGCCATGCAAAGAAAGATTTCCTGCAGTCTTTGCAAACATAGCATCACTGAATCTGGTCTCCTAGCCAAACACAGGTATTTGCAGTTTACCCAGCTTAAATTCTCTTGGAAATGTCAAATGGATATTGTATTCTTCAGCCTTGGGCTATTGAGAAATATCGCAGTACACCAACCAAGAGCCAGGAGAATCCACACGCTAAGGTCACAGGTGAAAACTCTCATATCTGGGCTGTGGGTCTGGAGCTGGATTCTTTGAGCTGCCCATCTTTAATACAGTAGATGCATGATTAGCTGTTATCTGGGCAGTTGGCAGAATTCCCTCCGCAGCCCACAGAAAATCTCTGAGTTGCAGAAAAAAAAACAAACCAGCCCCAAAGTGGAAAATAACTGCTTAGTTTAGAATAGCCATAGCTCGGATACCTACAGAAGGAAAATTTGGTGTCCCGATCTTTGTACTAAATACTCTACTTTTGTAAAGAGTTTTGTTTCATTTAAAGCATATAACTGGTTATTAAAATTACTTCATTCATATATGTCTTAAACATTTTGATATGTTTTATGTTAACTTCTTTTGTGAGCTTTTATTACTCAACAATGTGGAATGATACACTGTGTTTAAATAAAGAGATTAGAAGAGCCACCATAATGTGGTCAATATTTTTCTCTTATGCTGTGTATTGGTATATGTTCCCATATTTTTCCAAACTATTGTCTTTACTTTGCTGATATATGTCATGAAAATAAGAGTGTCAGCCAACCCTGAACTTGCTATGGAGAATGGAGTATAGTGCATGATTTTGATGCCAAAAATAGCCAGTTTAAAAAGCAGAGAGTATCATCAAATGGAAATGAAAACCCAAATGAAAAGCTTCTCAGAAAATCTTTCACCAGATTCATATAGCTCAGCTTGAAGAAAAAAACTGTGGATGAGGTCAGGAGCCTGACATCCCACATTCTCCGTATTTTATGTTTCCTGTAGAAAACAAGGCAAGAAATTTCTGATGTCTACTGACTGAAATTTCAGCCCAGTTCCTGGTGATGAAAGTTCTTTGAACTACCATGTGAACAAATCACCAGACAAACATCGCCGTGCCCAGCAATTTGGGAATTAGATATGTTAACCTTTTTTTTGTCAGAGACCCTTGGTCAAACACTTAGCTTCTCTGCCCTTCAGTCTTCCCATCTCTGAAAAAAGGCTAATTTCACTTGCAAGGTTTCTAGGAAATATAATGAATAACTGCAAATTACTTTAAAAAATCTCATATCAAAATTATTCTTATTATTAATATTACTAATAAACCTGAGGAAATAAGCTCACCTTTCACCTTGTCTGGAACCATAAAAGGCAAAATGGGACAGAACATTTTCAGGAGTGGTATTTATCTGGATGAGGCTGAGAGCAGCGCAAAATATTTTATCCAGCAGTAATTTAAGCAAAGTCAGAGTGCACTAAAAGAGGAAATAAGTGTGATAACAAGGTGACAATCTGTGAGAGCCACTGTACTGTATTGAGACTGATATATGGTGTGGGCAAGGTAATGGGGAATATGAATAAAAATGTGACCTATTGTGCCAAAGTTTTAATGTATTTTAGTTTTCAGCCCCATAAAGGTTTATCAGCCCACACTGTGGGTCCTCTTAGAGAAGAAAGAAACATTGGTTCTACAACGTTATTCCTGAAAACCTCATGTAACTTAATTTTCTTTTCTTTGTCACTTTTCTCTTGGTCAATGATAAAAACCAGCTGCTAACCAAAGTGAGTTTGGTGTCTGTTTTCTGACTTCTAGTAACTTAAATACCCTTATCACAGATTCCAAACCAAGAAATTAGAAATTATTTCTAATTTGAGCTTCCCATGCTCTAAGCAGTGTCTCTGTCTGCAAATTCCAACAGTGATGCACTCCTGTTTTTAATGGTAAAAAAGAATCCCAAGATTTTTTGTGACTGTGCTTTTCTGGGTCCTCGGAACTCTGAACCCATAAGGCCAGTGCAATGCTTATGAGAGCAAAGAATTTGACTGTGAAAATGAGACATAAAACCTAGTAGTCCCAATATTAAAATTATTAACCAATACCACCCCTATTTAATTAGAAAAAAAAAAAAAAAAGTAATTGTTTGAACATGTTCTTTTCTTTTAGGGAGTTTGGGATGATTACATTTCGGTTAGTTTTTTCTTTTGAGTTTTAATGGAGCGAGAGGGGTATCTCTGGAGGATAATCCCAATTTTAGAGTGAACAGACCCATCCTGTTCCTGTGCCTTCCTCTTTCCAAAACCTAGAAAAGGAGGATAAGATGATTAGGTTCCCATTTGAGGTTCCTCTATTATGTGTCTAAAGATAGATTGACCTTTATAAACAAACAAACAAACTTAAATTTACCGCACTAATACAACAGAAGACATCTGGTCTTTGAAGCACACGTCATTTCAGAAATAGCATCGTTTCTAGGTGTATGTAGACTTAAGAAACAGCTATTAATAACCATTTTTTTTTTCCCCCTGGACTACTTCAAATGTCATCAGTACTGAGAAATGTTTCTCTCCAGTCATGTCAAAATGTGGAACTGAGCCTGATCATATAATGATGAATTTCTCATAGAAACCATTTCCAGTCTCCTTCATCATGTGCCCTTCATGGGACTCAGCATTAATTAGGGGCATAAGGCTGGAGAAATTGCCAGTGTCATCAAATCCAGACCCAATTATTGCAGACAACTACCTTGTATGACCCTGTTGACAACTCTTCACATTCTGTCTCAAGGCAGTCAGATCTTTTTCTGCCATGCCTCTGATTAGAGGCTATCCTAGAATTTTACTGCTGCAAAGTTTAGAAACGTTCTCTGAATTTCCAGCTTACATTTACTCTCAGGCTGATGTTCCTGGGTCCGCAATGTCCTATAACTAGAGAACTGTGGACCCCTCCGCCGTGAATTAAATGGGGTAGTCAGCTGAAGATCAGAACAGCTGGAGTTAAATTAATATGGATTGTGTCACACTAAATGTCACACGAGCTGAGCACAGCAAGGTCCCTCCTGACACAATTCTGACATGAATCTTTGCTTCTGGATTTACTATTCCCTTACTTGTTTTTCTTTGCAGAAGCAGATCCCTGATCCTTTGAAGATCCTGGGGAATATGTGACCAGATGTTTCTAACCCCTTTTCCACAGTAAATTTCAAGCACTCCACGAACAGCGGTGAACATCAAGTTCAGTGTGTCAGCCTCTGGCATGTGTCGAATAGTGCATCAGAAAACTTTGAAGAAAACATGGTCCAGACTTTCATGAAGACAACCACTTTTGGTGACTGTTCCATATAGCGCGAGAAGGGAAGTTAAAAGAAAAGCATCTTCTTTCTAGTTAACCTCTGTCCTCTACAGGAGTATCTGCTGCCCTCTCCTACCTGCCTCTGGAGCTGCAGGTAGTGATAGAGAAGAGTAGGGATACATGAGGTCAAGCAGCTAAGAGAATAAAAGAACTAAATACAGAAGGAAAATAACGCATTTGTACTTTCCACAGGCATGGCAAGGGGCTTCCTTTGTCTCCTTTCCTTTCTTTGGTATTTAAATGGTTAAAGATGTACCACATGCCCTAATTAAGAGATCTTCCTTGGTTCAGGTAACAGGAACTTGAGCTGGCTACAATGATAGTCCATTGTTTAATACCCTTTCCTTGTCCTGTTGTATGTGGTGGTTGATCACAACAAGGCGTATCTGGGGATGTGGGATGGATCTGAATACCAGGAGCTGTAGAAAATACAAAAAACCCAAAATGTCATACTAAAGTGACTGAATTTTGGTTGATTGTTCTTAGAAACAGAAACAGAAAACAGGCATATTTTCAGTCTTGCTTGGTTCAGTGCTCATGCAGTGGTTGAGAATGTAATTGCAAAGACACAATTTTCTCAAGTTAAGGAAAAATTACACCAGAATAGAAGGTTTTAGTAATAGGTGCATTGAGGGATTTTTTTAAGTTCTATCTGTTTTATTGTAGGAGGAGAAAATTTAAATATTTTTAGGGCTACAGTGTCAAGCACACAGAGGAACACTTCTCAAGCGTGATGATATCACATTTTATTATGCGAAAAATTCCCAGCTTGCTCTGGAGGTGTAGCAGGGTCATGTAAGGAGGCGGCTGTGTCTCTGGGATTCAGTGCAGCCTTTGAGGGAGGTAAAATTTATCCTCTCTAGACAAATTGTGTTTGATTGTTTTTTTCTAGACAGGTTCTTTTTCACATGTGGTCATGGCAAGCTGATTCTTCTGTGATACCTATTCCTTTTTCATTCTTCACTTATTCCTTATGAGTTCTTCTCTTGAGGAGTGCTGATCTTTGATACCCCGAGTTGTGCATGAAACTCATGGCAGAACAATACAGCAAAGCTCAGAGTCCCGTTGAGTTCTGCTCTAACTCTGATCCCTTTTCTCTTCTGAAGGCTATACGGTCAGGTGAACTTCAAACAAATTAACAAATTATTTCATAGGTGCCAAACTGAAAATCTGACAAATCCAGAGCTCCTTACCAAATTTCCAAGTAAGTGGGTACTGGTGGATCAAAACCACCACGATGAAAACTTTGTTTATCTGCTTCAGATTACAGTTTTTACTTTGAACCTCACCAGAAGCAGAATGGAATTAGCACTTATTTCTCTCATTCATGTTAATGAGAAACTTTATCTGGAGGACGGGGGGAAAAATGACATTATTATAAAAACTTTCGGCTTGGAGAAACTGTACTTGAAAAACGAATAGTCAGATAATTTTGGAGAAGCTCTGCATATGACATTTTTGTAAATAGATTACAAAAGCACTACAGAGGATTTGACATTATTAACACTAAAAATATTACGAGAATCTAATCCTGCAAGATGCTGAGTCTATGGGAACATGCAGCATTTGGCAGCTCTCAGGAAGCTCTCAATAACTCTTAGATTCAGACTTAAAGTGCTGTGATCCTGAGTTGCCCATTAAAGATGCACTAAATGTTTCCACTAAGGGAAGTCCCAATTATGCGGTTTTATATAGAAAAAGGGAAAGTTAATGAATGGAAATGTAACAGCTCTGACGCTGCTGAAGCACTGAGCTGTCATCCTCATAACTTTCCCAGGGAGATAAATATGCTCTTTCCAGCTTCTCAGAAGTTATTATTGCATCTGATTTACAGGCAGTATAGAGGTAGAGAGGGGGGAAATCAGTGGCAACTTTTTGAGGTTTTTCATAATGAAAATTTTAAAAGCTTTTTTTAAATGAACAGTAGGGAAATACCGTATTTTTATTAAAGAAGAAAGTACGGATTATAAACTGGTTTGTATCTAATAAAATAGTCATGTTTCTTAACATGCCAGTTTATCATGTTATAAAATTCCTGAATTCAAAAGCAGTCTTAATTTCAACTGAAACTCTTGAGGTTCACAGATGTCCTGTACAACACTCTAAAACCACACAGCATTTAGCCCTTCCATTTGGAAAACGGACATAGATGCCCTGGAGGGGGATAAGAATACAGGCTGACTTCAGGTAAGTTGGTACTGGAGCACCCTGTTTTAGTTATCTGTATGACAGGGAAAGATTTACCTTCTGGAGGCACTAGTCTGTTTCAGTTGTCTGCTGAAGAACTCATTCAGGTTAGAAACCCAACTTTTATACTCCTGGAGTGTATTAGATTAATGCTATTTATCCTGTCTGTTGTTTCCACCATCTGTCTCTCTGCTTGTTTCCCCCTATTTTTATATTGCTGGTAGCAGACCCATAAGAGCTTCCCTGTTTCCCTCTACAGCTTTTTGCTATTATGATGATAGCAGCTGGCACTCTCCACCGATATTAGAGCCCTGTTGTGCTACGGGTTGCAGTTGCACTTTCTAAAAGGCAACTTCAGCCCTAAGGACTGTCCTGTGCAAATACAGCAAGGAAGGATGGATGCAAAAGTGACCATATGGGAGGGCTGGTGAATTTGACATAATCCTCAGCCCATCCGCATTGAGAATCAAACCCAAGTTTCTTGCTGTCTTTTTGACATGCATGCAACCCAAAAAAACACCTCTGTGCGTTTCCTGGTTTTAGCGTCATTTTAAAAGTGTGTCAGTAGTGATGCATATGAATGCAAAGCCATAGTGAGAGACAAGAGCCAGTTCATTAGGCCTTCAGGCAGTTAAAATCTGTAGCCATCAAAGCAGGTAAATCCTCAGTGTTGTGTTCAAATGTAGGTGTCTGCAGCGTAGGTTTGTTCCACCCCAAGTGTGCATGTCAACCTACACTCCCTGACACACATGGAGAAGGAGTCCACATAGACAGTGGGTGAAATTCATCTCATCTTTAAAGAAGACGCTCATGTTTGTTGGGGTGAGTCACATCCTCATTTCCATTGACTCTACTGACTATAGAGTCTATTGCCTATTAACTCTAAAGAGAACCTAAAAGCTCAGCTCATGTGGGTATGGCTGAATTGTGCACCTCTGAAATAGAGCAGAAGAACACACTTTTAGTTCGTTTATGTGAGACCAAGCTGTACTCTACGTAAGACCTTAGCATTTTCATCCATATGAGCTTCAATGACTTCATTGTATGTGTTTAGCTGGTTTTTTTTTGATTTTATGGAGAAACTCAGTGATTTCACCTTCCTAATTTAGAAATTTCCCTCCCACCCCAAGTTCTCAGGTCACTTGATAGCTGACAGTTTTATGCCCTTTTACTTTCTCTGTGGGAGTGGCAAGTGGGGAACGGGGAGAAGAAGGAGAGAAGATATGTAAGAAAAGGAGGTTGTTTTGTCCCATATTTTGCAAAAACCCCAAATCAGAAAATGAAAGTGTTAAGGGTTTTTTTTGCCATCTATAACTCTTCGAATATTACAACTGCCTTCTGCAGAAAAAACTGTTTCCAATACTTTGTTTCTGCAGATCCAGCAGTCGAGATGGAGCAAAAGGTTGGGAAAGGAAACTGCACAGCTACTCACTGACTTCACATTTCCAGTTATCACACTTTGGGCATCCAGTCTTGGCACATAAAAGGAGAAACAATTACCAATACCTAAAGAAGTCAAGTGTTCAGCATCCTAGCGTTTGGTGAGTGGCAAAGCTAGCATGCTTGGCAGGGAAATATGTTTATGCATCGGATTGTGCTCTTGAAATGCATAATGTACCTCTCACACCATCATTGTTTGAAGTCTCTATCTTTGTCAAAGAGATCAGAAAGGAAATCTCGATGAAAGGGGATAAACCAGAGTGGCTTTCAGTAGGAAAAAAACAACGTTTGCTTGTTGCTGTAAATGGTAGAGCCTTTTCAGATAAAACAGCACAGATAAAAGGGGAGGAAACCCCCCTAAATTATAACTAAGCTACACCACAAGGTAATCTACTTTAGAATTCCCCTGCTTTTGTCCTCTATTCATACCCTCTGTTAAAAAGTACCTGGTGATGATGTCAATACGCAACGTACCTTGAATCCTAACAGGCAGAGTAGGTTAACTGAATGTAATTTCAGGTTTGTATTTTTCCGTCCAAGCTTAAAACTTCCTACCTGTTCTCAGTTGCCTTGCCTTGCCTCTACTTCTGGAAAGTATCAGCAATTACATAAAATCCAGAAACCATCTAAGCAATGATAGATATATTAAAAGACTTGCTGTTTACACCAAGGCTTTTTACAACAAACTTTAATGCAAACAGAAGCTGGCTATTCACTGGAGAAACTGGTAGTTTTTATAACAGACGGGATAATGCGTTGACCTTGGACATAGGAGTGAAATGAGCATATAGCAGTTTGCTTTTGTTGGGGAAAATACACGAGTACTATAAATGGACTAACAAAAGCAGGTAACCTTGTACCACATTCCTATGTTCCTTTGATTATATATTTTTTTTTTTTTTTTTTTTTGTGTGTGTGTAAGACCATGAAAATGTTTTCACATCAAGAATCTTTTATATGTGAAAAATCTTAGGTATATTCAAACAATGTTTTTATAATGTCCACGGATCAAAAATATTACTGCTTAAAGTTAAATGAAGTACCAAGCAAAAAGGCACAGTTTAAAAAAAGTTATGCAGTTAAAAGTTTTATACACAAACCCATGGTTAAAAAAAAATAGACTGCTAGATTAAATAGAGCGAAAAGATGTTTTCCCTGGAAAAAAATTCTGACATCTGTCCTTGGCCTTGTTTCTCCTTTGCTTGAGAGAGGTAGAGGTAAGAACAGCTAATGCCTTCCTTAAGGAACTCAAATATTGCTTATTGATTTAATAAATTACCATTTCTCTTGTTTTATGGTGTGAAAATGAAATATTTCCTAAACCAGCTTTTAATATTCCATGTGACTGTTTAAAAAGATTAAATTACTTCAAAAGCAATTATTTACCTGGCTTACCTTTGTCTCTACCAAATATTTAACACTTCACAATAATTATTTGTTTCCCATTATTTGGCTACTTAATGACCTTGCCACCATCAATACATTCATTCTCTACCGTCTGCAGTGAGGTAAAGGAATGTCCTTAGTCTTAAAGAAAGGGGAATTAAGGCAAAGCAAATGTGTCTTTCATGACATTAAGGAATTACTTCTACTCTCTGTGATTCTCACTCTCTGTTTAAACTGCAAATCTAACCTTCAGGTTGGAGCTGGATTTGACTGTTTAGCTGAACCTCTTCATCTACAGTTAATGTACTTTTAATGGGCACAAATCTAATGCGTATATTTAAGAAACCATAGAATAGATTATCACCACATTCAGCACATCTAAAATTCAGTAAATATCATAAGAAAACTGACTATTTCAGTTTTTATAATATGAGTATTTCTTTACATTTCATGGGGAGGTATTCTTAGATATACTTCATCCAAACAATGTGCCTTTAGCATGTTACTGAATATACAATAAATACAGAGCAATGTTTTATTTTTCTTTCAAGTGAAATAAATGAATAAATAAAATTGTTTGCTCTGTGAATAAAATGATCCATCCTCAGGGATACAGTGTGGTTTTCACATAATTACGGCATTAGCCTGAAGGCAAAATGCTCAAATGTGGAAGATTTTGCCTCACATGAGTTGTTTTACAGCATAAACACAGTTTCGGAAAGGTCCAGCCAACCATGTGGTCTGAGACTTAATTACTGAAACAGCTAGGCAGTCCCAGCTACTCAATTAAGGAGTTATTTTCCCTGGCCCAAAGAGAGTTTCCATCAAAAACTGAAGGACTCTGCACAGGCACTTCTTGAACAGTAGTGGATGCGTATACCTTCCAGGAAAGAGAAGGCACCGTGGGAATACAGCGCAATAAGTAATAGCTCTTAGCGGGGTGGAACTAAGACATTAACTGTTAACTCCAATGGTGTGCTACACCGCGGAGACCCAGATGCTAAATCATATGGGAAGACATATGTTTTCTCTGATGAATTATGCCTGCTCCCTAAAAGAAGTAAACTCTGTTTCCTAACATTATATTAAACATGCTAATGCATCTTGCACAGCGACGAGAAGTGATCTGCTTTGGGAAGAATCTCACTGAATACTTGTTCCCTGATGTTGCTATGCCGTTCTTTATTATTGTGATGATTTATTGTTTGTTACTAAAGCCCTTTCCATTAAAAAACCTCCAGCCTCCACAGCGAGTAAGTGCTTTCTAACTGATTGATTTGGGGATTTTCTCAAATTAAAGTAAAAATGGAAAATACATCAAAGCCAAAATTAACATTTCTATACTTGACTGTCTAATGGTTGACATGTGGAGCTGCGATTCTTCAGATGGGTCTCCAAGAGTGGAACTTTATTGAAATATGTCCATATAGACAAGATATGTTATTGAATAAAATATTTCCAGGCAGAATTTCCCAGCAAATGTGGAGCTGGCTGTCAAGGGAAATGACTAGGATTAGAAAATTTCTCTTCACAGCCTGTTTTGGGATTCACCCATTATTAGTTCTGACAAACCCTTTTTCTCCCCAGCTCCAGGGAAATTCAAAATTTGAGGCTGCTGCTTTGTTTGGTGCATTCAGGGAATTGTACCCTTCAGATCCACGTTAAGCGCTCATACATAATGTTGAGCCAAAAAATGAGAAAGCAAATGAACTGGTCCTTGAAAGAGTGCTGCCGATCCTATTTTATCCATTCATTGGTCGTAGTCATGGACAGCCACACAGTCTGTGTCAGTGGATACCTAACAGGGCTGTACCACCTCACAAGTACTTCCAGGTACAGATCCTATTTAGGCCGTACAACTGTAAGATCCTTAACCCACTGGAAATTTTATCAACTTTGCATTTGATCAGATGCGAATGGAACTAGGAATCCAGTCTGATTCAAACAACCATGTGTTAAAATTTCCAGACTGTCTGTCTAAGGGTATGTTTGCAGTGTGAGGCTGTTGCTTGGGATGTTACCATCGCCACATTTCATGCCTGTGCCAGGATCGTTTCTGAGTAGGCCGCAATCTCTACCTTGCTCTGATTTTCAAGCAAAGAAAGCCCAAAAAAATGTAGACCATGGGAAAGCCCACAGCATACAGTAAAATATTTTGCGATCGGCAAAATCCTAGGGCCAGGATTGTGGCCCAGCCTAGCAAGAGCCTTGGCTGCTACAAGAGTTGGGTAGCAGTGGGAGGAGGAATTCAAGAAACATGGAATAAAAGGTCAGCTTTGCCAAAGGTTTCTGTGTGAGCTTGGGGAATTCTCTGAATCTTGTCACCCCGAGCAAATAGCATGTACTCAGATCACATCTTCCCCTGTCCTTGCCTGGCAAATTTTTCAGGCTAGCAATTGTATTTTTGTGCTGGCCCAGTACTGGGGGCTGGAAGGCATGGGGGTACGCAGTACCTGGCATGGCTCCGGAGTCAGTTCTGCTATTGCATATCTCCCCTTCACAAGTTTGATGAACTTTTAGTGTGGGAAACCAGATACTTTTTAAAAGACTTATCTCATCTGCCTCAAAGTGATGTACAAATGAGTCTGAGCAATTTGTCAAAGTTTCCTGTCCATGTGATGGAGAGAGAGAGAGAGAACTATAGAAGTTTCTTTGGAAGAAGGGGGAAAGAAGGCAGGTCAATAGAATTGAATTAATAATGGTAAGGGTGTTTTGGGAAAGAAGGGGAGTATTTGTGGTGAAAAAGTCTTGTTCCCTCTTTTTCCCTGAGCTGTGCATGGATTTCTTGACCCGTGCTCACATAAACCAGTTGGATGTACACACACGTTTATTTAGCCAGTGACTAGATCAATTAGTTTCTTCTTAGAGGTGGAAGGGAAATCTGTAGTGGATAAGTGGGCCTTTTAATATTTAAACTTTTTATCCTAATAATCATCTTATGTTTTGAATAATTTGGGGATCCAGGGACATGAGTAAGCATATAAGAGTAAGAACAGGGAACTGTCACTTTCCTTTGCCCTTCAATTTCAGAAGACTGTTGAAGTGCAACCATATAGATATTGTCTCAAAGGTTTCCAGCAATCAAATCTGGAGGTGCAGAGAGAGATGAGGGAGTGGACAGTGTCATGGAGGTGTCTCAAACTGTTCCACCAAAAATTAATTATTTTCACTTGCTGGGTAGGAAGACATGAGTTTCAGTGCTTATGTGGCCTTGGACACAGATACCTTCACTGAACTCCCTCAACACCACCAATTTTAAATTCAGGTTGAATGGAAGCGGGACTGTGTTGAAGTAAGAAAGCCTTCACACCTGTGTCTCATGAACAATGCCATTGGTTTGCTGAAATCTCCCTCAGGCCCCCAGGAAGAAAACATCACTCAGGACTATTGCTGAAATTGTGAAGTTTCCCTCATACGGCATTAAACTGCTGAAAGCATAAACTGCTGAAAGCATCACTGGAAATCCCTGTACATAGGTGTTTCCATTACACGCAGTTTCCACTACCAATTTCTGCTTCTCCATCTCTTGGTTAAAATCTTTCTGACAAATCCATCAGTCTCAGTTTTGTCAGAGGAATCAGTCCTGGAGCCATATTTAATGCAACAGCAGGAGGAGGGAGAAGGAAATGCCTTTTCTCACTTGCTGTAGGATATTGTGAAGCCGAAGGAGATGTGATTGGTTTTGATAGGTGTCAGAGGACTATGGAGCCATAGAACAAAGCTTTGCAGAGATCCAGAGGGTCATTCAGTTGGTCCCTTGCAGGGTCAACCAGACATGGGTCTTTCTGACAGACATTTATCAATGCTTGCTACTCTTGAAATCACCCAAGGATAGGGGCTGCCTTTATACTCCTGAGGACAAACCATGTCTTCCAAAGCCTCACTGTCCTTCCTATCATAAATGATGATCCCCTATGATCCTATGATAAAGTTTATCTAATGTAGAATCAGGTATAAAAGTTCCCTCCTGGAAAGTGTGTGCGCTGCTTCTTACCTATGGTGCAAACAGAACAGTTTATTCTCTTTCTCTCCATGGTGTCTTTTGCAAATTTGAAGACTGATTAATTATTTTTGACTAATTGCACAGCCCAGATTATTACTGACTTTTTTCTTCTAAAAAGACCTTTGATTTTTCCCCTGCTAAGCACACACAGAGCTAGTCTGTGATACTGTATAATCCCATCGTGGGTACATTCATCCTTCCAGACACAGCCTCTTCTGCTTTCTTACAACCATTTGTCATACCTTAATTTACCATGACAGAAAACAGCAGGGCGTCTGTGAGTGCTTTTCAAATTACATGACAATATTTGTCTTGTCCCTTTTAAGATTTGCTTTAAGATTTGAGCTTCAAACACACACCTGCCCACCAGTGCTTCTGTACTGAGCAGGAACTGTGGATTCTCTTGCACAGTCCTTGTTTGGACTCAGATGTGAACCCCAGCTTCCCCCAACTGAGACGGGAGCTTAAAGACAGTGTCTGCGTCTGCCCAGTGAGAGACATGAGAAGTTTATTTTTGGTTTGGTTTGGTTTGGGTTGGGTTTTTTTTTAATAATGTTTGATGGAGGCATCTTTCTACTTTGTCCCTTTGAAGCTCAAATTTTATCCTTGGGATACTTGAAAATATCAGTCTGACCAAGCTTGAATTCTAAATTTTTCTAAGAAAAACACTTTTTTTTTTTCTTTTTAATTTTTTTCCAAAAGAGAGTCTGTGCAGCAAAAGATAAGTATTATCTCTTCGTTTTCTCTCTTTAGAGATAATGCTGGGACCTAGGAATACGAGTGCACTTAGCGATCCGCTTTTATATGGTAGTGTGTATCAGACTATTCAGATCTTTTCCTATGAGAAAACTACATACTCACAATTTTCTTGGTAGAAATGAACATAATAAATCATATAATTGAAGATTTTCAAATCTGTTAAGGAGACGTGTTTTGTGGGGTTTTTATGTTTACTTTTTGTTTGGTTGCTTGGTTGGTTTGGTGTGTGGTTTTTTATTGGTTTTTGTTTTGTGTTTGGGTTTGTTTTTTTTTTTTTGGACTGGACTGAATTGCTATTCAGAATTAAACTCAACTGGAGGTTAAGAAAAGGACACCTGGGTGTCCTTTATGATGAATAAAGTTACAAAAGGTAATAAATAAAACATGCCATCACTAACCACTGGAGACAGCTGGGGCTTTTATCTGCACTGTAATGAAATACTTAACCAGTGAACATATGTGATACTTGAAAAAGTGACCTTTGCTAAGCAACAGAATTTTTGTCCTCCCTCTCTAGAAAAAATGAAAAAGTGCTGTATGGAATCTTATAATGTTTTTGATTTCATTAAAGCTTCTTTGGTTGTTTCTTACAATCTGTTGCAATAGTGATGAAATACAGAAGAGTGACAGCCTCAGAGATTGATGGCTCTGTTTACCTACACAGCTGGCAAAGCACCTCCATTGCACTGGACAAACCAACACGCTTTAGCAGTGTCCTGAAGGGCTCTTCTCTAGTGAAGAGAAACTAGCTCAATCCACGTTGTTTGTAGTTTTCTGTCTCCCTGAAAAAAACACCAGCCCTAGAGCCAGCAGGGTATTTTGATGAATGACCACTCATATTTGGATTAAACCCACCAAATGCATTTTATTTAGTGAAGCCAACAGATGAGTAATGAATTTTGGATACTACTAAACCAAGACAAATGAGAATAGATGACTTAGACCTGTAAAATTATATAGAACATCAATAGTCCCTTGGTACCATCTACTGCCATCATCTACCAGTTGCCCTCGCTACAAATTTACTTTAGCAGAATAAGAACATTGTTGTATGATGAAGAACGGGGGCAATAAAGAGTGGTATCAGAATACTAGAAAGCAGTAACAATTTACAGAAATACCTTCAAGCTGCCAGCAGGTGCTGAGAGTTATGGCTTATCAATGGTTCAGACTCTGTTCCATATACTGTTGGTGGTGATCCAGGAAGCCAGTGAAGTTATCCATTACTGGTGCAGGGATCCACACAGAATTAAAAAAAAAATAATGTTTATTAAAGATGGGATGTGGTGGTTCAGGATGAGTTTTGAAGATTGACATTCATCCTTTTGCCCAAAAGGCATATTTTAAAATTCCAATGAATGGTGTAACCGAAACCACTAGACCCTTTAACTCCACACCCATTCAGGTTACCTTGGTGTGTTTATCTGCTGGGCCTGTTGAAGTGAAATATTGGACTGCATCATTGAGGAATCATGCTAGGATACCTTATTTTAGGGCTTCCTCTGTTGCTTTTACACCTGTTATCACATTCTACAACTCTCTTGGTGACAGTTTCCACCTTACGCTCTCCTTTTTGTCCCAGGCAGTTGTGCTCCATGAAAAGTGCAGCTCTTGAGGACACACAGCTTCATTTCCCTTCTTTCTTTTCTTATCAGCAGTGAAATAGTTCAAAATGACAACAATGCATCACAGCATTGATGTAAATACATCAATAGTCAGTCAACATCTCCTTGAAGTGAATGGGAAAGTTTATGTTCTTCTAAAGCAGTTTTCCATGACGCTGCAGACTCAGGCGTTTTCTCCTTGTTTCGGTTATCTTGGTCTCGATGATGAAGATGACAAGTCCAGAGTGACAAGCCCACCCTACGATACCTTTTCTAGTTCAAACAATAATCCAGCACGTTAGAAGTCTCCAGGTTTTAAAAACAATCTTGGTCATCTTCTTTTTTCTCCCTAAAAGGTGCCTTTTCTTCCTCATAAACCTCTAGTTCTCTTAAGGGAGGCACGGTACTGACCTCATGCAGCAATGATTAGCTAAATATATATGCCTCTAACCAGCAATAGAAATATAACAAATGAGTACCAGCTGAAACCATAACCCCCAGCCTCCCCTGGGATATACCAAGTTTCTTAATGAGAGAAACAATAACCACTCCAGTCCTGAGAGAGTTGAAGATAAATGACTGTCTGCTGTTGATGTTTTGATCTATAGGACAAATATGGTGTTTCTATTGAGAGCGTTTATATAAAGCCAGCTGAAATCCATAGGCTGTGTTCTTTGTAGGTAAATCCACTTGATTCCACTAGTAGAAAAAAGCAGAAATATGTTTTTAACTCAATACTTTCCCCAGGCTCAAAAAAGACCTTTTTATTTTCCTTCTTTCTTGCCTTTTTTTTTTTTTTTTCTCTCTATTTTCTTTTAAAAAAGGAGCACCTAATGAGTGGAACAATACTTGGAAAGTCAGGTTAAAAAATTCACAGCTTTCTCTTAAACTGTCCTTTTGACAGACACATAAAAAAGATATGAAGGCCAAAGATGTTCTTTAAGGGCAACAAAATATTTTAGCAGAAGAAAAAAGACACCTGTAAAGAGACAGATTCTAATGGATCTTAGAGATAGAATTACAGTAATATTTCCCAGTATTTCCAGTAATATTGCCATTTTTTCCTTTCACTTTTAGACTGTATTGTCATACTCTGTGATGTAATATCATTATATCATGTAAAGACCGTACATCATACTTACTTTAATTAACCTGGACAACTCATTTCTGTCTGATGGCAAGTTTCTTGGTGGCTAAGATAGTTTAAAAAAAAAAAAAAAAAAAAAAAAAGAGGATTCTTCTCTTGAACAGAGTATCATGACGTTACTGATACACTTCTGTTGTGGTTTAATCCAGTAGGCAACCAAGTACCACGCAGCTGCTCGCTCACTCCCCCCTGGTGGGATGGGGGAGAGAATCAGAAGGGTAAAAGCGAGAAGACTTGTGGGTTGAGATAAAGACAGTTTAATAGGTAAAGAAAAAGCTGTGCACACAAACAAAGCAATATAAGGAATTAATTCACTGCTTCCCACCGTCAGGCAGGTGTTCAGCCATCTCCAGGAAAGCAGGGCTCCACCACACGTAATGGTTACTTGGGAAGACAAACACCATCACTCCGAATGCCCCCGCTTTTCTTCTTCTTTCCCCAGCTTTTTGTTGCTGAGTATGACATCATATGGTATGTAATATCCCATTGGTCAGTTGGGGCTAGCTGTCATAGCTGTGTCACCTCCCAACTTTTTGTGCACCCCCAGCCTACTGGCTGGTGGGGTGGTGTGAAAACAGAAAAGATCTTGACTCTGTGTAAGAACTGCTCAGCAATAATCAAAATATCCCTGTGTTATCAGCACTGTTTTCAGCCCAAAACCAAAACATAGTCCCATACAACGGAAAAAAATTAACTCTAACCCAGTAAAAACCAGCACAACTTCAAAATCTAGCTAACTTTTAAGTTTAGTCACTCCAAAAAGGTATGCTAAGTCACACCTGTTCACAACATGCAGACTGGCACCATCTAAATGTATGCAGCCAAGAACAACCAGGAAAATTACGAGGATGGCTTTGACAAAGAGGCCGAAATTGGGCAAAATTTAGGAAAGAAAAATCCATCCAACCCTACAAAGAAACAGACCCACTGGACCAGGAAGCCAATGGAGGCTGAGATAACTCTGGGGAGTTATCATATCTGCTTGCCCCCCTCTTATAATCCTCCATGGACATACACTGCTGAGCACTGTTGGACACATGATATAAGGTGGAGATTGTTGTGTCCCAACTTGCCTGTTCTTATATTCTTGTCTTCATGTTCATATGGGACTTCCTCTATGTCATAGAATCATAGAATGGTTCAGGTTGGAAGGGACCTTAAAGATCATCTAGCTCCAACCCCTTGCCATGGGCAGGGACACCTCCCACTAGACCAGGCTGCTCAAAGTCCCATCCAGCCTGGTCTTGAACAGTTCCAGGGATGGGGCATCCACAACCTCCCTGCCAACCATCCCAAAGACAAGCAGACTCTAAGGAAAGTTTCTGAGTACCAGAAATAAAAAACTGTTTAAGCAAAAGTTTAATTGAGAACTTAGTTCATCTGCAGTACCTTAGTTCATCCTACGTACCTAATGTGATTGATGGAAAAAGACAACATATCTTCTACAGAGGACAATTCCTTCTCTTCTGTCTGCTCTTTGGAGCTGCTGACTTTGACTAAAAGGGTTTCCCGTGACAACTAAACCACTAAGCCAGGCACCCCACACAGATGTGGCAGGTCCTCAGTTGGGACCTGTAGAAATAAATGGAGGTGCAGTATTAGGCAACGTCAAGACTGTGGGAATAGTGCATCTTGCCTCCTGAAAATCAATAGATAGCTTCTCTCACAAAAAAATGGGAAAAGCATCATGATGCTCCTTGTATAAACATCACATTGCTTTGCAAACACAGTTGATAGGTCTTGCCATCAAAAAAAATACCAAAAGTATGTGGATACTGGGAACAACCAAAGCACTGCAGTGCATTGCAGAGTCTGGCTTACAACATAGGAGTTTTCTAACACCTTCTCACCACCCCAAATCATTTTGGGCTTTCTGGTTATCATTCATACCCTTGCTTTTTGTCCTAAGAAACATGTCAAAGGGCTTCAGTGCTGAAAAGTGGCATTTATGAAGAGGAATGAAAAAGATTGTCTTCACCCACCTTATGGAAACATTGACCACTTCTCTGCCATCTTTGGGGAACAGAAACATGATACCAGAGAACAGATTTAAAGGGTCAAAGCAAAGGAGAAGACACATCATATTTTCACAGTGGCACATCACATTTTTCTTGACAACTGTATTTTTAGTGCCCTCCCATCCCATCCCATTCCACTTCTCACTCACATCTCTCCATCCCCAAATTTCAAATCCTTGCTCACTTGGGGTCAATTTATCCTGCAGACTTCTGCCTCCAACATCTGAACTTTATAACATCTTTCTTTCCAGATTTTCCCTCTATGAAGCTCAGATGTCAAGGTTTGTTAAGCAGCAAAATTGACAGGGACTTTAATAGTTGTGCTTAGTTTTGTGGTAGGTCTCATCTCAGGGATTTTATAAATGTCCGTTAAAATCAAAGGGAAAAAATTACTAAGAGAAAGAGAAGTTTTCTCTACAAAACTTTATTTTATAAAACCACTGTAGCACAGTATTTGTTACATATAATGCAAAAACAGTGAGGTTAAGCCAGTAACGGAGTGTATGAGGCAAATTAGGTCTTCATGATACACAAGCAATAGCTGTGTGGTCAAGAAAGAAACACTAAAGGACTTTCACTAACACTGCTGAGACTTTTGTGGCTTACTAACTAAATTACCTCTCTTTCTTCTGATCTCACGACCCACTCCAGGGTTTTACCTCACCTGCAATCATCCCTTCAGACCTGCTGACATGGCCCAGCCAGTTTCCCTAGTTTGTATGTTTTTGTATTATACTTATTGGCTGCGATAGAGACCAATAAGAGACCATTCTCTCACTCCCAACCTCCTGCCTCTGTGTAACTTATAATTGGGTTGTGGTTGGGGAACATTAACTCTCCAAAGGTGTATGGAAATGTTTTCTCTGACTGGTGATCTGGGAGATTTTATTGTCATGATTACCATCTTGCTTTTCTATTCTTAGCTCCAGTTCTTGATTTTAGTGCCTGCCATATCTCAAGAGGTTTTGCAGAGACAGAAGTAATTTTCTGGAGAATGTGAAAGTTTCCATGTGATACAAAGTATGAAAAGGGAGCATGGTCAAGTGAATAACAAATCAGGGTATGAATCAAAGACTGCTAAAACCAAGAGGAACATTATTATTAACTGCAGGGGGGTTGGGTCCTGGGAGGCAGACTATATCTTATAAAGTCACTGCTCAATGTAGGGGGCAAAAATGTAAAAATATCACAGTTGTTTGTGGAGAACTATGTTTAACAATATGTGGGAGTGACTGCTGAGAGCAGGAGAGCAGCATGTTACTCAGTTGTTCTCTAATGTGTTTTGGCGTTCTAGTTATACAGGGGTTTATTGGGAGACTGGATGCAATCCTTAACTCCTTTGGTATCAATACGGTCTGAGTCCAAATCAAACAATCCATAAATCAGCGGTAAGCCTTTACTACTGGTCAAGTCAGGAATTTATGAAATCGAAGCCAGTGCCAGGATTGCCACACTTGGCTGCATGTAAGGAGAAAGCTCTGCTCCCAAAATGTGCATCTGTGTTTTTGATTGGACAGATCAGACCACTAATTATACTATGATGATCTTGGGGGAAATCCATGGGAGAGCGTGGACAGAATGGTGGAAGGCAAAAAAAGTGACTGTTGCATAATACCCTTTTCCAGCTAGATGACTTTTCAAACCTTTCCAAACCTCCTCCCTGCTCCAACCCTCACTGGATCATCTTCCAAACCCTTATCCCCTCTCGCCATCCCCTCTCTGCAGTTTTACCTGTATTTCTTGGAGGCCTGGCACCATTTCCATGTCCTGTCCCTGGTATTCCACCAGCTCATACACATACGTACAGTGCCCTTAAGGGCTGGAAATGAGAATGAGGATCCCAGAAGGTGTGAGGTAGGTATTCTGCCTTTTGGGGCCACCTCACAGTGATCTTTTTGCCACAACTGAGAGAACAATGCACCTTCTAATTCAATTACAAACTTTTGCTTCCCCACATCAACAAATCTGAGGAAAAAGAAAAAAACTCCCACACATTACTCATCAGTGAAGCAGAAAAAATCAAACTATTTTATAGACAATGATTCACCAGTTGCAGAAAATAATAGTATACTGTGGTGATATGAGGTTCAGCGTGGCTTTTTGGTGCTTCAATGCTGTCCTTCCGTCTTTGGAAACTGCCCTCGCCCTTTAGAAGAAGGTAAAATACAAGGCTTGATGAACGGTGTAGATAAGATAAAGGCAGAAATGTTTACTTCAAATAGAAAGGTGAAAAATGTGAAGCGAAATCCTTCCTTTCATCATGATTGTTCTTCAGCTTCTTATACAAGAGAAATCTTGAAGATTTTTAGCCCAGAAACACTATATATATGTTGAAGAGTAGTATGATACGCCTCTGTCATGTTTTAAAGCACAGATTTGTTGGTGATATTTGCTGTCATTTCTTAGTAAGGTCAAGGATCAGGAACTGACTTCTGTTCATGTGGGGCCAGACTTGGCCCTGTTTACACCTGGGATCTAACTGGCTTCTAAGAACCAGACACATTAAAAGAAGAACTAACAGCAGTTTCCACCCCAAACTCCCTTTTATCCGTCTCCAAACATGGAAAAAAATAAAGCTGTTTGTCTTTATTAGGTGTTCATGACATGTCAATTCTTTTCAGCCACTGCTCAATTTTCTCCACATAGACGTATCGGCCATCTAAGAGTTGTCTTAGTAAGTCTTTTCATACCATCCAGTACTAGGGTTTTGTGACCGTATCCTATGGATATCACTCCTCTGAGTTCATCTACTGCAAAGCTCTTTATAGATGGACAGGCTGGAGGGTTGGGTGGAGAGAAACCTGATGAAATTCTACAAGGGCAAGCGTAGGGTGCTGCACCTGGGGAGGAATAACCCCATGCACCAGTACAGGTTGGGGGCTGACCTGCTGGAGAGCAGCTCTGTGGAAAGAGACCTGGGAGTCCTGGGGGACAACAGGGTGACCATGAGCCAGCAATGTGCCCTTGTGGCCAGGAAGGCCAATGGCATCCTGGGGTGCATCAGGAAGAGTGTGGCCAGCAGGTAGAGGGAGGTCATCCTCCCCCTTTACTCTGCCCTGGTGAGGCCGCACCTGGAGTACTGGGTCCAGTTCTGGGCTCCCTGGTTCAAGAAGGACAAGGAAATGCTGGAGAGGGGAGAGCAAAGGGCTACCAAGATGATTAGGGGACTGGAACACCTCTCTGATGAAGAAAGGCTGAGGGATTTGGGTCTCTTCAGTCTGGAAAAAAGATGACTGAGGGGGGATCTTATCAATGCTTATAAATACTGAAAGGGTGGGTGTCAGGAGGATGGGGCCAGGCTCTTTTCAGTGGTGCCCAGTGACAGGACAAGAGGTAATGGGCACAAATTTGAACATAGGAAGTTCCACCTAAACATGAGGAGGAACTTCTTTCCTTTGGGGGTGGCAGAGCCCTGGCACAGGCTGCCCAGAGAGGTGGTGGAGTCTCCGTCTCTGGTGATATTCAAAACCCACCTGGATGCGTTCCCGTGCAACGTGCTGTAGGTGACCCTGCTCTGGCAGGGGGGGTTGGACTAGATGATCTCCAGAGGTCCCTTCCAACCCCTATCATTTGAAGTGAAGTAAAGTAAAGTAAAATAAAAATAACAAACTTTTCTGATTTTTGAGTAATATATAAAGCCATTTATGCATCCTCTATTTGCCTTAAGGAATGGAGAGTGACTATTCTTCAGTTTTTACATTGTTCTTGCTTTTTCTCCTTTGAGGGCCATAAATATTGCAAGAACCTGGAAGCATCTACAAAGGTTGCCTTTTGCCTTGCTTGGCTACGTCTGTGGAGTATTTTATTTGGTTTTATGTCAAATGAAGATGCAGGCTCAGAAGGTTAGTAACACTTAAAAGCATAGGAAAGATCAATATGGGATTTGGAAAAGTGGGAAGAAACAGCCCTGATGAAACTTTATAGCCCACTGGAGAGCGGTTTTGTATCAGAGCATTGTGAAGGGAAACTCAGCCTAGACTCACCCCACCTAACAGAGGCTCTAAATTTTGAACACAGCAACCCTTGGGAAAGATAAGTGTCTCTGAAGGGTAGTACAGCCCATCCCAAGATCTCTTTCCACTGACTGTAAAAGGAGCTGAAAGTGGCTGTGCTCCTTTTTTAGATGCTTAAAGGAAGGTGAGGCAAATCTGGGCTCATCAGCGAATCTAACTTACGTGTAAAGAAAACAAGCTCTAAAACCGCCTTGTAGGTTGAAGAATTGCTGAGTCTGATCTGAATGTGCAGGACTAGAGGATCCTCGCACAGGCTTTCCAGTACTTAGCAATGCTGCTGACTGTGTCAGAAACACCCCAGTGGAAACATAAAGCAAGCAAAGAAAAGGGAAAGGACGATGCAATCACAGACTTCTCTGGTGTTTTCCTACCTGCTGCTGTCAAAAGTGTCGGTCACCACTGCATGATTCTGCGTTCTACTAATTGCTTGTTTGGCACGCATTACAAAAGCTGTTCCAGTATGTCAACATACTCCATGGGATTCTTTTTTTGTTGTTTATTTATCTAGTGTGACAGCAAGCTGGCTACTAGGAAGTTAGTACCACAGCTAGGCAGATGATTGCAGTAATCACTCCTGGGGTCCTTCTCTCAGCAAACACCTTTCATGATCTCACATCCATGCATTATCTTCAGCCAGCGTCAGCCGGACTAGGCTGAGTCCCCTGTGCTCTCCAGCTTGTCTCTATGTGCACTTCCTTCCTCCTCCAGGGTTAACATCCTGCAGTGATGTTACTACGCACAACATGGTAGCGGCCTATGCAGCTACAAAACCACATTCACACTCCGTAGAGTCTGTAAACCACACTCTCAAACACACCTCCCATCAATTCCCTGAGACACACAGTGCCTGAACCGTTGCTCTGGGGGTAACATGCGCTGAGCTTACGTATGCACTGTCCCAACAGGTTTTCCTCATGTCTCCTTCTTAAGCAAATTTTTCTTTGTGCTCCCATGCTTGCATCTATCTCTTCAAAGAAATTTCTTATGGCTTCTCCACACATTAATATGCCCATTTTGTTATGGTCAATACACATCTTTTCTTCCTCTGGTAGTAGTGTCTCATATAATGCTCAAGTTTATCCAGTGGATGTCTGCTACAGAGTCTTTCATGTCTACAAGCTCTGAGAAGAAAGGAGGGAAAAAGAGTCTCTGCCTTCTCCTGTCATGAACTTTCTGGCTTTTTTCCCTCGGGGGAAAAAAAAAAAAAAAAAAAAAAAAGACCCAGCACAGGAATGAATCACTATAGCCTACTGTACTGATGTTATTCCTGGGTGGGGAGAGATTACATAGGTTGCTGAGTAAAGCAGCCAGGCAGAAGTTGCAATAAGAAAATGGAAAATTCAAGCAAAACATTCTGAAAAGTGATTTTAACTGCAGCACTGAGGAATTTCCTCCGGGAGTTGGTGAGGCTCCCTTGCTGGAGGTGCTTGGAAAGAAAATTCTTTTTAATATGTATACGAGTTAGGTGAAATGGACTCCACCATTTAGTTGGCATTAAGGTGATGGTGACAAGCTCCCACACTCCTGAGCTCCATCAAGCTATTTTGATCCTATTAAAACCTTCAGGAGAAAAAGTCGTTTTCCCCTCTAGGATTGCAAGGCCTTAAAATGCAGGTTTTAATGATCCTATTGACTTAGCCAAAAAACTGGAAATGCATGTTCTCAAGGTTTAGAGCCTGCCATTCAGAATAGCCAACTGATGAGTTTCAGCTGATTTCAAGTAGCAACGCAGCTGAAAGGGAAAGTGTGACTCAGACTGATGTGTTAATTCTATATTGTACATCACCATATAAGTAATAGAAGTCTTAATCATGTTATTCATGTTTCATTACCTCTCCAAAGAGCCACTCATTGCTGCCTAAAGCCTGCACCAGCTGGAAGGCTGGTATACCGGGGTACAGTAAGGTCAAGAGACCTTTGTTAGTCCAGACAGGAGACGGACATGGGATTGAGATGTGGAACACCATATCATCAACCATGTACTCCAAAAGTCTTCTGACTTCATATTCAGCTTGGAAACTTCATTTCTCATAAAGAGACAATGAGTATGGACAGCATCTCTGGGAACATCCACCTTGCTTTCTTGCTTCCGGTTTTGTTCTGTGTTTTCTGTTTCCTCACGTGTGCATTGGCAAATCACAGATGGGTGCCACGTGTATTCATTAAGTAGCTTCACTGATACACTTTCTTAAAACTTCAAGAAATTAAGAGATCCTGACCATCAGAGCTGATAGGAGAAAGTGCAACATCAGTAGCTGACTATGGGACTAGGAGCAGTGAATCTGGGTATCTCAGAATGTCTAAATATAAGATCTAAGCACTTATAAAAGCAATGATGTGTTTTAGAAATATTCAAATGTATATATGCATCAATCTGCCTTTAATGGCATCTTGTCTCTTTATTTGTCTACCCCTTCCCTTCTTTGTCATCTCGATCTTGTGATTCATTGAGCTTCTGTAACCCTGAACATCTTGCAAAAGCTACCAATTACCTGAGGTCATGGCTATAACCTGTTCAATAATATATGTACAAATATCTCTCTCTCTCCTTCCTTCTCTTTGTCAGTTTTTCTCCCTCATCTGTGCCTTAAATCAATGCAAATCCCTAACATATTTTAAGAAGTTACGTTCCCTCCACCAAATATTTCTGTTTTACTTTGGACACCTTGAGAAGTCCAGAAACAAGAGCAATGCATTCATGAAGTGTGGAAATCCAAAAGACTTCTCTGATGTTTTTTTTTTTTTCCCTGATGCTTATGGTGCTCTGACATCTAAACCTCAATGGACTTTATTTTAGTACAGCATCCATCTTCTAACTGAAGTAGTTATATTCTGATACTGCATAGTTTAAAGTATGAATTTTCAATAGGGTTTATTTCTGGTTCTTCAACTATTCCACTGCAGGGGCAAAAGAATGTCATTTTAACATTTAGAATGGTCTCCAAATAGAAAGAAAGAAAGAAAGAAAGAAAGAAAGAAAGAAAGAAAGAAAGAAAGAAAGAAAGAAAGAAAGAAAGAAGAAGGAAGGAAGGAAGGAAGGAAGGAAGGAAGGAAGGAAGGAAGGAAGGAAGGAAGGAAGGAAGGAAGGAGGGAAAGAAAGAAGGAAGGAAGGAAGGAAGGAAGGAAGGAGAAGGAAGGAAGGAAGGAAGGAAGGAGGGAAAGAAAGAAGGAAGGAAGGAAGGAAGGAAGGAAGGAAGGAAGGAAGGAAGGAAGGAAGGAAAGAAGGAAAGAAGGAAAGAAGGAAAGAAGGAAAGAAAGACGGAAAGAAAGAAGGAAAGAAGGAAAGAAAGAAAGAAAGAAGGAAGGAAGGAAGGAAGGAAAGAAAGAAAGAAAGAAAGAAAGAAGGAAAGAAGGAAAGAAAGATGGAAAGAAAGACGGAAAGAAAGAAGGAAAGAAGGAAAGAAGGAAAGAAAGAAGGAAGGAAGGAAGGAAGGAAGGAAGGAAGGAAGGAAGGAAGGAAGGAGGGAAGGAAGGAAGGAAGGAAGGAAGGAAGGAAGGAAGGAAGGAAGGAAGGAAGGAAGGAAGGAAGGAGGGAAGGAAGGAAGGAAGGAAGGAAGGAAGGAAGGAAGGAAGGAAGGAAAGAAGGAAAAAAGAATCTCTAATGAAATTAGTTCAGTAAATATTTTAAATACTCATTTTCCCACACATTTTCCTGAAACCTCACCATAGGAACTTCCTTGCCTTGCCTGGACATTAGGAAAAAATTCTTCCCAGAAAGAGTGGTCAGACACTGGAATAGGCTGCCCAGGGAGGTGGTGGAGTCACCATCCCTGAATGTGTTTAAGAGTCGTTTAGATGTGGTGTTAAGGGATATGGTGTAAGGGAGAACTTTGTAGAGTGGATTTGATGATCGGACTTGATGATCCCAAGGGTCTCTTCCAACCTAAAGGATTCTATGATTCTAGGATTCTACATCAACCAAAAAGCCTAACATGTCCAACTTTGTGACAGGTCTTTATTTCCTTTCTACATTTGCTTGCTACAATAGCTAGGGATTTTGGCATCAGTCATAACTCTGTTTCACAAGGTTACAAAGCAGCAATGACTTATCTTCTTTCCTAAATGGCATCTGATACTCTTAAAACTAACCTTTGAGTCACTGACAGCAACCAAGGATCAGGAATCCCTGACTTTTATCGTGAAACTCATTGATTTCTGCTATTACTGTATATAATCATCAACCAAATTACCACTCATCATCATGTTTTATTTGTCTGCTTTCCATGGCAAGGTGAGCTGGACTTGGTCCACTGTTGAAAGCAAATGATAAATTCTAGAATCTGTAATATAAAGAAGAAGCCAATTAAACTACCTTATTACATTTTACTAAGCTGCTCCAGACCAATTATAACCATATTTCTTTGTGGTCTAATTAGGTTCAACTCAGTTCCACAGTGTGGAAGCCCATAATGAGTGAACACATGAGAAACACAGTTCAGACTCCATGTGAGGGATCATTAATATGCTCTGGGCTGCTGCTTTGGAAGAGGCTGCACCTAATTACGTGGGTTAATGCACTTAAACTAAATGGATGAATTGCAGCCATTTCCAGTGTTTCAAGGCCCCTCAGACTGACAGAACTGTAGATTAATAAGTTGTTAGAGAGTGATCTGTTGACCTGCCCCATCGTTCTTCACTTTCACTCCATATGCTCTTAGAGGCATGAAATTCTAAAGTGGAGAAATGTGCCAATCATTGCCATTTCCATTTTGTTGCTCTCTCTGATACTTGCCTCAGAAATGATCAGAACTGGTGAACAGCGAAATACAATGCCTGATATGTCCAATAACTTCCGTTGACTTTGGAACAAAATACACCAGGCACAGGAGATAACTGATGCCTTGTTAGCACAAAACATCTTAGATAACAGACTGAACTCCTTTCAGCTAGCCGCGGCTGTCTAAAAGTCAGGCATATAGTCTAAAGCTACTGTTTAGGATATCCATTTAGCCAACTGAAAGTATAAGTCATGCAGACTAGGCAAGTTATCTAAGCCTAAAATAAAAGGCCGAGTCAGCTGGGCCTATTCACACCGTCAAAGAGACAACTTAGGGAGTGTATAATAGAGGCTGCAAAATCATGATAGTATGGAAAGGATGTATTGAAAAAGATTGTTAACCACCTTTTTTGATGGAATAAAAGGAAGATATCAAATTACAGGAGTAGGAGACAGGTTTACCTTCTTGACAAAAAAAAAAAAAAAAAGGGGGGGGGTTGTGTTTTGGGTTTTTTTTTGCTCATTTGGTAGTAGACCTATGAAACTCCTTTGCAAGCCACAAAATGATCAGGAAATCCCCTTAATGGAAAAAAATAAGAATGGAGACTGAGAGATTATTAGGAAGGCAGTATCATAGGTACTTTTTCTGTCCCCTGGGTGATTGTTTATGGCCAATGTTGGCGACAGAATATCTGGTGATAGGGACTGTTGAGATTAGTCAGCAGAACTGGTTTTATGTCCTGTCTTGCAGGGATTAAGATATTGAATGCTCCTCAGGACTTCCTTCTGGTTAGATTAAACAGCCATCTTCCCACCACAGTAGACTTATTTACCACGAAAAAGTTTTCAAATGTATTGTAAAAGGGGCCCAAAAGTCAAAAAGAGTGTTGAGCAGTAGTTCATAGGTACAACAGCATCAATTTTGACACCAATATCCTTTTATAGATCTAGCTTTGGGGAACAGTCCACATTTGCAAAGATCTCAGATCTGAGATATTTCACTGGCTTCTGAATAG
The DNA here is from genome assembly GCA_947846985.1 of Fratercula arctica. Classification (NCBI taxonomy): domain Eukaryota; kingdom Metazoa; phylum Chordata; class Aves; order Charadriiformes; family Alcidae; genus Fratercula; species Fratercula arctica. The sequence goes on from CANTUZ010000002.1 coordinate 162,023,122, forward strand.
CTTGTCTAAGTGACAGCAAGAAACATGCCAAATAGGTTTGTTTCTCATTTTCACACTTGTCCTTAAGGCACTAGAGACAAAAACTGCTTCCTATTCCACTCCTGAGTAAGAGGACTTGACAACTTAATATTTGATTTGTGTACTTATAGCTCACTATTTTTCTGATGTGCCCCTCTCTAATTTATTCTGTCAGGATCTTTTTAACTTTTCTTCCACTGTTGCCAGCATGCTCTAGCTCCTCATAATATCCATAAAAAAAGGTTTTATCAGAATTTTCCCCTGTCATATCCTGTTCTCCTATTAACCCTCTACCCCACGATGGATTGCAGAATCTGCCCAAATTAAACTGTCTCTTGGAAAGCTTTGAGCTTTATGTCTCTGCCTGTGATATTTTAAAGAATTAAAAAAAATATGCCAGTAAGGGAAAAACTATGGCCAAGTGCAAGGTTCTGCACTTGGCTTGGGACAACCACCTGTATCAATACAGACTGGGTGGAGAATGAACTGAGAGAATCCTTGAGGAGAAGGACCTGGTGATGTTGGTTGATGAGAAGCTCAACATGAGCAGGCAATGTGCACTTGCAGCCCAGAAAGCCAACCACAGCCTGGGATACATCAAAAGCAGCGTGGCCAGCAGGGCGAGGGAGGGGATTCTACCCCTACACTCCACTCTGGTAAGACCCCACCTGGAGTACTGTGTCCAGCTCTGGGGACTCCAACATAAGAAAGACATGGACCTGTTGGAGCAAGTTCAGAGGAGGCCACGAAGATGATCAGAGGGCTGGAGCACCTCTGCTGTGAGGACAGGCTGAGAGAGTTGGGGTTGTTCAGGGGGGAGAAGACTCCAGGCAGACCTCATTGCGACCTTTCAATATGCAAAGGGAGCTTGTAAGAAAGACAGAGAAAGACTTTTTACCAGGGCTTGTAGCGACAGAACAAGAGGCAGTGTTTTTAAACTGAAAGAGGGTAAATTTAGTTTAGACATATGGAAAAAAATTCTTACATTGAGGATGGCAAAACACTGGCCCAGGTTGCCCAGAGAACTTGTGGATGCCCCATCCCTGGAGGTGTTCAAGACCAGGTTGGATGGGGCTTTGAGCAACCTGATCTAGTGGGAGGTGTCCCTGCCCATGGCAGGGGGGTTGGACCTAGATGATCCTTGAAGGTCCCTTCCAACCCAAACCATTCTCTGATTCTATGATTTAGTATGAGTACACTGTTTTATAGAAACTTTAGTGAGTAGTGTCTTTTTGAAACAGCATTTGCCATTATAACCAAGTCTATAACACACAACAGGAGGGAGTATGTCTATGTTGCCACGTGGAGTTTTCATGCTTGATCTAAGCCAGGCAGCCTCTGTAGTTTCAGCAGAGAAATACTTCACCTGGGTCATCGGTGCCAAATCCATCTGCTGTGTAAGCTGGCTCACTGAAAGCTCCATCAGCCTGTCTCTGCACTGCATCATACTAATGAGGTAGTCACTGAGCTTCTAATGAATGGGATTAACAAATGGGCAAGGATTGTTTGTTCTTGATCCCTTGTTCCAATGCAGCTCGAGGTTCTCAAAATATTTGCTTGCAATCAGCTACAAGCTGGGTTCTTTTCAGCTCTTACTAACTAGATGAAAATCATTTTCATCACTATAGGATTTGCCATATTTGCTGATAGAGGCAGCCTACAGTTTGTAATGGCTATGAGTAGGGAGCTCTATTGCAGAAGTAAACTCTCTCTGTAGTAAGGTAAAGTAGTAGGTATCATAAATTGTAATTTCATGGCAGTACTAAGCTTGGTTGGAAAAAAAGAGTAACTTCCATTAATTAGCTTTTCTTAAACGCAACTTTTGAATATTTAATATTACATAAAATTCTAGTTATGTAGGTTTTGTAGGTCAGATCTAGACAAAAACCATGATAAAGTCTGACTTGTTTCCTCACCCAACCTAACCACATTGATTTAAGTTTTACAGTTTTGACCCTGAATGAGCTTAAGCACCTGCAGGATTTCTCTGACCATTTTCTGTGCGCAACCTTTACTGACGAAAGACTGTGTCAGCTTTTTGGAAAGGAAGCATGTAATTGAAATCAGTGCAGGTGAGAGTTTAGTTTAGTAGTTGTTATTCTTTTCTAAACCTTCACAGTAACCAAAAAATCCATAACATATAGATGTAGCTTTTTTTTTTTTTTTTCCTTTTCTGGAGAGAAACATTTTTGTCAAAAGTCGTAACTTTTCATGAAGAATAAAAAACATTATTTTGTGAAATTCCCTTCAATAATTCCTATGATATTTTAATTAAAACCATTTTTGAAATGCTTTATTTACTGGAGGAAAACTGCATATATGGTACACAACACACTTAAAGAAGAATTTAAGCGGCATTTTCAATCATGTTTTCAGCAGAAAATACTGTGGGTGAAAATGGAACAAAATCCCAAATGCTGGTTGCATTGAAACTTATGAAATGAAATTTAATGCAAAATTGACATTTCTCATGAGATGCCTTGCTTGATTCTTTTTTAACAGATTAAAGATCTTTTTCTTTTAAAAAAAGTGGTAACAATATGTTTTAATGTTTATTTCTCCTGCTCTTTCACTAGTGTTTCTCATAAATACATGTGGTGTTCTACGCATACAATGGGATCAAATAAGCATCTAATTGATGTGTTTGTAAATAGCACACATAATTGTGAAATTACTTCGCTCAGATCTGGCAGAGCAAACTCTAAAGCAGCAGTGCACAGTATGAGAATCTGAGCTAGATTATTTTTAAATTGTACAAAAACAACAAAAAAAAAAGAATCAAACAAAACATGTTGACTTTCATGGGCTTAAATGAGCAGAACTGGAGATGAAAGAGCGTATTAAAAACACAAACAATAAAGATGAGTTAACAGCTACATATCTTATAGCGCTCTGAATGCTAAATCTGGCGGCAAAGAAATAGCATTCCCCAGATACACAGGGGACATAATGGAAATCTGTAACATAAGGGAAAACATGCCTGCAATGAAGGGGAAAAAAAAAAATATTCACAATTATGCTAAGACACAGTATAAAACTTAGCTTTTCTGTCATACAATTAGTGTTTGTTGGCTATAGCAGCTTTAACACGACGTGATCAGTAAAGCAGACGTTGATGTAGGGCCTGAATGTGAAATGCTTTGAGAATCCATTCCACTTCACAGGGTGACCACAGGCTCTGCAAAAGCAAGAATAACTGGTGAGTCTTCACAGCATTCCCAGAGACTTGCTGGTGTCAAGTTGTTACTGACGGAAGGGTGGCTACTCAAAGTGGTCACAAAATGCACAGTCAAAACCTGGAGGATGGTGCACCTTGTTTTAAAAATACATTTTCTTGCAAAGTGGACTAAGTATAGAAGCCAGAGTGTGACACGAATGCACTTTGCAGGAGAGAATATATCTAAGAAATCTTAGTCTGTTTTCCACCTTTCCATGCAATGAAACCATTAGAGACTTCCTTTTGATAGGAAGGACTCACTATACCATGTGTACATCTCTAAAACATGAAATGTTTACACTGTTTATGTAGACAGTTAATGGAAATAAAGAGTCAATTTTTTATGAAAGTGCACATTTTTCTCCAATTGCTGTAGGAGCAGCCTCTTAGGAAAGAAATCAGCAGCAAGATAGCACCTCCAAGATAGACATCAGCACTATAGACTTCTGAGGTCTGTCAAATTCCACTTAGCACCCCACGAAGTAGGCCTGTGTGTTTGTAGTAAGCATCGCTATGAAAAATATAAACAAGCTTTTCTAGTGTTTGTGTTTATTCTACCTCTACTTCCTTAGTGAATATCGTTTGTCTATAAATGCTGTGTAAGAAAATCTGGTTAAACTTGGTATCAAGGGAAAGGAAAGGGATGGAAAAATAGTCTGTTGTTATTATTGCACCCATAACTGAGAAAATTTTGATTTTTTTTTTTTTTTTTTAATTACAGGTGAAAGTCTTAGAAGCACTCTTTGTTTTAATTATGCTTTACTGTAAACCAATAAGGTATGAAAATAGACCAGAGATCAGACAACCCTCTCCCTCAAAGCAATCAAATACATACCCACACACATATTGTTATTTATGCCAACTATTAAAATTGTTCCAAGTAAGATACCATTTAGATAATCTTTTGAAATCAGATGTCCACTGTGTGCCGTAGTGCATATACAAAGCATAGAAGGCAGTTCCTGCCTTGCATTCACATAAACACCATAAAAAGCTATTAGAAATACTTTTCTTTAATGAGAGAGGGTATTCTTCTGAAGATGACATTAATCTCAGCTAATTTAAGGTATAAGTATCACCATCTGAGTACAATGGCTCCTAGACTCCAGGTTCCCATTACAGTAATTACACATCTAATCAATACAGCCAATGGATTTTTGGGGTGGGGGTCATTGGAACAAAGACATCGACTTCAGAATGACTTAAATTTCACTGGCTGATGTTGACTAATGTTAACTACAAAGGTATCTTCAGGTTGACTTCTCAGGTGCAGAAATGTACGCTGTGGACATCTAAATTTAGCTGCACACATTCAGTAGTAGAAGCCCTTTTAATATCACCACAGGATTTGCTAGAGTTACTCAGACAAGTGGAAAGGCACTGGAAAGGGGACGGACACTACTAACCATATAACCCTTCCATCTGCTTTGGAACTATTCTCACTTCCCTGTCCACTTAATATTTCACCATCTTTTTTTCAAAGAGGAAAGGCTGTAAGTAGAAAACTACCTGAAGGAAGGAACATTTCTACAGGTGCCAATCACCAATATGTTCACTGCCTGTGCAAACTATAGAATCACAGAATGGATGGGGTGGGAGGAGACTTCTGGAGAACATCTAGTCCGACCACCAGCTCAGAACAGGATTAACTGAAGCAGGGTGATCAGGGCTGTGTGCAGTTGGATTTTGAATAGCTCCAAGGCTGGAGTCTCCACAGCTTCTCTGGGCAACCTGTTTCCCTGTTTGATGACTCTTACAGTAAAAAATAGTGTTTTCTTATGTTTAAAAAAAAAAAAAAATCATATATTTCAGGTTGTATCCATTGCCTCTTGTCCTGTCAGTGGAAACCACTGAGGAGAACCTGTTTCCATATTCTTTATACCTCTCCATCAGATATTTATATACCTTATAGATGGATAAAGATCCTTCTGAGCCTTCCCTACCTTGGTCTACAGTCCCAGCTCTCCCAGCATCTCCTCATAAGTCATAGAATCATAAAATGGTTTTGATTGGAAGAGACCTTAAAGATCACCTAGTTCCAACCCCGCTGCCATGGGCAGGAACACCTCCCACTAGACCAGGTTGCTCAAAGCCCCATCCAGCCTGGTCTTGAACACCTCCAGGGATGGGGCATCCACAGCTTCTCTGGGCAACCTGTTCCAGTGCCTCACCACCTTCACAGGAAAGAATTTCTTCCTGCTATCCAATATAAATCTTTCCTCCTCCATTTTGACACCATTACCCCTTGTCTTATCACTACATCCCCTTGCAAAAAGTCCCTTTCTGGCTTTCTTATAGGCCCCCTTCAGATACTGGAAAGCTGCAATAAGGTCTCCCCGGAGCTTTCTGTTCTCCAGGCTGAACAACCCCAACTCTCTCAGCCTGTCCTCACAGCAGATATGCTCCAGCCCTTGGATTATCTTCACAGCCCTCCTGTGGATCCACTCCAAGAGGTCCATGTCCTTCTTAGGTTGGGGGCTCTCGAGCTGGATGCAGTACTGCATGTGGGGTCTTATGAGAACAGAGTAGAGGGGCAGAATCACCTTCCTTGACCTGCTGGCCATGCGTCTTTTGCTGCAGCCCAGGATGCGGTTGGCTTTCTGGGATGCAAGTGTACATTGACAGCCCATGTTGAGCTTCTCATCAGCCAACACCCCCATCCCTTAATCATCTTCATGGTCCTTTGCTGGACTCATTCCAGTATGTCTATGTCTCTCTTTTGTCCTGGTGAGCCCAGGACTGGACAAAGCACTCCAGATGTTTCTCCCCAGTGCTGAGTAGAGGGAAAGGATCACCTCCCTCGACCCACTGGAAATACCCTGCCCAAGCCATGTGTGTTAGCATCACAGAACTGCCAACTGATTGTCTGGATTTCATAGCATTGTCCTCAGTGCGGTCTCATTCATGCCAAGCAACCAATGACAGTGTGACGAAAATGCAATCAATCAGCAAATGACAAATTCAAGTCAATCGCTTACAGACGCCTGCCTTAATTAAGCTGGTCATGCTGCTTTATGATTAGTGTGTGGACGTGTGCATGTAAGCATGGGTATACACATATATGTGTGAGTGAGAGAGCTTATGTGTGAGCCCACACATGCCTGTGTACAGGGGGAAGGAATGCAATCTAATCAGATCCTGTGGACCTTGGACAAGCTTTTTCTCCTAGGACTAGGATGAAGGGCACCATATGTTTGACATGAAAGCAAACACTACTACTAACACAAGCCATTACTCTTGGCAGGCTCTGCAGCTATTGGGGATTATGAATCTTGATTTGCAGGCAGGGAAAATATTCAACGTTGCAAAAGCTATTTAAATTAGAAATAGATAATCTATAGACTTGGCTCTTGAGTGTAACAGGCGAGATTCTCCAGACTCAATCAAACTACAAGATATACCGGGCCAACAAACCAACAGACTTAATACATGTTTCTGGTTTAGTTGAGAATAAAAATGAGTTATTTTTCGTTACTAAAATAGAGTTTGAGTTCTGTCATACGTTTAGGTTTTGATTAAAGAGGGGGTTTACTATTTGCTGTAGCAATAGTTATGCTGAGTCTAGTTCTAGTTATGGACTATACAGTCTTTCTTGTGTTAGCTACTATACAAATAAAGAAATAAATTGCAATCCCTAGGAAAAAAAAAAAAAGAAAAAATTGTGCTGGGGTAGATCTTTGGTGTTTTGGGTTTTTTTTTTTTTTTGTTTTGTTTTTTTTTTTTTAATATCTGGGGAACTTTACCAGTAGAAACCTGGTCATTTCTGTTACCTTTATAGTCAATGAAAGGAAACAGGCATACTTATCTTGATTTTTTTTCCATGCATAAAGAAAGGAAGGGGCAAACAAAAAAGAAAAAAAAAAATCTCTGCTGGTACCAGGCTGATAAGATTACTCTCCTGTGCAGGCTAACAGACCTGTTTACTGTGAACTGCAAAAGCAGACTGTAAAGAGCTGCTCCAGCTTTATGGTAGCTCTAAGTTGCAATAGGGACCTGAGCTATGGATCCATCCTACATCCCTCCTTGGCTTCAGAGAAGCATCTCTTACCCCTTTGGGGTTTACAGTGTAGACTCTACTCATTTATTTAGTCTAGCCTCTTCTGCCTGTGAATTAAAGAGCTAGTCTCATGGGAAGATACATTCTCCAGAATAATAAAACAATTTGATCCTACCTGCTGTTGTTTCGAATCAAGTGAGACCTCTGTCTTTCCTCTAAATAAATGTGATGACACACATCACACTGTGTAAGTAAGTTCTGATGATACAACTTTTGACTTTTGCAAATTTATACAGATTTAAGGCTTTTTGATAGACGTTAACCTCAATGAACTTTTCTGTTGGAGAAGGCTCATCCACATAATTTGTAGTCTATTATTAATAGTAGTTGACCATTACATATGCAGAGATTTTTGGCTAATTGAATGATTCCTTGAAAGTGTGAAACAACAGTGTCCATTACAAGCTGACTGATGTGACTTAAAGGACGCGCATGAAATTACCAAGTGGAAGTCTGCAGCACTGAAAAAGGAGGGCTGATCCAAAGGATGAAGAAATTAGGAAAGAATGAACGATGGATTTTGGTAGAGTACTGAAAACCTGGACATGGAAACAGCTGTTTTGCAGCAGTTTTTTCCCCTTCTTAAACGTGTTACCAGAGAGTGCTACCACCATCGCTGATGGGCTCAGCCTTGGCCAGTGGAGGGTCCATCTTGGAGCCAGCTGGCGTTAGCTCTGTCAAGCACAGGGGAAGCTTCTGTTATCTTCTCACAGAAGGCACTCCTGTAGCCTGCTGGCTATGAAAACCTTGCCACGCAAACCCAATACAATGGGGTAGATATACTTTTTTTATATGTTCGGGATTCAACAGGTCACCAGCTTTGAGCACCAAGATCAAATTTACCCCTACATCAGATAACCTTCCTCTACAGTTGGGGTGTGATTCATGACTTAACTCATTTGAACTGAAATCCTTCCACCTCTGATGGCGGGGAATGGTCTTGGAGGACCCATGTCTTCCATTTGTGATCACCTTGCTGACAGTTTCAACCTAATCCTGATACAGTTACTCCGTTATATACATAAATTCTTAGCCATGCATTTTCAGGATAGGAAAAAAAAAAAAAAAAAAGGGAAAAGAAGACAAAAGTCACAATACTAAGAAAATCTGTGGTGTTTCCTGCCTCTTTGAAGCTGAAACTAATCAGATACCAGATTAGTCTGAGAATTGCATTACTGACATTGTGAACCTTCCAGACCTAAGTCTTTATCTGGGCCTTTGTTCAAAGGTACTGTATGATGATGAGATTTTGCCTTCAGCAAAGCCTGTTTTTTTTATCAGCTAAAGTTATTCCTTCTTAAATAGCCCATCCCACTAATTTTCAAGGGAAGTAAATGATACCCACTTTTCATTATAGGTATTTCAGACATTTCTCTAGTGCACAACTGCCCACAGCAGAAAAGCTCCTGTTCTTACTCAGTCACACTGGCCATTTCTGCTTATACTAGAATTTTAACAGCACCTTCTTAAAATAGGACAGACCTAATAACCCAAGAGTCTTCTGTCAGAAAAAATGAGATAGCAGGGTGATGATATGGCTGTGCAATATTGCTTCATATTCACTTAGTAATTTATTTCTCCTGTGTGTTCTCCTAACTGCATCAATGAGGCCCAGAAACCACCTTTGATTCAACTTCACTGAAATAATTTCTTTATCAGTTTAGAAATATGCCCCGGTAGAAATCCTGATCCTTTGGAAGTTTAGAGGACTTCTGGCCCTGACATCAACAGCTTCTAATTTGGCAGATGCAGATCATTGGTAACATAGGAGTTTCATAAGCAAATATTAATGCAAGTACATGGGCATCTTTCAGGAACCAATCACAAGTACATAAGTGTATTTTATGGATAATCTGAGTTGATTCTAAAGCAAAACTAAATCAAGAAATGAGATGATGCTGGGAACAAAAGCCCAAACAACAACAACAAATACCAAACCCATACTACAGGCACTGTTTGATGGTCCGAGAATGATGTTGTCTCTGTAAGCCAGCTCCTTGGGATTCACTACACTAAAAGACAGCTGAACCATTTTCCATCTTCATGCTAGAATATTGGCATGTGCCTAGTAGGATTTTACCTCCATGCATTTCTATGTCTGAGTTGTAAAGATTTGCCTTGGCAACGCATTCCCTATCAGTGTCACAGTACTTGGCAAAGCTTTTAAGAAACAAGCAATTGATAAGGTCATTTAGACCTATAAAAAAGGTCTATAGCAGTGTCAGAATCTGCACCTAGGAGCCAAAACTGCAGAGTATGATGCAATTATGGCAAGAAATATAATAGGTGATATTGCCTTTCAGAACTGAATATTGGTAGCTGAACTTTGGGGATCATGAGAAAATCCATTTCACAAATGTGGAATGTCCAGGGTCTGGGAGGTAATACAAAATGAATGAGATGGGAAGAGGGAAGGGGTAGCAGTAATTTTGCCCAACTTCTTAAAAACAAAGGCTGCTATAGAAGTAGCAAGACTACCTGTAGAAGGATTTTTAAATCATCTGATGTTGAATATATGCAACATCAGATAATGACATCGCAAGCTCTACTCTGATTTGATGGCAAGTGAACAGCAAATCTCGGCAGCATTATCTTATCACAATAAATCAAGGGGAAAATCTCCTATTTATGAATGAACTGACCTCATTTCTTCTCCCCTTATGGCACACTGCGCATGGCAAGAGTTGTGTATGATTGAAAAGTCATTACATAGTTTTTTAACATGAAAATGTTTAATCCAAGACACAGTTCCTTTTCAACCTCCAATAACTTATTATTATTAGTGTCATATAGTTGACATAAGCTCTGAATGCATTATTTTGAAGTTGTGTGAAGTGTAAAAATTGGGTTCTGACAAGTTTTTCCAGTAACTTCTTTCAGAAATCCCCAGCACAAACCTGAAGCACAAGCTTCCCGGCTAATGTAATTTTGCCCAGCCTCTTAAAAACACGAGCTGCTGTAGAAGTAGCAAGACTACCTGTATAAGGATTTTTAGATTATCTGATATGAAATATATGCACCAAAAACTTAAGGACATTTTGCTAGCTTTCTCTCTGGCCAGTTGTTTTGGTCCATAGAGCCTCAACACCTCCACCTGTTTTTCTCTATCACCTACTCCTGACCATCAACTATTAATGCTGATCTCACTGCAGATTCTTCACCACCATATGTATGGGTTATCTCCATGTGTGTTGCTCCAGCCTAGGGTTCACCAAGACACCCACACAGTGTGATGGCTTTTCAGACCACTTGCAAAAGCAAAGGTAGGGAAAATGAAGATATGTCCAAAGCTGGCATATAGAAATATGTAAACAAGCAATCCCATTCTGTGAACAAGGTGAGCTTAAAGGTAGAACTCCCTCATGCCTATACTAAAGCAAATCAGGAGAGAGAAGCAACACAAACCACTTAAAAATAAGGCCTTGCTTCTTCACAACTCACAGAAGATGCTTCCTCCAAAAATTGCATACTCGTTTTCTCTTCATATTATCTTGTAGAAGCATTGTCATCCTACTTCTCAAAAAAATGTCCACGTTCCTTTGTAACATTCCAATAACAAACTAAAGAAACTATTCTGGAACCATCCTCTTCAGAAGAATGAAATGCGGAAGAGTAAGCCTCAAGGTGCAGAAGGGTTATGACTTCATTTTCTTGCCTTGAAAAAAGGTTAAAATTGCCAGCAATGCGTGATCTAAATCTAAGTGACATTAAACAGATGGCACTGAATGACCAAGAAAATGACATTGGTCTTTCTCTATCCCTGAGTTCACTTAGCACTTAAGGCTGCATTAACTTTCCTCAGCTACGAGATGCAGCCTTTTTCTTGCATCTCTCTATTTTTAAAAAGCAATTTGAAGAGCTTTGGGAGTGGAGACATTGTTAGGTTAATAGTGAGAAATCCTGTTTCTCGTGAGGAGGATGAAAAGGACAATGCTAGATTTGCTGGCATTTCAGGACAGGTTGTTTCTTCCTGTTGCCACTCGGAACAAAAAGGTGAATGATTTTGTTCACCCTTTTGCAAGTGGTATGGTCATCGGGCAAAGCCTGCTAGCAAAGAACAGCAGGGACAGTGCTCCCACTGCACCTATTTAATCAGACTTCTACAGTAATGGAGGTAATTTGAAGACGTTATCTTAAAAGATAGAGGCACCATCACTTACACAGCCTATTTTCCTCCCTCTTACGTCCCCTTCAGAGTGCTCCAAGGCAATCTGAACATTATTTTTTTTTTTTTTTTAATATGCCTTAACCCCTGTGTCTTCAGGTGCAAGTTAACATTTGAGCCAGACAATACACGTCTCCATTCCCCAAACTTCATGGACAAGTGACTAGAGTCACACTTGCCTTGAAACAGGCCACAACTCTTTTGGCCTGTGCAGTCACTGTCCATCTTTCCCTAGAAAGAAAGACAGGGCTCCCAGACTCGCATTTGGCAACTCCTGCTGTGTGGAGGGAGGAAGGAAAGAGAAAATCAACTTTATGAAGATGCTGAAATATTCTGGGAAGCACGCGGGATAACACTGAAATGAGAGACATAAAACACTGGCCAGATAAGATATCGTGTGCTGAGACTAATAGAGATTAGATAGAGGACCTGACGACTCACCAGTTTGCACGAACATGGCAAATCTTAAGTCCTTTCAGGAACATGCAGAATTACTGGCATTTGACTTTCAGCTCAGATTAACTATCAGGAAGAAAAATGCTGACTCAGATTACAATATGTCCGGTTGCAGGAAAAGACAATTTCAAGGAGATGGATGCTTAAGCACTAGAGTACGTAGCCAAGGCTGCCTAGCACGCAATTCATTCAGTACTCATTCAGCGTATCATTATTATTTCACCATCCCTGAGAAACTGCCAAGAGACATGGGGAAATACCAGGCTTTTACCTTGCAGCAGCGTTTAACTACAGAGCAAGCAAATCAGGGCTGTAAAAGGAGACAGAAACCCTTAAATTCTCATTCATGTGTTAGTGGAAATGGAGCTGATAAACCCTAAAAAAGCCCACAGAAGACAGGCAACATGGTTAGCATTAAACTCCAGCTATTTCAGCTAAGGGAGCAGGAATTGTATGGTCCATGTTTTGCTTAAAGGTAACTGGTGGAAGAATAAAACAGTTTGTGCGGAACTAGAGAAAATGAGAGTTGAAAAGCTCATCTGTCAGGAAAGAAAAACACAGTGGGACACCGCGTACATTGCATAGTAGTGATGCTGTCTTACACACTAATGGATATTGCGGTGCATCAGCCCTGCATATTTAAATGCAATGAACTGCATTTCATCTACCTCAGATTTATGTATTTATTTCTTTATTTTTAAAAAAACTGTTTAACTATGAAGGGAGCAAGAATTATTTTAGCCAATGAGGACAGAGATGGAATGGATAAAACTCCTAGTGCTAGAATTACAGCTGCAACTTATTATGTTTTCATTAAAAATCTCACTGGAAATAAATTGTTGCACAGAGAACTGATTAAGAAACAGAACTAATAAATTCCATAGATGCTAATATAATGCATTTTTTGCATCCATCTGAACACTAGCTGTTATTAACTCTGGGTGATGCTGTTTTTACATACACATGTTGGTGTTGTTCATACAGATGGTGCCAGGGCTGAAGCACTGAATGGAAGTATGCTTCGTATGGTTGCTTCGCTTACACACTAGCAGTAAGTACTAGATTAATGCAAAAACTAATCCCATCAGAAAGGAGATCTTTTAGAAGACACCGAAGAGACTAGAGCAGTTGCTGCATCAGAGCAAAGGCTTGTGGCAGGAGAATGCCATAAAAATGTGCCCTAGAAGTTATAACATCTGCTTTTCTTTTTTTTTCCTTTTTTCTTTTCTTTCCTTTTTTTTTTTTTTTTTTTTTTTTAAGGTACACACAAGTTGTTCCCATTTTCATATGGAGACTAGATTATCCCAATTTCCTTGGGCAGTATTATTGGATATATGCATAAGTATTAACTCTCATGCTAGATCCTACTGAGAGACACCCAACGAAAGCCTCATAAATTCTTTAGGTACTGCATGGATACAACTTCCATCTTGTTTTCCCCATAATGTTCTTCATACAGAGAAAAGCAACCCTCTCCCCTACTATGTATGTTCTCCTGCAATCCTAACCAAAAATGAAAAAAAAAAAAAAAAAAAAAAAAAAATCCACAGATTGAAGGGAAGAACAGAAAAATATTTCAAAGAAAGATCTCTGAGTTACTAAGCAAACAATGGTGTCCCTGAGCAGGAAATAATCAGGCTTGGACAATGCCTAGGGGAATATTTTAAGTACATCATTTGTTAATAGTCTTCCCTGGTGCCTGCTTGCTGGAGGCAGTAAATGGGTGAAACATTCCTTTTGTACCAGCAAAAGGGGGTGTCCTTACATCCTCGAAATCAGCTCTGTCAGATTTATCAGGGTGCTGCATCTATTCGACTCCGCTCTGTTTATTACCACTATCGTTATAATCACTAAAGGGATTATGTGTATTTCCAGAAGTGTCTTCATCTTCTTTTGAAAAGAAACAGAAGTTTGTTGGGGAGTGAAGATAACCATAAGTAGTCACTCAAGAGCCAGTTACCTGTTATATATTCTGTGTTGTGCCTCTGGTTCCATTTTTGTGAGCGGAAATGATTAAGATTTTACTTACTCTTTAGCATGTAGTTCTATAAGGCATTAACCAACAAAAGAGTGGAGTTGAAGTATTTAAGGGCTCCAGGAGACACAGAGAGAACTTTTAGGTATCAAAGAAGCCTTTTTACAGCTAAAGTCTGTTAAACAAAAGGCCAAGGAAGAAAAAAGGGATATTCATTTAGGTATTTTTAACAGATCTTGGATACCACAGTGACTGAGGTCTTTGACACGCTTAACAAAAAAGTGAAAAAATAGTCTAGACAAAATACAAGAGAGTAAACTTCAGGGAATTACTATGAATCCATGGAATGGAAAGAGATTTTTGAGTTATCTTTAACTCTACGTCTCTCAAGTTATTTGAAAAGCAGAATGATCGTGGAAGTTACTGCACAGTCTTCTCCATCCGGCACAACCGATATCTCCCATACAATGACAATTAGATTAGAAATGAATTTTTGCACTGCCCGCTGCCTTTTTCAGACAGATGTTACTGGATGTCATATTTAGTGTGCTGAGCAGAAGACTGCACATCCTCACACACACAGGAGGAGATCTCCTCTCCTCAGACACCAAAATTCACCCTTGACAAGAATGACAGCGGCACTGAAAAAGCCAGCAAACAAGCAACGAAATACCAAATCTGTAATATCTATTGTCAGTTCTCTGCTCTGTTTTGACCTGCAGTTGGGAGGATCAGAATAATCTCAAATTACACTTTGCCAAGTGGTCTTTTGCCTTCATTGCACTGGATTCCTAGTTTGGAACCGCTCGTTTGGAGGTGGTAGATTTCTACAGCATGATGCCCCAGCCCATTGCTTTAAGTGACATCTCAAAGCACACAATTCCTCTAGCTCTTCCCCTCACTATATTGCAGCTGCATCTTGAAGTAAACAACTCCTCCTTTCTCTGTAACAGATGGTGCTGTGTAGCCCAGGGTACACGGGCAGATCCGTAGCAGCAGAAATGAAGTAGGAAAGCTGGGCAGACCAGGATGGGAGGGATCACGCACCCTCCGGAGACCACTTTACCTATTATTCCCAACATTGAAGATGAAGGAGATCTGAATCATTATGAGAAGGATGGGAACGCTCATTGATACATGTCAGGATGTATTTTAGACCAGCTTCCTCTTCTTTTTTTCTTCTTTTTTTTTTTTTTTTTTTTTTCTGAGCAATAGTAAATATTTAAGGGGAAACTGTGATGCTACTTAAAAAGCACTTACCTAATTAAACCTCAAATGCAGAAATTGCTATTCACTAAGAGATGCACTCTGATGCTCACCACCTAAGGCTATACCTCAGCCATATGGCACTTTAATAGACAGTAGCAGAGGGAGACCTTTTTATATTTTAACAGATGGATCCATGCTAGATACTGGGGTTGGAGCAGAGGGAAGAATGAAAGAAAACGTAGAGAAAGAGAATCAAGAAAAAAAAGACAAAGTTCAAAGGATTAATTCTTATTGAACTTTTCTGCTCAAGACAGCTGGACGTCTTGGTTCTTCCCTAGAAAGAACTTCTGTTGTTTCCAGACCCTTGGACTCAGACTTACTAGTCACAAGCCTTTTCAGAGCAGAGTTACTATGTCAGGGGTTGTCCTTATAGCAGAAATCCCACTACTGATTTCAGAGTTTGCTGGACCAACCAATAGTTGCATGAGTTTCGGAGTAGGACTCAAGTGTTTATAGTGTTTCTTCTGCTGTACCTTCTCTCTCCAGGGTCATGCTCACAGCGTATATTACAATCTCAACAAGCTTAGGCTATAGAAAAAAAATGACTAGAAGATCTCAAAAGAGAAAATTAGTGCCAGAGCAAATTCCAGAGGACACATGGTAAATACAGACTCAAAATACAGTCAGAAAAGAAAGACTTATTTGAAAATAAGCCATTTATTGGAACATCTAACTTTCAGATAGATCCTGATCTGGTAAGACTGCAGTTTTGATGACAGGTATTGCATTCCCAAAATAAGACCAACAGCCAGAGGGACCACAGGGCTAAAGTAATATGGTTCCATTCACATTATGGTTGCTACGTGGTTTAATGTTTTCCAAAGTTGTTTGGATGGCTGCCATTTCCTCTGGTGGAATAAGTGCGAAGGATCTAAGATGATCATGGCTCCGGTGCCTGAGCCAAAATGGTACATGGTGCCTGTCAGTCCTTCCCATCTTTGTGTTACAGTTCTTACATAAATAGCATTCCTTTCACCATATGCATTTGTTTCCCACTTCTCAGGGGAAAGTTTAATTGTCTGAAAAGGCCTGTGGGAATATGGTGGCAATCTTTCGTCCTCTAGGGACTGCCTCTTTCTAGGGCAATGTGAAAGGACAGCATGTAGAGCCACGGGGTTTTGTGCTGAACGGAGGCCATTTGGGACGAGCAGCAGTGTGGCCATACCACACAGTGTGGCATTCCAGATAATTTGCTCTGCTAACATTACTGTACTGATTCTGGGATGTATCACCCAAGGTTATGTATCTACAGCAGCTCAGATATCCTTGCTGCAAGTACACATGTAAAGTGTGCTATATGCACTCTTGATAAAATACAGCGTGTATTATCTTGTTCTATAGAAACTGTGAATACACAAATTGCATTAAATATTTAGTGAATCAGTGATTTTCTACTATTTCTTCCAACTTCTGATGTCCATCTGTGTACCATAAAAAACAATGTCCTGTGTGAATGTATTCTCAGAGCATTAATTCCTTTATTGAGAAATTCTCGTGTTATTTTAATCCTTCATCTGAATTTCTTAGGCAGAAAAGTATAATTAATTCAGAGGGTTTTTTTCATTGTTATTCATTACTCTCTGCAATAGTTCAATATCTTAGAAAGGCAAAACTGGATGTTTCCAACAAAGCACAACTTTCATATTGGATTCTACTGAATTTTAACTCCAAGAAATAATAAACGGAAATATATTAAGATGTCTCTGTTTTTTTCAAATTTTATTTCCCAAAATATCTGTAGATCTATGTCAGACTTGCAAGCCTGTGCGGGCAAATTAGGTCTGCTCGCGGCTGTCACCTTGCAAGAGGGTGTCAGTCTCTTCTCCCAAGTAACAGGTGGTAGGACAAGAGAAAATGGCCTCAAGTTGTGCCATGGGAGGTTTAGACTGGATATTAGGAAACATTTATTCATGAAAAGGGTTGTCAAGCATTGGAACAGGCTGGCTGGGGAAGTGGTTTAGTCGCCATCCCTGGCGGTATTTAAAAGACGGATAGACGTGGTGCTGAGGGACATGGATTAGTGGTAGCTTGGTAGGGTTAGGTTACAGGTTGGACTTGATGATCCTAAAGGTCCCTTCCAACCTAAATGATTCTATGATTTTATGATTCTAAGTCTTCTAATGGGCCCAGTAGGTCAAGCTAGAGATGTTATCAAATGATATCCTTAGATCTTGAATTCTTATATTAAAATTGTTTTTACTTAACTCTTCGAAATTTTTTGACTGGAGCTACCTGTTTTATTTGTTTGTTTTGTTTTATTTTATTTATTTGTGTTGGTGACTAATCTAGAGTTTCTCTCCCAAACATTCATGATTTTCTGTCAAACTTACAACTCCAGCTTCTGAAAGGCATAGCACTGATATATAATAGCACATCTGACTACTATTTTCCGCTTTCCTTCACCCCACCCTGGATCTATCACTTCGCCTGAGATCTGACTGTGCTAATAGCTGGAGAAATCATTGCATTCTCCAGATAAAAGGAAATACTGAAATATAACATGTTGTACACTGCTTCCAGAATTTCCTAAAAAATTGATGATATAAAGGCAGACATTATGTTGTGAATTTGCCCAATGACATACGATGCACCCTTCTTTCAGTCATTTCCATGAGTGGGATTGTTTCCCTGCCCCCACATGGAAAGCAACAGCAGAGAGGTGTGTCCCAGAATGGCCTATTTGGCCAGTTCTGTTTTGATTAGATTGCACTCAATAATTGAGAAGAAATTCTCATGGATCAACTGTACACAGGGGTAGGACATCCCGAAGTCCAGCGTGGGGCTGATGGAGCCAATAACTCAGTTCCACAATGCATTTGCTTTTTTGCCTTAGAAATGCATTTGCTTTTTTTTTTATTTATTTTCCAGGGTTCTTTTCATGGATCTTATCTAGCTTGTCCAACATCATACAATCTGAAAGGAAGAAGCATTTCCAACCTGAGACACAGAGAGGAGCTGTGATTAAACCTCTCTTAGAATAGGGAAAGTGAGTATTATTGGTTAAAGGGCGCCTATGGGAAAAATGAGGACAGACTTTTTAGCAGGGCTTGTTGTGATAGGACAAGGAGTAATGGTTTTAAACTAAGAGAGGGGAGATTTAGACTAGATAGAAGGAAGAGGTTTTTTACAAGGAGGGTGGTCAAGCACTGGCCCAGGTTGCCCAGAGAGGTGGTAGATGCCCCATCCCTGGAAACATTCCAGGTCAGGTTGGACGGGGCTCTGAGCAACCTGATCTAGTTGAAGATGTCCCTGCCTATGGCAGGGGAGTTGGACTAGATGGCCTTTAAAGGTGCCTTCCAACCCAAACTATTCTGTGATTCTACGATGATTCTACAGTTGTGGGAAGTGTTGTACCACCTCTGTGAGGTTGATTGTAAGAGTGCTGTAAATACAGAAGGTTTGGTTCTCACACTAGAAACATTTTACGCTTAATGTAATTCAGTTTATGGCCCCAATGCGCTGCAAGAGTGGTGTAAAATGGTATTAAAGTTAATGAGAATCAGGTCTAGGGATTCCAATATTTGGTTTCTACTGTGCTTGAAATTACTTCTGTTGTTTTATAGCAATGTTTAAAAGTCAGTACAGAGGCATCATAAATAAAAAATCCTGGGTCATATCCTCCCATCCATCCATCTATCCATCCATCCAAGAGAAATGCAATGCAGCAGTTGTTACAGAGTCTAAGCCTTGACTGAATTTCAAGTTGGATTAATTTGTCCTTTTAGATTCAGATGTTGATAAAGTACTTTCTCTAAATGCATGTCTTTCAACCATTTCAAATCAGCAACACTTTATTCAAAGGCAAAAGTTTTCATGTGCCTCGTTTTACATTTCTTCTGTGAGTAAAATATGGATTGAGGGTAACAATGATAAACTTAAATAATGTATCGTGAATATGTTTCAAAATGCTGACACAATGTATTTGCCCTTGGAGGAAGAAATGCTTGAGGAAAACAGAAACAGAGATTTCCTTTACCTTCAACTGTAATAACCTTTTTAATGACTTGTAAGCCGTCTGATTGTTTGTGATGAAAACTCCCTCTTTCTGCTTATGTAAGGATTTTATTTATTCTTATGGTAGTATTTCTCTTTATGTCTCCAAAATTGGTTGGAGGCCAAAGTAAAGTATTAAAAAAGAAATCCCAAATTTCTGATATTTCATCATTTCAACAGTTACATTATAACAAATATCCAGATCTCTTCAGGTACTCTCAGAGCTGTATTTTGCAGCAGTATTATACTTCTATACAGCTGGAGAGAAATATAACAGAAATTCAATAATAAAAATGCATTGAGACCATCATACTATTTGGAGGAGAGAAAGTCTGTATGCCTACAAAAGAGTAGCTGGAATGCATGCAGATATTCTTTGCGTGTATCATTGCATTTGCTTACTAAATATGAACATTCTTACATAGAAAACACCAAAATAAAACAAAACAAAAAATATTTCAAGTGCAGTTACTACGACACATGTTTTGAAGGCAAAGTGCAGCTAATAAACCTTCAAATAATCAAGATGTTTGGAATATTGCTCGAAAAATGTGTCCAATGTGTAGTGTTATCCTCTCTGAAAAACATATAAGACGAGTAACATTCAAACGACAAACTAATCTTCATATATACCTTTATATTCTTACCTTTTATAAATTTCATAGATAGGTTGGTGACTATATGGCATAAAAATCCCATTGAAGCAAAATTCTGCAACATGGAATACTAATTTGGGATTACAGTGTTAGAGTATATGTCACACACATTCTGACGGAATATATGACGGTGCTCTGCACAGCTCAGTGACAAAACTATATACTCCAGGATGGAGTCATCTTCAATATAGTGGAAAAAGAACACATAGCAAACGTAAGAAGAAACAAAAGGCCACACCAAAAATATAGGCAGATCACCAAAGTACAGTCCAGAAAACCTACAAAGGCTATAATATAAGCCCTTACATAAAACTGGAATAGATCTTTTGGAAACCCAAGCAATTCTGATTCACTATTTGCACAGTTTAAAAAATTCAAAATGCAGCTAAATATAATTATTTAGCTTGGGTTATTTTTTTTTTTTTTCAATAGGCATTACAAAGGATGCTTTAAGGAAGCACGTGAAGAAGAAAGGGGAAATAGACTTCCCTTTCTTTCCCCATCTGGGCATCAAGGCAGCAGAAATTCTTCCCTGATGTTAATGAGCACACCATGCCCAGAAACCTAAAGGTTGACAATTAC